>JAOCZM010000151.1:600000-1179585 GCA_026122235.1 Vinca minor | reverse complement strand
TTCACTAGACAGTCGCTGCCGTTTTGGTATGTCGCCAGCAGATGTCACCACGCGCATAGGTTCTCACCATAAATCATTTATGGTACACACGGCGTTGAGCAACGCCAAAGACATGTGTAAGCTCAATAGATTAGTTTTCATGGCACAAGGTTTAAAATGAGTTCATAAAGTTTGCGAGTTGCAGGGCTTGGGCAGCAAATGACAAAGGAGCACGAGCTGAGTTCAGAGCACTGCATCATATGTACTGAATGTCTCTGTCAGTGCCTGTCAAGATAGTATATCAGTAATATCGAAGCAGGGTTTCACATATCTGGCTGGAAATGCTTGAAGTTAGCCATAGGCACAAATAAAGTCAGTGAGTCAGCAAGAATATGAGCTGGGAATTTAGCTGCTTCATGCAGTTTATCGAATTTAACACCAGAGAATCAGTGCTCATCAACATGGGAAGGAGGTTCACGGCGTAGGCTGTCGAGAAGCAAATAGAAAGAATTGGCCTCTCTCTCTAAAGCTGGGAAATAAAGCCCTTTGTTACTGAAGAGTTCAAGACTTAAAGACAGATTCAACTAGATTTCTTGGCCACACAGCCTTGAAATGAAGATAAAAGAAAATGTCTTCGCCAGCAGGTAATTCAGTCCAACAATAATACGAAGAAGAGAATTTGCTTTCTGCCACTTCAAAATGTAGCGTTGTTGTGTCGAAGAGTGATTTATTATCAAGAAAATGACCACATATTTAGCGGCGATTTGATACGAGTAATGTTCTTCTCCAGCCCGTCAATTTTTTGATAAGGATGATGACGGTGATGCCCAATGGCTTTTTAATACACATCACCGAAATAAACAAAAAGCATGGTGCTTAAAATTGAATTGCTTGCCGATAACAAAAAGCAGATTGTTGATTGCATGAAAAGCTGAAAATCTAAAAGCTTACATGTTACGCACTCGGCATTTGTAGTTGCGAGTAACATCTTCTTTGTAAAACGCTTGTTAGTTCTGAGTCAATTGAAGATCGTTAATATTTGAGCCCTTTGAAGGATACCCTAATAAGTAAGAATACCCGATCGCCTTGATAGTAATGTCATTATTATAAACATGTCTTATGATTGCTAATCACATTGATTGGCGCGTTTTCTAGTTGCCTGTTAGTCATACAGTACGCAGCAAGAAACACATGCGCTCAGATGTCATGAGCATGTTCGTTACTTTGCCACGTTGCGCCAGGTTACACAGGTTGCGGGAAACATGGTATTTAACGAGCAGATGTCATGTTAAGAAATAAGAAGAAAAATAAATTACTGGGAGAGCAATGGGCCACCACCATGTATTCAAATAAAAGTTGGGCACAAAGCGCCTTCGACGATAGGCCTGCTGTTGATGCACGCCACAAAGCCAATGATTTGACCAAAGACGTAGCCAGAGATGCCGCGAAGAAACCCGTGCCATTTACCGATTCAAAGTCAGTCGCTGGTCACTGAGAATCATTGTTAGAGCACAAGCAGCCAAAGCACGCGAGCCAGCATCGCGCAAGTCAAGGTCACTATACTTCAGGCAGCACGGTAATAAATACCTTCAACACTTTACTAATGCCATGTTTTGACGATATGTCGTTTTGAGCTGCGTAATTGCTCATGTTGAATCAATAACAGATTATCGCTTGATACTTCGTTTTTGATATGTCATAGCTCATTTAAGAATTCATCTAAAGGTCCTGGCATTCTATGGCGCTTGTAAACAGATTTGAGCTAACATGAAGGACCTTTGAAAGGCACACATTGCTCAACACTTCATGTACTGTTTCTACAAGTAGTAAGAGCAACTACAAGAATGACACAATGAGTTAAGACTCCAAGAAAAGAGCCAATGCCAAGGGATCACAAGAGTTGTAGGCCCACGTGAAAGTCAAACACAACATTTACTCAATTGCCGGCGAATAGAAGCAGAGAGTCGTCATTCGTCAATCAGTGATGAATAAATGCAAAAATGGAAGGTCATGCCGGCCTTCGTTATCACGAGGATCATAGCAAAAGCCAATACCTGATTGATAAAGAGACACCGTTACGGTAGTAATTGCCAGCAGCACAAAAAAGGCTTATCCTCATCCTAGTATCAAGGTTTTGTGTTTGACCGCTGCGCTCGGGTTCTTGCCCCTTCCCTCTGTTGATAGCAGTTTCATGCGCTGGGAAAGCCATGCCATGCCGCAGCTTTTCACTGTTCATCGCATATAGGTCGCGTTTCAGTATCCAAGTCTTCGCACTACCTGGTGTGGTCGATCGCCGACGCTGACTTCAGATACAATCGACAGGCATTTTTGTCATAGTTGTGTTCATTTGACAGCCGAAGTAATACAAATGCAAGAGTGAGTTAATACACACCATACCAAAGTCGATGTATGCTATTTCATTGTCATTATCATTAAGTTGTTGCCATCTTTTATATATAATAGTTGTTCAAGGTAGTTATTTGAATATATGGTTATAATGCTTATGTCTACTGTATCACATGTTTCCTCATTGGGCCCCTTGAGAGTCATAGTCGTCACGTTTGCGTTCTTTGTATTCATACGGTGTCGCTGGTTAGTATTGCTTTAGTTAACATTACTAGCCTAACCATTACCCTGGCAGACGCTCAGCAAGCCCGCTACTTCTCTGCTTCTTGTTGTGACAGTATGTATTAGTTATGTAGCCCATGGAATACTTCATTGCTTGTTACAGATGTGTCTCGTTTTATACTGACTATATTTAGATTTATCATGCTTTTTTGATCGTCACTTAGGTCATACTTTAGTCTTTCAGTAGTTAACACAGAGCGTTTGATAACCAGGAGAATTTTTCAGCAGCTCATTTTCACTTGCTTTGCGACAAGCCGATAGTTCATTCGCCAGTGCCGCCACCGTCTTCGATTTACGCCGCAGCCAGGACTCTTTGCGAAACAACCGCTTTTCATAAAATTTTTCTTCATGATTACTTTAATTAGAGTCATTCGTTCTGTTTGTTAATCTGCTGCCATCATCAAGCAGCCTTGTTTGTTTTCTTAGTATGACATTGTTAAATATCAAAGCTTGGGCCTGTTTTGTTGCTAAAATGCTTTTTTGTTACTGATTCCTTTTGATTTTGACAAAGAGAGAATTTTTAGTTGTAACGTTAAGAGTAGCACATGTGAGAATGTTAACCAAATGATAAGTGATTCTTAATATGGGCGAAAGAATATTTGTGAAAACATCTGTTTCGCCCAGATCTCAATACGTCTCATTCACGCATAGCGATGGCGGGTTTTATTTTTTGTATATTCTATTTTCGTATCACGCTTTGTCATCAAAGTAGAGCAGTCAGCTTTTAGTGGGGCATATGTTGTTTTGACGATAATAAACATCGTGTTTAATGCTTATGCGAAATCACACAGATCTCGGTTTCGTCATCAACATTGATGAAAATGGTAAGTTAAAGCTTCGCAAATTCGCGTATTTGATACAACGCTTTCGATTTCATATGTCTTTTAGAAAAGCCTGCGTTATTATGTGCCAGCTTCGTAGCTTAGACAAATGAGCCTGAAAACAAGTGCTTGCATCAACTTCGCCAGAGTGCCGGGTTGACGCTTTTTCTCGGACAGTACGAGTCGAAATAAACCGAAACCAATGGCTCGCGTTAGCTTGCCGTCGAACGCGTCACCGAGCCGAGAACGCAGTTGGCCGACAGCGCGCCGCTCATCGAGAGCCTGCCGTCGTAGCGATCAGCATACCGTTATTGATCGCTTAGAGTACGCAGAGGCCAGTCGGTATACTTAAAGCGAACTTACCAGATTTCACAGCACAGGCACGATTTCTTATCGTTCGGAACACTTTTCATGTAAAATGCATTAATGTTAGCCTAAATGATTCAAAAGGTATTTTCATACAAAGACAAAGAGGTGTTTCCTTATACCAAAGACAACACCGATGAGCCAATGTAATGCATCTCACCAGAAGAGCTTCGCATCTCAGTTTCAACCTTCATCTTGTCTCCTTTTTAGTGATAGGTTATTGTTGTAGGTGTCTGCTTATGGGCAATTGTTTGAGTAGTGGTTGTTTGTAAACTGTAAAGCCAGCCACTAGTGTTCATTATGGGCACATTTTTCAAGGAAGCAGAAATTCTGATGTCAGAATGATTTATTTGGGCACCAATCATCTCTAAATTTGTTCATGAGGCATGTTTTGCTTTTAGCTTGTTATTTGCACATCATTTTAAATAAATAGTTTGCAAGAATTATTAAAACTCATTCACTTCGCCTCTTTCATATAATCATCGTATAGGTTATCACAGTCGCCCAGACACGATTGCATTATTTTTAGACATTGGTTTGTGCACATAGCTGCCGTGACATTTACCTCCACAATTGAGCTTCAAGAGTTTATTCACGCAATTACATTTCCATTGTCAATCGCACTGTGCCCTAACACTTGCCCAGCTAGAAGAGCCCAAGAAATTCATGTATCGCCCGCTACTCCTCGCCATACCACGCTTAAAGATACCATTCTACATTGTATCATCATCGTTGTCTTCCACGATTACGTCAAAGTAATAACCACGAATGCCATGATCTCTTATCACACACGATATCGCGTTACAGCAGGTCGCCATTCATCTGTTATTTAGTAGACTTAGACAGTTACAAAGGATCGACGGTCGGTTAAAAACTACTTAGACTAAGACTTGATCATTTCCATGTACCCAGTTATCAAAAAGCGATAAAGGCTCAGCGTTCAGAACAGCCACTGGTTTATTCATGTTACACGAGCAACACTAATAAAGCAATCACATCATTTGTTAAGAAAATAGCAACAATTAACAAATCAGATTATGCAGGTGTTCTACCTAGTGCTTCGCAAGCACACGTAGCACAATACAGTCTTCGCAGTAATTAGCTGTACTTCAACATGCACTAATTAAACAATTAAAGTCAGTAATAACATAGCATATATATATATATATGGAGCAGAATATTGGTTCTTGAAGGCAGGGTAAAATGTTCTCGCCGACGAAGAGCAGGCCGAACAGGAAATCAGTAACAACACGCACGCCCAGCCTCTGCCTGCAATTTCGCTGATTTGGACGACGCGCTTGTTCGCGCGACCAAAGCCCAGCCTCGATGCCGGTCAGGCAGATTATAACGAAATCAGACGCAGTAATGCCTTCTCAGCATCTTCAGACTGTTTGAGGCCCGAGTCTTCGAACACTACTTGGCACGATGAAAGCCGCCTTTATTCCTTATGTTATCAATTACGGTGCCTCCTCAACTCTCTTCATCTTCTGAGATGTTGATCCTTCTTTAGTTTAGCTTTTGCGATTGATACACGACATCGAGTTTGTTCGCCGACTGAATGATAAATACCGGCAAATAATCGGCTTACTCGACATCTTCAATATAAATGAAATCGCATTTGTAATCTTTCAAGACGTCATAGGCCCGAGCTCAACACGCCTCTGGCATTTCCATTGTGCCGCTTCATTTATTATTGACACACGGCTTCAACTCTGTCTTCACGGATGTTTCTGATCCTTCTACTTTTTGCTTACTTGGTGATTGCCCCCTAATATATATTGTACTTCAAAGAAACGAACAGTTTTCTTTTATTATTATTATTAATATTCATTTCATTTGTAGCACATCAACGTATTTCCTTTTAAATTCTTTTCTTTTAAATATTGTACCTTCAGCTGATGCCCTTGATAATACTGCTTCTTGTTTCATTATTTACGTTTGTTAGAATAAAATTCTTTCAAGTCACTTATAAAATATAAATAGGTCTCTTCGCCCTTCTTTTCTGCGATTGTTACTGTGTTCCTCTGTTCATTTATTTAACGCCTCTCACAAATTTCGTGGGTCGACACATAACACGCCATGGGCAATAATATCGACCGAACATACCGCAGGTGGATTACATAATACACAAAAATAATACACGCAGGCTGCTAAAATATAAATACAGCACACGCTGGCCTAATTGTCGCATTTTCTCCATTTTCAGGGTCGATTTGCTACAATGTTGCAGGTGGACTAGTAGAACTCTTTAACAATTACTAGTATTCTCGAAATGCTTCGATGGAGTTGGTGGTGCGAGCCGAATCCTGTCATAGGCCCAGATTGACGACAGAGAGACTGCTACTAAGCCGAATTTCCTGTTTGGACAGATAGTTTGCTCACTTAGCCTTGGGAAAGTTTGTCATTCGGTTTTCCTTTCCCTCTCATTTAACCAAATTAGGGTACTGATTTCATTCAAGATCAATTAATTTGACCATTTATCATTTTCTGTATTGCCGCCGATTGACAGTTTCACCGATTTTTCGACAAAATCAGCGGAATGATATTTTCCTAGTTCATCATCACGCACCTAACAACTCACCGATTCCCACAGCCTAATGTTCTAGCAATCTGGTCATGATAAGAAAGATAATTGCACAATGTACCCCGACGCTGTTTCGAAACAGCATTGCTTCCCATGTGCCCAGAACGCCGTCTTGTGAATATTTTCACTTCGAATCTTAGAGTTCATTTGTTAATGTTACTTTTTTGTACTCCTGTAAGTATTTACCAAAGACAGTTTTTCCGTCGCCAAATGATTTGCTGTTGATTTCTTGTGTGTTCACAGATATGCTGGCGTGCGATTATTATTCAATATTACAGAAAACTTTGCGCACACAGCAACAAAGATGTATCATCACATTGCGAAGTAAGAATGATCAAAATGAGCATGAGCAAAGAAAAAAATCAAAGGCAAGAATTTTTGATGCTTGAAACACTGAAATAGATTAAAACGTAGAAATCAAATCAAAAGAAAAGGCTTGCTGCTAGTCATATTATATAAAATAGAACATTTTTGAAACAAGACGGCAGAGAAAAGTCTAATAGTCGCTTATTTGATAGAGCTCTATAAATGTTAATGACGTTTCATTCATGGGTGTTGAAAACACTTTGGGGATTTTTTTCTCAACTGAAATTTCACTTTCTTATTAGATGTTGTCAAGAAAGGGGAGAACATTAACACAATGTGCCATGAGATATTTCATAACAGAGAAAGCTAAAGAACCCAACAGGAGAATCAAAGTGGGAGGTAGATTTTTGTAACCATTTGCTTGATCATTTCGCACCATTCGATCATGTTGTCAGCCGAAGATATTTATAAGGCCGCAAACAGCTTCCGACAATGGCACGTCGATTGATCGGGCCTTGCTCGAGCAACACGATACTTCGGTCGGCTCAGCTTGGGACTGGTTTCCAAGGCTGAATGCTAGACAGCAAATTCAGCCTGATGGTGGTTGCGGCGAGAAATGAGAGGTACTCTTCCAATGGTCTTCACTTCACACCACTTGATAGATTGTAGTGAAATTGCATTTTTCCCACAGCTGACCGTCACCAGAAATAAGACAGATAGAGACAATCGCATTTTGCACAGTGAATAGCTGCTTGCTCTAAAAATGCTGCGCCAAAGCAAAAGATAATTAAGAATTTGTTGGAGAACGGTTTGTACTGCCGTTAACACAGCCAGTTACTAAACATTAATTATATAATGACATTTATACTGAAAATGTAAGACGCCATAGACTACTTCAACAAGCAATAATACGGTACCACGATGGCACGGTGCCACATTTTAGATTTGAATTATATGCATGCCTAGGATTGCTAGAAATGCCAGTTAAAAAGATGACATGGAAGCTCAGCCAGAGTAGCACGCTGAGAATTTGTTGTGTCCACCAAAGCTGACTGCCGTTGCCGAAGACGACTCATTCGCCGACGAAAGGAAGACGAAGAAGCTGCGAGAATAGTTGATCAACCGGTTAAAATTCGCCGATCCGAGCACCACGATTAGCAGCGTTTGTCTATCGCAAGCCTTCGTATTTCTTTTCGTCGGTCGAAGCAGAAACGGCCACCGGCCTGTGCACATGCAATGTCATCTTATCGCTTGCTCATTACTACGTTGTTATGTTAATTGAAGCATGATGTCGCTTGGCTGTTGGTTTTGATGGTGGGTCATATTCTTATCATGCCTTTTAACAATAAAAGTTGTAATTTTTCTTTGAATATCCCTTGTCGTGTACCGGAGAGCTTCAGTTTGTACTTAGACAGAGAGGAATGAATGAGATGACAAGAAGGAAAATACCGGCAACAAGACGTAATGAGCGCTTTTTTCACGTTTCAGATACCACGCGCTTGATCGCTTGAAAATGGTCGTTATTCAAGCATTATCATATTTTACTATAATGACGAGCATGAATAGCAGTATAAATCGCATAGTTGCAGATTGTTGCGTCAGTCTCATGTTACACATGTGCCTTAAAGTGACAGGCTTGGGGACGGTTGATAAAGGCTGTGCCGGGTGGCATACATACTATGTCCGGCGCGAGGCTGGAAAGAGGTCACACGCGCCTGTAAACCTGGGTGGTTCTATCAATCGATTATTCACAATGGATTGAGATCTAGAGGTAAAGAGTTGAGAAAGTGTGAGATGATACGCTTAGGTCAGCAATATTCACCGGTCCGACCAGCACCAGTACTTGATGGTCGTACGCCATTTGAACAATTGCAGCTAAGACGCTGTCGGCGCCATCCAGGTGAAGCCAGGACGGACCGCCAGAGCACGGTCCTCGCCACAGTGTTGCGCCACCAAGAAAATAGCGGGAACACAGAAGAAATGCACACGCCGATCAAGAGCTACTTGTAAGAGATTTGTTGTGGAGGGTCGGTACCAACAACATATCATCATAAGCCATACCAGTAGTGACACTAGAGGAGCTAATTTTCGAGCCGAACAGTACTGGCATCGAGCCAAGCACGGTAGTGCCAGAGGCCTGAACGCTTATCATATAACAGGCCGCCAGCCGGCCGAGCTTGTCGTAAAAGCATGTTGCGATGCTTAGATAATTAGTTCTCGCTGTCACCATGAATCGCCGGTAACACGGTGACACGTTTATGACGTCAGCTCACCGGAAGGGGGTCATCGGGTGACAAGCGCCGCCAGTAGAGATTGATGTCAAAATCTTCTTTCGCCACGCAAAATACCGAATGCCGAACCACGTTTAAAGACGAGTTGGTGCAATAAATTCCGAACCCGGGTTTTTCGGGACAAAGTTGAGCTTCCATCGGCTTGATCTGTGTAATGTTGTTCGAACAGCTCGCCGCTCATTCTAATAAGAATGAAGCTGATAGTTATCGCCGAAGTTGTGCTGAATATACAGGATCGCCGCAAGTGAAATAAAAAGCCCAATACCATACCGACGTAAAAAGGGGTAAAGCGATGCAGATTCAAAGGGAACCAGCGCAGCTCAGCAGCAAAGCACCACTTTCAACAATGCATCGAAATCTGTGGCTGTAAGCGCAGCTGCGACTTCTTACATAAATATCACCGTGAAAGGTCGAAAGAACCGAGAAGAAGATCTCGCGAAACAAAAAAATGAAAGCGAGAAGGCAGCCAGCAGCGTCAGGTAATGAGTTGTTGACGCACAGTATCGATATCACTTAAATACAACTGGCTTCGGGTAGTTGATATCGATGTGGGTTCTTCACACAATGTGCAGGATCGCAAATGAGTAGCAGGTGTGAAATGCCACAGTGGTAACGGAAGAATGCAATGCAGTCTGTTTAGGACTAGGCCTTTGCTCAGCCGTGGTTGTTTCAGGCTTGAAAAACTCGCCGTGGCCTAGTTTAATAAAATATTGAGCCAGCTTGTTTGACAAGCACGTTTCCAGATTTCTGATCAAAAACTGGGTTCCATTGTCGCCACCGATACGCAAGCGAGTAAAACACTCTTTCTTAATTAATGGCTCATAAGATTTGCATTTCCGATATGTTATTTTAAATATACACAAAGATACACCACGAGTCATCCGACACTGCATTAGTCAAAGCAGTCACATAACGAAGACGCATATTCAGCCTATGGAGCGTGCTATTAGAATATTTGACGCCGGAACTTACGCACCCGCTTATCGCATACTCACTAGTTAGTGAGAGCTGATGCTTATTCAGTGATTGGCTACATAGTGAAGGGACGCGGGCTCCTTTGTCGCTTATTTAAAGTAGCAATATCTTCACACACCTTTGTCGATGACCCAGTATGGATATGCAGTTTCCTGATGAAACATAACCGGTAGCATTTGTTAAAGTTTAAAGAGTTTAAATTGAAGTAGAAAATTACCGCAAAACAGCATAAGAATTTCTTTCGATTACGGAGAAATGGTCACATTCGCGACTACGCCAGAATGTCAACTTTTCCTCCGCCCGCTTCACACCGGTACGGGTGGAAGCGAGAACAACCCTTACACGCGGCCCGGCGGCGATGAGTCACACAGCTCGCCACGCTGGGACACGACACGCCAGCTTTACACCGCCGCTCATCTACCGGGCCAGAAAGACAACATACGAGCATGATCGGGAAATGTCAGCTAATTAAGAGTTTGCCGCGAAGCTTGCGAACGCTGACGTCAAATTAAAAAGGGCATATTTGAAAGTTGATCCAGAAACCAGTGACATTACTTATCCCTAACGAGAACAAAGTGTTTGTTGCCGCATGAAAGAAAGAATTTGTTTCTGTGAGTCAGGGAGAATGAATTTGGTCGAGTGCCCATTCAAACCAAAGATTCACGACGGTGATGGAACAACATACCAGCTAGCCGTAAATAAAAAGCCACAAATACAAGGCCATCAAGCCAGAAATCATAGCACAGTGTAGTCTGTAGAGTCTGCCATTTCATCACCAGTTTGGATTTTTCATAATAACATGGCGATAAAGACATGTGATCAATATACCTTCACCCCAGAGAAATGCGTTATACTGTACTAGAAATGTTGAAAGGCGAGATGGAAATGACTTCATGCCGAATAAATCGGCGTCGATCTTGGTCGATTCAGCCTGAGCGGTAATTACAAAATGGTTTAAGATTGTGTTCACATGAAAGCGGAAGAACGTAGGCGATCGGGAGCGGTGTAGCCAAACAGTTCACGTAGCCGGTTGCGACATTTTTCCGAAGGTACCAACTAATTTATTTGAGCATATCGCAGCTTACCAGACACTGCAACGATAGCGTGTCGCCACGGGAATTGACGGACGAGATGACACGTCTAAGTGTTTTGTTACTCAGAATACCGAAAGCATGTAAGCCGAGAGTCCACTTATGGAAACAGCAGCTTCTTCTAAGGGAACATCTCTGCCTGGTCGCCAGTCATTTCACAAATGAGATGAGTTCACATGCATAGCGCAATGAGTTTGTCAGAATTTCGTTTTACGAAGATGCCGTTTCGTTGGAAACTATATATTGCCCACGTAGCGCTTGGTTGAGCACGCAGCTTCTGCAGACTTAAGCGAGCCGCCAGATTGGAGTCGATCTAGACACCAGAGTCATCGCCTAAGTCGCAAAGACAGTAGACAGCGGAAGGCGCAGCGAGCATGCAGAGTTTGTTGTGACTTGTTCTATGGATACGGTAATGCTTCGTTTAATGAACAATAGTCGTAGGTCGCCGGTATTAACGATGAAGGTAGCTTGATAGCTGCTTACAGACAACATGCACGCGCCAGAGGGTCGCCGCCAGCCTTGAGCATTACGAAGATACGAACACAGGTGCGACGTTGTCGATACCCGCCAGCAATATCCAGTAGTTATTTACATTCGCGATATTTCTTGATGACGGTGGCGGAGGAAAGCTGTCAGAATCGGTTGAGGTTTGATGTTAAGCTTAAATGGCGCCGGACGCATCGAGCAGGTGCGTTACTTCATCTAGGTTGCGAGTCGGCGCAGCTGTTGGTCACTGCTGCTGGTATTCTGGCATGTAGCCTAGGAGGCTACGAAGAGCTTGCTTAGCATAGATCGCATTTGTTTTCCTATCGATGTGGTCTTGCACAACTCATACGACAGACAACGGGAAGAGCTTCATTGGTCTAGGAATCCGAATTGCTCGTGTTCAAATATACTACGCATATTTAATCCAGAAATAGAGTGACGCCGCACAGCGTAGTGATTCAGTATACGGGCTCTTCATTTCGGCGAATAAAAAAGGTTAATCTCCGCAGTTACCATTAGCTGTTAATAACATAGCCAGTTGGCTGAGTGTTCCCAGAATAGATTTATATTGTTATGAGATTATTTCGAAACTTGGGCTAGAGCCGCCGAGATACAATACCACAAGAATTGAGATGTGCCGATGATAGTAAGATCGATTGTCATTGTTGAAGATATAGACAGAGAATCATTACAGGTGTCGGATAGAGTCGGTTGACGAAGAAACAACGTTCACGGGCTGTTATGAATAGTCGGACCCGCAGCCGTGCTGCGACTGTCGTGAGGCGAGATCCTTTCTACTGAAATTCACAGCCTGCACGTTGGCAAGGCGTTTCGAGCAATGTTAAACGCCATCTGGCCGCGAAAGGCATTTGTCGGGGCATCATTTGCCTAGCTCAGTGACGAAGGGACAGACTTCAGAGAAGAGAGCTAGCATTTCGCTTCGATGAGTTCGACAGCTCACGCCATGGTCGCCGCACACATGATATTGATGTCATTTTTTGATTAGTTTACCGCTGGTCAAGAAATTGTAAGATTGACAATATGCGAAGCATGACTTGTGTTCATCTAGATGACAGACAAGTAATTCAGCAATGTCAAATGCTGTGACAGATAAATCACGATGTTTATGAATCGTACGATGCTGCTACCTTTCATTACCGCATATATGATGTCACGCTGGTCATCATGGAGCCGGTCGCGACTGTATCGTCGATCAGGCTAATGCAGCACATTTACCTGCAGCCGATTGGGAGACGTCGTCGATCGATCGCTTCATCGTCACAACCAATAGATTGTCGATCGGTTTCGTTGGGACGGTTGGACATGGGGCCCAGCCCTTTCTGGGATGGTGGCTGAGTTACGAGATGAGAGCAAATAATTTTCTCCACGATCTTCACTTCACACACCACCTTCTCTGATATCAGAGAAATTCAGATTTTCCGTCATTTAACAATGCCTGTTTTGAAGCTTGCCAGGGTCAAGGTGCGAGTTTGTATAGACACATTTGGTCCTTTCGCATTTTGCTAATGGAAAGAGTGTTGTGGAGTGCCAGCCTCTGCTTCAGTGTCACCATACTATCTGCTTGAAGCAGTGTCTTCAAGCATAGCGTACAGTTGGCATCAGCAAGCATTTTCCTAAGATCGGGACACGGATTGAGCGAAGCGCCCGCTGGCTGGAACCGCCGAAGCAGCCAAATATTCGGAAGATTCATAGCAAGGTAAAACATCACTCTGTTGTCGAGTGGCTTACTGCGAAAGATCCTCGAGAGAGCGGTCGCAGTCGCCGCTGAGCGCAGGCGACCGCGAGGTCTTCTCCAACAAAGATATATTTGTTTTACTTGTCCTCGTTAGGTTGTTCTCATTTGTATCAATAACAGTTATCATCAAAACGTGGCATGTAAGTTCCAGCGCACGACACCCAGTTTTGATGACAACAGTCAATTGAGAAGTGCACCATAGAGCCAGAATTGTTTAATGACAGATGTTTATACACACACTACTGATGAAATGGTGTTAGGCCTTATATTCAAAAGAGAGTATTCAATATCAGTAGAAAGGTTGTATTTAAGAATTATTAGCCACTTTGACATTGATCGCGCATTAAAGCGAGCTGTCAAAATTGTTTTTTATCTTACTTCACAAGATGCGCTTCATTTGAATGGCAACATTTTTAACTTTTTTCATCACTAAAGTATTCTGTTATATTTATTATTGTAGTTTCATTCGCCATTTGCTCACTAAGCATATTCTATTTGTCACTAAATTTTTGACGAGCTGCACACCAAAACTCTTTAGTGACTAAAATGTATGCACTAAAAAACTTTAGTGATGAAAAAGTTTAAAAAATTATTTTTGACAAAAATGAAAATAAAAATGTTTAACACTAAATAAGTTAAAAACTTGAATTTTGACCAGTGGTTAGGAATAAAAACCTTGATGATCAAAGTGGCTAATTATCTACTTCAAGATCTCCATAGAATAAGATTACACATTCATTAATGCTCGAAGGGATTAGGGTCTAAGAAGAAAGATAAAAAGAAGTTAAGAGCACAACACACATCAGTTCAACATGAAGATACTTCAACAGCAGAGTAGTCCGCGTTCTATCTGAAGAGCTACAAATGCTGATGCACGTCAGCGTATCGCCAGTTACCTGTTGATTGCTCAAAGACTCCGTATATTACCTAAGCTTAGTATAGCATCTGTATCATTTTTTTAGAATAATAAAGAAGAGCATGCGTCAGCTTACATGCCAGTAATGTTACCATACTTGATTTGATCTAAATTTTTGAAACATATGTTATTGTTGGTTTATGACTAATGTTATATAGCCAGATTCACAAGATAATGCATGCTTTGTTTTGAAAGCATGTGGTTGAATAGCTAATTTGCCATGAACACAAATGCAGTGATTGATAGTAAACTCTATTAGTTTATGTAATTAGCCATTTAAGTTGTCCCTGTTTGTGGCTTATAATGAAATAAATCAGTGCGATATTTTGATTGATGATTATGTTTTATTAATATGTGCATGAATACAATCATAACATATATGCACATAGGCGACAATGTATTTATCAGCGATCTCGCTAGAGAAAGTACATTCACGTCTCTTAGTCATAGTATTACTTCTTCAATATTATTTTGGACCTTATCTGGCGTTCCATTGATTTTGGGGCATGCACGGAGCCACGCTTTTGAGTCAAATGCGACGTTGCTTTTACCTGGTCAATCAATATTTATCGATGACGATGTGCCGCCTATCACGCTGAATGCCAGAGACATTGTAACGGTTTCGCCCTCTCATTATTGGGAGAGAGATATTTGCTGCCTCTTTCGATAGGAAGATCGCTTAATACGCCGCAGCCAATGCAGCTTGATAAAGTGGTTAACTAATATTTGCTGGAACAGCCTACCGCGGAGATCGGTGCAGGGGTTGCACGCGCGCATAGTGACGACTACCTCGTTTATGTTTACCAGATATCACAGACCAAAAGTGATTAAACAGCGATTACACTCATCGCAATTATTCACCACATAAGCGTAAGCATTGCCATCGACATTTAGCCTGCTGCGGTCACACGCACAGAGCAGTTATCCAGCCACGCCCGCATTCGCCTAGCTCCAGTGTTCAGCCTATCGCGAGGCGATATTGTTTTCCAGAATAATGTTGCCACAAATTAGAGATTAGCGAGGTATTTTCAGATAATTAGCCGACATGTGGAGTTACACCATGTTACCCCATTGCCGCCAGGCCCAGACGGAGCCAAAGACTATCGCCGAGAGCAGATCGGGGAGCAGCAACAACCTCACTCATATTGGTCTCTCTCTTCTGGTCTAAAACTCCCCACAGTATACCGCAAAAATAGTTTAAAATTTAAAAATGAGGCCAAATGAAATCATTTTCTCTTCAGAATTAAAACTGTGAAGATCCAGAAGAAGATACGCTGCCGTTCATCGCTGATACGGCAGGGGTATTCCCGGTAGGTAATTAAGCGTTGTGGCTGCCGCAGAAAGTTGCATCGCCACCAGAAACAATCGCCACGCACACGAGCCGCAGCGAGCGATTGCTGTATGAGCTTTATCTCGACTCACGGCGAAGCGCATTTTCGCTTCACGGTTCTTCAATTAAGCCTAAACTTGTTTTAAAAGCCTTGAAAAAGAAAGCGCTGAGAACAGTTAGAGTCGTGACTGTTGGAAATAACACCATCGACAAGTCCGGGAAGCCACTGCTCGTCGCCGAGTTTCCGCCATGCCTGGTCGGTCAGCGTTTTGCGTTCCAAATAATTTTGAATACCCAGACTCCAACGGCGAGGAAAGAAATTGACATTGCAGTTTCGAACGATCGACACTTATGCCGGGGTCGATGCAGTTCGATATTTTGTTATTTTGCTCAAAGGCTGGCGCATTTGTCAGAAGTCTCTATTGACGGAATGTTTTATTTAGTCTATCCCGATCATATTCGTTGCCCAAAGCCTTGAGTGCCGCATAACATTTTGTAGGCCGTGCTTAAAGGTTAATTTTACCATTTCGACGTGCTATTTCACATACTTGTCAGCAGGTATCAATAAGAAAATACGCTTGTAAATACTACAAATACTGTTATTTATTCTACTTTTTACGCGGTTTAAGCCATTTTTTCGCCAAAGAAAGTGGACAGTTTTTCGCGACGGCTAATCCTCGTCATCGCAGTATCTTCATGACGAAGATAGACTTCGCCATTTGGGGCATTAGCCGCTTGGTTTAAAAGGCCCACCTTCGCGACGGCACACAGCTGCTGTTTGTTAGCGCGCTGATTTAAATTTTGTCATTTAAATATTTCTTAGTACCCAAAAATATTTCTCGGTCATTTAAAAGTTTAGTCTAAAATACTAATTTTTTTGAGAATATTTATATATGTATGCTATATTTAGAATATAATTTTAATTTTTTATATTTGTTTGCCTTATATTACTAAAATAAGATTCAACTGCATATTTTGTTTGATATTTCGCTGTGTGGTCTTAATATTAGCCAAGAGTGCTGATAGTGTACTTAATACATGTCACGCTGATAAAAATGCATACTTTAATTTACTCATAAAAAAAAAACAATCGCAGATCAGTAAAGTTCAAAAATACAAAAACTCTATTATAATAAATATAATATGAACACGATTAACAAATGACATCGAAGGCAGGCATTATTCTGACAAATACGCGACCTAGTTGGCTCAAATTCCTCAAATGAGGATGACCAACACATCGCATCGCTTTGGCCGCTCGCCCATCAGGCTGTTTCCGACGTTGCCAGTGGGTGAGCAGCTTCGCCGCGCTTCGGCCGGGTTCTTCACGCCAGTGGTGAAAGTGAGCAAGATCTTGTTCAGACACTTAGTGACGAATATTTAATAATGCTCACTTTTTCTCGACGACAATATTGTTACGAGCACTTTGGTGATTTAAATCTTCAAAATTCGCCGCAGGTTTCGACGGGCAGACGAATTTTTCATAATAATATCGCCATTGTATCGCCATGGTTTTAAATGATTTTGCCGGATTTTAAAATTTTCGTCATTTAAAAACCTTTTTTTTTGTAGTGAAAAATTAAAAGTTTTAAACCCACCACCCTCTCTGTAAACACATACCCGCATACACATGGCTTGAATAGACGTTTGCTACTAACAGCCGCTTCATCGCCGATTAACTAGATGAACACGTCGTTGACAACACAAATGAAGGAAAGAGGCCACCAGTCACATACTTAGCAAAAGCCTCGCATGGTAGTTTATTTCCCGATGCCAATAATTGATTAGGTTGCGACGAGATACAGGTGGTTTCACCACCGCGGGGTATCATTTGTTAGCTTTGCTGCAGATATGAAACATTGTCGCTCGTTTAAAATATTACGTGTTGGTTTAATATTTACTATCAAAGATAGTTCACCACAAAATGATGTTGTATCAAAATGCTAAATGATAGGGTTTAGTATTCTTGTCTTTTATTTGCGTATCGGGTTTCCGTTTTATGCTGTGTTAAATAGATAAAATGATTATGTTTGGCGTGTGAAAAGATCTTTATTGATCATTGCATTTTGGTAGTTGGTTTTTGTTTGGTCATATGAGAGCGGTAAAAACCTAGAGCATTTTGCTGTTTTTGGTACAATATATCAAGTTTCAGTACGTTATTACGCAGTGATGAATAAACAATAGCTGTAGTGAATTTCTTAAGAGAGAGATGAACTTTGTACTCTAATTCAGGCTCACTTCTCACTAAAGCCTGAAAATGTTGAATATCACAACTAAGTTCCTATCATACACATAATAGCTTATAAAGGAGAGTATGTATGGGCTGCACAGACGATGACGTTGCTGGATTGTCCTTCCGAAAGAGGGACATGCTTATTGGCGGCGTAGCATGATCATGAAGACTTGTTGTCGCTGCTCATTTTGTTGGGTAACATAAGCTTAGGAACATCGCTCCAAGACAAAGTTCAAATGTTTACTCGCCATTGCGCCTTATCGCTTCGCATATCATAATATATCATGTTTTGCTGATCGGTCGAACACTTCTAGTTATCGTTACGTCACCGTCGGACAAGGTCAGCAGCCATCGAGCCTCGCTTCATTGCTCCGCGACGCCAAAAATATATAATATATACTTATTAATAAAAATAATTAATTTAATTTTCCAAAACATTCGTTGGCGGTAAACATTTGATATTGTCGTTAATGTAAATTTGTAACAGTTGCAAATATAAAAGTGATAGGCTGCGCAGCAAAGTTTAGACTTATCGGCCATAATTATCTTTTGCTGGTTTATACGCTAATATTTAATTACATTTGCCCTGTGAAGATATGTCTCACCAATTTCTAGACAAACCCCAAAATCCTTCCTTTCTTCCTTCTTCTTCACACTTCCTTCTGTTTTGCCGCTTCGATTCTCACTGAGCTTGTTACCTTCTTCCTCTTCTTCTCCTCATGCTTCTTCTTCATCACCATTTCAGATATCATTTTCTTCTTCTTTTCTATTTTATTAATTTTCTTCTCGCCACGTCTTTTTTTTGCCACATTTTTGGCAGGGCACGCAAGAGGTTGGACGACATGTTACCGCCACGGCCGCTACGCCTGCCTTCCTCTCTTCGTTAGTGGAACGCTTCTCGCCACGCCCTCTTCTTTTTTGCTTTCTTTATATTGTAAAGTAGGTCGATTTATATTTGCCGAGCTCTAAAACCGCTTTCTTTGCCATTTGCTCGGATTTGGCCTGACTGTCGGTTCAATTTGTGTCGCGGAAATGAGCGTTTCTTTGATTTAAAACGGGTTTTAACACCTAACCTGACGCTGAGGTTCCGCCGACGGCCGGATCGAGTCATCGCGCCAACCGGTTTTCAAAATACCGTTTACCAAAAACAGTCAGTCAAATAGCTCGCTTCAAAGCTGGCTATGCAAATAAAGATATAGCGGTCTGGGCATGCAGCTTTAATAAAACCTCTGAAGGAGAGACGTGCTATGGTGTAGTAAATGATGATCATCAACACTTGCTGATGTTGCTCACTTCGTTCATAGTTAACGGACATCCTTCGCCCACCCTTTGCCTTAGAAACTCAGCCCATTCTGCTTTGCCTCGGCGCCTTCACAAACCAGGAATGCTTTCATAAAATACCAGGGACAAGAAAACATTTCGACTAAAATCTCGCCGAGGCCTTGTTCATGACGTTAGCGGGTTCATCATTATGACGCAGAGTTCTTTTCATCGTTGACTAATGAAGATAAAGAAGACAACGTCGACAACAGCAAATGTAGGAAGAAAAATTACCACGAGCATGCCTTCTGCCGTTTATTTTCATGTCACGATTTGATGATATTGTTGACGAGATAGTATTATCCAAATTACCGCATACATCTTCTATTTATGTGTGGCAGTCCATAGATAGGGAAATACTATTTGGTTTGAAAATAATAATATTAATATATCCACGTATTATAAATAGGGAAATTGATTGGTCGTTCTTACACAGTTTGCTTGGAATAATACCTTTGGTTATTTTAAATAATAAGCAATCCTCACACTATTTACATCGCTTAAAAAAATAAATACCTGCCAATTTTAGAATGATGTAATATGCTTAAAATACCATAAAATCTTACATTCCATAAATACCAAAAATATTTTTCTTTTCAATCAACTAGATTCATCTCTCTTCTGTAGATCATGAGTTTGATGCCGTTGTAGCAGCTTGAAATTGTGATCCAAATTATTTCAGACATGTTTAAATTTCATGTGTTTTTCTGTCTGCGATTTTTGGAAATTGTCTACGAAAATCCAACATCTTTTGGTGATAGTTCAGATTTTTTATGGGTTTTTTGCCTTTGATTGAGGTTTTTTTCCAGCAAGCTGTTTGTTTCAAGGAGCTTGTATGTTGTCCAGGCGAGTGGGACTGTTCAGGAGCTCAGTGGATTTGTGTTTGTTGCTTGAGTTCATTGAAAGCTTTCTCATGAAATATTCAGATTTGTTGTCTTTCGTTTTTTTTCGTTGTTGCTTGTTTTAGGTACCGATTTTTCTGAAACAGTTATGATGCACTATTGTTCGAGTATTACCAATTAGCTAAATGGAAATATAGAATTGAGATTAGCAAGGAAGAAGAAGAATACTCAGAATCACATCATAGGCAACTTTACTACATGGTATTGTGATGTGATTCTAACATTTACGAAAGGTAAAGAAGAAGAAATAAAGACAGGTGACAGCCTGCCAGAAAATAGAGGGCTTGCATAGAGCGCATTCAAGAGACATGTGTCATGACTACTTCGCACACACCAATCATCACTCCTCTTTAATTGAAATAAAATTTGAGTAAGTCACCTACTTTGTTATTTTAATCAAAATCGCGACGCTGACTGACCACAACCAAATGGCCCACGACACAAAGAGCCAAAGCCCATATCGTAATTAGCTGAAAGATAGAGGAAGAATTATAGCAGCAGCAACTGCCACTGGTTAAGAAGCCTGACCTAAATACTTCTCCTTTATAGCATTTGAAAGCCGGATAGCCTCGCTTATTTACTCGCTTCATATTCGCCGCAAAAGGTACCATGCCTGAATCTCTTCAATACCTTTTCTGTTATTCAGCTAACATAACACTTTCCCCAAGAACTCGTACCTCAAGAAGCTTGGCTTCGCCTTCTTCCGCACTCACAGCCTAATTTATAGCTGACTTCAGTTCATTCAAACAAACTTCAGTCCGAATCTTTTCACCGACCCACATTGCTGTCATCAATAGCTCAACCATACAGCGACTTTTCATAATCCTTCTTTCAACTCACTTTGTTTTAAAGCAGCTCAATACTTCGCTTACTTCAAGGATATAAGATATCTCGACAGCCTCTCTCTTAGCCTCGACACAGTTCTTTCGTCGTCAATCATCACTACTTCTGCGTATGACACGCCAGCAGCCTAAAGCTTGTTGGTAGAATCATGGGATTAAGCTTCGTGCCTTTTCGGTTTGCGAAAATCTACCTTCATTTTCGCCACTTTGAAGAAGAGTTTATCTTTCAAGATTTGCTTGCCGGGCAAAGACTACGACAAAGCAGAAGAAAGATCTCTCGTAGCCAGCACGCTTCCTTTCAAAAAGCCAATATTTCGTGAATATTATAGCTAACTATGGGTGAACACATCATGAACATAGAACTGGATAACAGCAGCTTGTTGTTAAACAGAATTTCAATGAGCTTTCGGGAACAATAGTAAGGTGCCTGCACTCACTATTGTCAAAAGTGATTCACATTTTCCTTTCCCAATCACTTGTGCGTTTTGAGTTGCATTTTTCTGCGATTCATGTTGTTGACCGGATTTAACACATTTTATCGTGATCAAAACTTTGGTACTTTTGAAGAGTACATTACCAGCAAATTCGTGTCCCCATACTTGCCCGTCTCTACACCATGAGAAAATCACATTGTCATTTCGTATTCATTTTTTCATTAAAAATTTTATCATGGCATTTTCTCGATGATAATGCAATACTGCCAACCATTCGAATAATAGTCACATCTTCTGATATCATCAAAAAGCCACAGGTTTCGTCATAGTTTTTCGTTTATTTATCCAGTCAATTCAAATTTCAAACAATTTCATGGCGTACATTCAACATGTTCTTGTAGAGAGTTCACATTGGTCACTTAAATTTCAGCCACCGACAACACATATCATAAGCAAATAGATTACTTGGGACAATAACCTTCACTTTGCTGCTTTTCGTCATAGTCTGACCATTGTTATTTAAAGCAGACAGAAGTTTATTTTTCTGTGTAAGTCATCAACAATTAGTACTGTGCTTGATATGAAGTTCATTACCACAAAGCATGATGAGTAGAAATATTTGCAACTACCTTCGACGACATCGTCGCCAGTGGCCGAGCGAATGTCAACAATGCCGATTTCGATTCTGCCGCACGGTCACGTCACTTTTATTAGTCGCCAGAGGGTCAGTATTCGTCAATGCCGGCTTGATCAACGAGCCAATACCACAGAGGACGTAGCTTAATGAGCACGTCGCTATGTTTATCGCTTATTTATCGAAAAGATCGGGTCATCGTTAATGTTGACATTTGACTTTTAATACGATACGACGACACGTCGCAAGCATATAAGGTTCTTATTAGTGACGTCATGTTTATTTACTTTTGACTTTAAATAATAGCAACGATAAGTAACGCCGATATTCCCGTCGCTAACGCTTTTTTGACTTAAAATAAATCTAAAATTTACAAATGTTATTATAGTATCAATGAAATCAAAATATCAATAAGATTAAATAAGAACGTAATCAATAAACCTGCAACATTGAGCATATCACTATCTAGCTAAAAACACAGTTTGGTGCCATTACTTGAAAACACAGCCATGACTTCACATGCAATACTACAACAGCCACAGCAGACTCACTCTCACCTATTTTCTGCCTTTGAAAACCTGTTATACGCCATGCCGAGTTTACATGAGACCCTGAATCCATAGCTGCAGAATTCGAAATTGACAATCAAATTATTTTTGGCGCAATAAACACCACTTCACCAAAGCAAAGCTATATAACACGCCACTCAATTTACGGCACAAAGACTCAAAGGGAATAAACCAACAAATATTAATCACCAATCACAGTTCATTCGACCTCACTATATGGGTGAGGGGTGGGAGGCGTTTCCGATAGAATGCGCTCGTGTCACTCACTCGTATCGATCGCCCAAAATACAATACCGATTAAATACCGACGAAGATGAGCTTCAAAGATAATATTTTCAGCATATATTTGAAAACGGTTCTTGAACAATTTTTCAAAAGATGTAAAATACTTTTTTGAGCCTAACGTCACTTGCAATTTCTTACCTCATTTAAAGGTGAAACCTTTTCATTTTACATGATTTTCTAAACACTTAATAACTTTATTTTTCTATTTATATTATCCATTGTAATGGCACACTTTTGCCACGGATCTAAAGAAGTGTCTATGAACATATAAATACCGAATTTAAAGGCACACATGAATTTGTACAATGGCTTCAACAAAAATACTTATTATATGCAATAAAATGTCACTTTATGTTTAAAAATAAAAGACAGCCATGTCATTTCATAGTAATTTCTCACACATGCTGCTCTTACCTCACACGTTCAAGCTGCATACAGCCTTCTATATTTCAAATGTAATCCTGCCCAACCTGCCTCGATTTTCCGTCATCTTCCTCTTCTTTTGCTTATTATTTTTTTTTGAATTTTTTATTATTTTCTTCATTGTTTTTTTGTTATTCTGAGAGCTTATTGGAGGGACATATATTATAAAAACAGAGGCCTGCAGCGGCAACATATTGCCGCTGCTACAAGGGTCAAGATTTATTCCCAAGACATATAATATGGGCTTGGTGGTCGCAGGTTTGAACAACTGCTTCATTTTTTATCATCGCTACCAAAATTTTAACTAAATCTTGACGTACCACTGCTGGGGATTAAAAATTTACGGCCGAGACATTAAAAATTTTAACAGCCGTTTCATTTTTCTAAACAATGTTTTGCCACCAAAAAATATCAGATGCCATGAATTGCATCGCTCGCACGTAACCTGGATCGAAGAAATGCTATGCTGCTCGAATTTCCACCGCTTGGAATCTCTATTTTTTATAATATATAATCTCCAATAAAATCTCAAGGATAATAAAAAAACTGTGGAAGAATAATAAAAAAAGTCATAATAAATAAAAAAAGAAAGAGAGTTGATTGGTGGAGAAATCAAAGGGAGTTAAGAAGGTTGAAGATAAGGATTACGATTTGAGAATCAAACGCTAGAACATGGTTAAGGCAGCAGAGCGTTGTGGGGTAGGAATAACATGTGTGGCTATTAGGAAGAGTACTACATAAGTGGCCATGAGTTTTTGTCTTTTATTTTAAACATAAAGTGACATTTTGATTGCGTATAACAAATTATTTTTGTTGAAATTTACGTTGTACAAATTCATGTGTGCCTTTTAAATTCAATTATTTATATGTTCATAGACACTTCTTTTTATAGATCCATTAATCTCATAAAGACAATGCCATTACAATGGATAACCTATAAATAGAAAAAATAAAGTTATTAAATTGTTTAGAAAATCATAATAATAGAAAAGGTTTCACACACTAAATGGGGTAAAAAGAGTGCAAATTGACGTTCTAGGTCAAAAAATTATTTTATCTTTTAGAAAAATTGTTCAAAAATTACGTTTTCCAAAATACTGTCCTGAAATAATTTATCTTTGGGGACTACGTACTTCCGTCAATTTTTTCCACTCACTATCAGTTAACTTCAGATTTTCGACTGCAAACAACCCAAAAAGTAGGGAAGGGTATTTTTGGTACATTCTATCAAACATCCTCCTCCCCACCCCTCACCCACTATAGTGAAGTCGAACAACTAGTTTTCTGGAATTCCACCTATTGCAGTGTGATTAATATTTGCTTTGTTTATTTTTAAGATTTTATTACCATAAATTAATCGACGTATTGTGATAACTTTTTTAACATAATTCAAAGTGAGTAATTTTATCGCTCCTAAAATAACTTTGATTCTTCAATTTTCGATTACAACTCATTCATTTCCAAGGATATACATATAAATGACACCAAGGAGTATATTGTAAGGTTATAAAGAAACAAGAAAAATGGAATTGGGGGAGTGAAGTCGCACACTTTGATTGTGAGATGTTAGAATGTAAAACGGAAAGCGTAAACTCGTGTTTTTTAAAATGTGTAAACTTGTGTTTTTTAAGTAAGATAATTGATATGTAATGTTATTTTTGGGTTTTTATTGATTACGCTTGCTATTTGAAATCTTATTGATATTTTTTTGGTTCATTGATCCGTATTGTTTGCTTTTTTTATAATAGCGATTTAATTAAATTTTAGATTTATTTTTTAAATTAAAAAAACATTTAGCTGACTTTAATATCAATCGCTATATTTCGTTGCTAGTTGGTTTAAAGTCAAAGTAAAATAAACACAGAGCTGGCCACTAATCAGTTGTATATGCGATCGATAATAATCGTCATAACGCCGCCGACGTGTATTCTGTCACTAACAGTCCCAAGTCAAATGTCAACATTAACATTGTTGATCTTTCGATTGACGAAACTAGCCGCTATATGGCGACCCACATCGAGCCGCTACATTATCTGGCTTTCGTATTCAGCCGTTAACGAGTCTAAAATCAAAGTCAACATTGTTGAATATTTGGCCACTATCTCGGCAATCCCTAATCCGTCGTGTATTCGCTCGTTAACAAGGCAAAGTCAAAAGTCAACATTGTTGAACGCTCCATCGTATTTGGCGACCCGATAATCTAGTCGAAGTTTTATGGTGGGTTGAAACAAAGAATATTTTCTACTCATCCGTCATAAACTTTTGTGGTAATGTGGTTTCTTTATATCAAACTTCAATTACTTCGTTGTTCGGTGTCTTTTGGAAATGAAGAAATGGCTACGAGAATGCAAAACAAATGGCTGATAGTTAGTTATGATACCAAAGGGGGTAACAAAGTGAGTTTATTTGTCAAAGTAAATCTATTTCTTATCGATATGGTGTTTGATCCAGGTGGTAAGTTTAAAAATGCAATTAATGTGAACTCTACAAATTTATGTTGGATTCTAATTGCATACATGGGAATTGTTTGAAGTTTCGGATTTAGTGGATAAAGAATTCTAGAACAAAAGACTATATTTGCAAAGCCCTTGTGAGAAACTTTTTGATGATATCAGAAGTGTGACTATTGTTCAGATAGTTGGCGAGTATTTGCATTATCATCAGGAAGGTGCCATGATAAGATTTTGAAATGGAAAAATATGGATCTGAGGGAAATGATAATGCTAGTTTTCTCATGGATTGTTATTAAAGTTGGGCAAAGTGCAGGTTTTGAAGATTGCTTGGTTGGTGGATGTGTGAGAGATTTACTCTTCAAAAGGGTACCAAAAGTTTTTGATGTAATCACGATAGCTGTGTTCAGTCAGATTAGGAAGCACTATGAGATCACCAAGGAAGAGTATACAACTTTCTACAAAAACCTTACAAATGATTGGGAAGAGCATTTGAATGTGAATCACTTTTCTGTTGAGAGTCGGTGAGAGTGCAAGGCTATACTATTTGTTCCCAAAGAGGCTCGTTTGAATCTGTTTGACAAAGAAAAGAAGCTTTCAACGACATCAAGTTTCTATGTTCACGAGTGTGTTCCTTATGGACAATCTAGCGAGGAATTGATTCTGAATATTTGAGCTTTTTGAAGTGGTATTGTAGTTTCGAGGATCTTTCTCTCAACATCTCCCCATGAGATCTGCCGCGAGAACAAGATCTTGAAGGTCATCCGTAAGGACTTGGTCAAGAAGTGCATTGAGCTCTTCTTTAAAATTGCTTGAGAACAAGGAAGATTACAAGTTTTACGAGGCTTTCTCAAAGAACTCGAAGCTTGGTATCCATGAGGGATTCTACCAACAAAACTAGGCTTGCTAAACTTTGGCGATATCATTCTACCAAGAGTAGTGATGAGTTGACCAACTTGAAGGACTATGTCATCGAGGATAGAGGAGGGCATCGTGGATATCTACTATATCACCTGGTAAGAGCGGGAAGATTGTTGAAACCTTTTCCGTCATTGAGAAGTTGAAGAAGAAGAGGTTATGAAGTCCTTTATATGGTTAAGGCTATTGATGAGCATAATGTGGGTCAGTTGAAAGAATTCCAGTGGTTTGAAGTTTGTTTGAATGAAGACAAGTCCAGCTACCTCTTTGACCTCGGTGGAACATGAGAATTTGCGGAAGGACTCATCAAGGAATGGCCAAACTTCTTGGGAATTTTGAGGACACAATTCTTAAGGGGAAGGGAATGTTATGTTAGCTGAATAATAAGAGAAAAAAAGGGTGTTGAGGAGGATTCGAACATGAGCTGGTCCATTGCCTTTTAGAAGGTTCGCGGGTCGTGGAAGCGGGTCATTAGAAGCTCGGACTATCCGAGCTCTAAGGTGCCTATAAAAGGAAGGAAATGAGATATTTAGGGATTATCCAGATATTTTGTAATTGGCATGATTACTCTTTCTTTCTCAATTCTCCTCTAATGTTTTTTCGAACAATTCCCCGATATGGGACTCTAGCTCTGAAACCAGTGTAGACCAACTTAGTTACATGTCGATCACATCATGAGTTTGATTAAAATAATAAAAATAGGTGGGCCTTATGAAAATTTTTTTATTTTTTTATAATTAAAAAAGAGGTGATAGTGGTTGATTGTTATATCAAAGTAATCACAACCCTCGCATATAACTTAGGGATCATATCACAATTTTTCTATTTTTTCTAGCTTAGAGCTCAATCACCCCTGTCTTTCTTCTTCTTCTTTTACCTTTCTGTAAATGTTGAATCCATCACAATTACCATATCAATAAAGTTACCTATGATTCTTGAGTTCTAATTAGTTCTTCTTCTTCCTTGCCCAATCTCAATTCTATATTTCCATTTAGCTTGAATTGGTGAAAATGTCAGACATAACAGATTCATCCATAACAGACCAGAAAATCGAATTTTCGGGAACAAGCAGCAACAGAAAAAAAAAGCAAAGACCAACAAATCTGAGATATTTCCTTGAAGCTCCAATGGACTAAGCAGCAAACCCACAAAATCCCACTGAATCCTGAACAGATCCACTCTAACTTGGACAACATTTTTGCTTAAGCTCCTTGGAAATTCTAAACGGAAAAAACATTGCACGGAAAAAAGCCTCAAATTCAAAAGACAAAAAAAAACCCCATAAAAAAATCTGAACTAATACCACCAAAAGATGGTAGTTTTCGTTAGATTAGTTTCAAAAATCACCCATGAACAAGAAAAGCCATAAGATTTAAGCAATAATCACAAAGAAATAGGTTTGGATCACAATTTCAAGCTGCCTCACAACGGCGCCAGAAACTCATGATCTACAGAAGGAGATGAATCCCTAGTTTGGGATGAAAAGAAAAAAAATATTTTTTAATTTATTTATGAATGTAAAAGACTGTTTTACACTTAATTTTTTAAGCATGTGCACATCACATTCCTAAAATTAACGGAATTGACGAAATTTTTTTTATGTACGATTGTAAATAGTGTGAGGATTCTTTATTATTTTAAAATAGTAAAGGACTATTGAAAGCTTTAAATGAAATAAGTATGGGAACGATTGAAGTCAATTTCCCTATTTATAATGCATTGGATAATACTTTCGTTAGTAAATATTAAATATTTATTATTATTTTTCAAACCAAATGAAATTGTTTCCTTTATCCATAGTTTATACACATAAATAGAAAATCTTATTCGCATTAAATTTGAGATAATGCTATCTCGTCAACAATATCATAAAATCAGTGACCTCAAATATAACTAACAGAGGGCACGATATTGGAGTGAAATGAACTTTTCTTCCTACATTTATGTTGTCGACGTTGTCTTCTTTATCTTCATTGGTCAACGATGAAAGAGATCTCACGTATAATGATGGAGCTACACACTAGACGTCCTTAGAATTTCTAAAACCTCAGAAGAAGCAGATTTTTAATCCAAAGAAATGTCTTCTTGTACCTTTGAACATTTTGTATGGAAAACATCCCCTGGTTTGAGTAAGAAATTCATCCTTGGGGGTTAAAATAGCAAGAATTGGTTGGGTTTCCTTCTAGAACGAATTAGACTAAGCTTGTCCGTTAACTCTATGAACGAAGTGGGCAACATTTAACAAGTCTTGATGATCATCATTTACTACACCAAAGTAAGCACGTCTCTCCTTCGGAGGTTTATTAAAATACATACTTAAGACCATATATATAACCATATTAGCTTTGGTAATTTATTTATTTATTTATTTTTGGTAAATATCAATGTTTTGAAACCGGACCGACCGCAGTCCGGCATCGTCCGACTCGTCGACAGGACCTCCGAGCGATCGAGCTTAGGTGTTAAAACCCGTTTTCGTCAAAAAACCGCTCTAATTTCATCGACTCAGGTGGACCCGGCTGATTGGACCGTCCGAATCAGTAAAGCCGAAACGGTTTTGGGAAAAATCGACAAGGTCATAAAATACATTTTTTTAAAAAAACTTTCTGTATAAAAAAAGGGAAGAAGAAGAAAAAAAAGAGAGGGGCGGTGGCGGGGCGTTCACGACAGAGAGAGAGGGAGGTGGCGGAGGCGGTGGCGGTTCGTGGCGGTGAGAGCATATAAAATATGTCCGATCCAACTATACTGCAGTGCCCATAACGAAAGTGAGCTGAAGGAGAGGAGAAGAGAAAAAAAAGAGGGCGGTGGCGGAGAGAGGGAGGTGCGGCGGAGAAGTAGAAGAGGGAAAAGGAAATGATAGGGAAATGGGCGTCGGAGAGGGAAGAAGGGAAAGGGCGCCGGAGAAGAGAGAGGAAGAGAGTGGCGGTGGTGGTGAGAGTCGGCGGAAGACGAGGAGGAAGGGGAGGTGGCGGGAGAAGAGAGGAGGAGAAGAAAGGAAGGATTTTAGGGTTTTGTCCTTAGGATTGGGGTAAGAGGATATATATACTCGAGATTTAAGAGTGTAATTAAAATATTAGCATATAAAATTCTATAAGATAATTATATTACAAATAAGTCCTAAACTATTTACTTTGTAATTATATCACTTTTATATTTGTAATATTTTTAAATTTTACATTAATATTAATATCAATGTTTATATCAACGAGATATTTATTTGGAAAATTTAAATTAAATTTATTTTTTATTAATAAGTATATATTATATATTTTTTTAATATTTATGACGTCACCGGATTGATGAACAGATCGATGACGGTTTGACCACCGGTCCGACCAGTGACCCGTGACCCAGTAACTTTTCCGAGTCGATGCCCGGTCCGAATTTCAAAACCTTGGTAAATATTATGATAATACAGAACGATAGGAACTTTAATAGCGAAATTAAACATTTTCTGGACTTTTAATGCGAGACAGTGAACTTATAAGCCCAAATTCACCACGCACGAACAAAATGGGCAACATTTAACAAGTCTTCATGATCATCATTTACTACGCCATAGTAAGCATGTCCCTCTTTCGGAGGATAATTAATTAGCATACATACATACGTACATACATACATAAGACAATATATATCAATACTCTCCTTTGTAAATATTATGGTAATACATTATGATAGGAACTTGAGTTGTGATATTCAACATTTTCAGAACTTTTAGTGGAGAAAGTGAAATTTATAAGATTAAATTCCTAAAGTTTCATCTATCATCTTAAGGAAATTCACTACAACTGTTGTTTTTATTCATCCCGCACGTGTGCACGTGCTTGGAATGACATATATTATTACTTAAAAACAATAAAATATCTCGGTTTTTACTTGCATCTCATATGTTCGTAAAACCAGCTACCAAGAAAATTTTAATAGTCAAATAAAGATCCTTTTCACACGCCAAACATAATCATTTTTAATCTATTTGGCACATAAAAAGGTAAAATTACAATGCATAAATCACCTTAAGGGACAAAGGAATACTAGATCCCTATCATTTTAGCATTTTGATTGCAACATATATTTACAATGCGTTGGATAATACTTTTGTTAGTAAATATTAAATACTTTTTATTAATATTTTTTAAACCAAATGACAATGTTTCCGCTATCCATAGTTTCTACACAAAATAACAAATGTTCTTCGCATTGAATTCGATATTATAGTATCTCGTCCACAATATAATCAAATTATTGACGTCAGATAAACTACCAGAGGGCTTGCTCGTGTGGTGATAGGACAAACGCCTCCCTTCATTTGTGTTGTCGACGTCGTCTTCTTCATCTTCATTAGTCAACGTTGAGAGTGCTCTCACGTATAGTGATGGAGCTACACTAGACGTCCTTACAATTCCAAAAACCTATGTGAAATACCCAGATATGGGTGAACCTAGAGAGGGGTGAATTAGGTTTTAAAACTTTTAGTTTTTCCACTACAAAAAAAAGGTTTTTAGTGACGAAAATTTTTCAGTCGGGAAAAGTCATAAATTTCAGTCACGAAAGGTCTTTAGTAGACGATATTGTTGTCGAGGAAAGGTTCGATCACGGAAAGCCCCGTCGGAAAGGTTTTCTGACGAATTTTGGGGATTTCGTCACCAAAGGTCTTTCGTGACGAAATAATTGTCAGTCGGGAAAAAGTGAGCATTGGTGACAAATATTTCGTCACTAAAAGTGTCTAAATTCGTCACCAAAAGTTTTTCACTTTTCACCCACCTGAGCCGCGTCGGAGCCGAGCCGAGCCGCGTCGGAGCCGAGCCACTTTTCACCCACCTGAGCCGCGTCGGAGCCGAGCCACCAACCTGAGCCGAGCCGAGCCGAGCCCCATGCGATAATGTTGAATAAATCCTCACATTTTGAAGGAGTTGGGAATTGAACTCTAGACCTCCCACATGTTTGTCAAGTGTCTTACCACTGAGCTACATTGATCATTTGTTAATCATTGTTCATATTATATTTATTATAATAGAGTTTTTTTGTATTTTGAACTTTTACTTATTTTAATTTCTCTTTGTGTTTTGATTTGTTTTTTTTTATGAATTAAATTAAAATTAATACATTTTTTTATCAACGTATTTGTGTATTAAATTTTTTTATCAACGTATTTGTGTATTAAATTTTTAGCAAAATATGAATAAAATTATTCTAGTTGGATACTATTTTTTTAGTAATATAAAGACTAAACAAATATAAAAATTAAAATTATATTCTAAATTATAGCATACATATATACGTATATTTATAAAAAAAATTAAAAAAAAATTATTTTAAGACTAAACTTTTCGTGGCGAAAATATTTTTCGTCACTAAAGATGGACCTTTCAGTGACGAAAAAAAATTTGCGTCACGAAAAGTTATACCTATCGTAGCGAATAGTGTGCTTCGTCACGAAAGGTCGACCTTTTCAGTGACGAAGCTAGTACTTTTCAGTGGCGAAATCTATATTTCGTCATGAAAGATATACTTTTTAAGTGACGAAGTTAATTTTAAATCACGAAATGTCCACTTTCCCTGACGAAAAAATGGCTTCAAATCGCGAAAAGTTAGATCAAATAATGAGTATTTTTTTTGTAGTGTTCTAAACATTTATTTTCTTAAGTGATCACCTTAACAACAAGTATCTTAATTAAGCGTACAAGGTGAGTTAAAGATTAAGCAACCTAGACGACTTAAGTGTTATATGCAACACATAGGAACTCAAGACAATGAATATGATCAAGGATAGACTAAATAAAGAGCAGCTCCGATCGACGAACTACGGGTGGGGTCGCCCAGAGTGCTTTTCGAATAAGAATAACAAGGCTAATGGACACGTCTCGGTTGACCGCAAAGGGTAGTCAGTCGTTCGAGCACGAGTTCGTCAAGACAATATAGCCGTTGGAGTCTTGGAACATTCAAAATTGACTAAGGACAAAAAACACTTTGGTCGACCGACATGTGTTGTCTGGAGACTCCAACGACCCAAGGCCAGGTCGACCGGACTTCTGTCCAATAGTGTTATTTCCACTTAGTCACATTTCTAATGTTCTCAACGCCTATGTGCTTTTCAAAGACTTTTAAAACAAGTTTAAGGTCTTAGTTGAAGGGATTCATGGGCAGAAACTCATTCTAAACACCCATGAGTCCTCCCCTGAAGGATCCGCTCATACAAAAACGAATCGAATAAAACCGAAAAGACTTACGTGTCTTGATGAACGATTCTGGTTTTTCTTGGTGAAAGATTCTGGTTTTCGGCTCTCAGCAGCAACCACCTTGAGTCCTACCTTGCGGAATTACTCCCTACCGGTATCCACGCGATGAAACGGGCAGCGAGTGCTAGCTCTTCGTTCTTCTGAGTTTTGGATTCTAGAGAGAAAATGAGGGTGCAAGACCAGAAATCTGATTTTCGTTTTTAGGTATTTTTGCGGCTGAAAAATTATAATATAGGGTTTAGACCAAGAGAAGTTAATATAGGGTGTGAGAGGTTGTTTAAAAAACAACTCCCACGTCCTTACCAACTCTCCCAGCAGTGGGAGTCTTTAACTCCCACGTCCTCTAGACTTTACTGCGGTAATGGGAGTCTTTATCGGGATAATAACTCCCACATAATCCCAAACTATAATTCAATACTGAAAATGCCCCTCCTTAATCTCTAATTCAAATAATAACGCTTTATTATTCTCAGAGAAATAAATATCATATACAATGAACCTAGACACATTCTAGATTCATTGAATCTGGACATGAAGCTCGTTAACTCGTCTATGCGTGTGACCCTGTAGGTTCATGTCACAATGGCAATAAAAACACACTTAGTAGTAGTGAATGAATTTACGATGGAACCTAATATCAATCCACTATTTAATCCCTTTGTCTCGCGATATCCTAATTAGACATAAGGCAGGGTAGTCGTCACCCTTATTAAGCTTAATTGTATTTATACTCGATCTCCAGGTAGACTGTTCCAACAAATAGTAGTTAATAACCACTTTATCAAATACATTTGAGCACGGCCATGCATTTAGACAGTCTTCCCTATCGAGGGGCCCATGGATATCTCTCTCTAATAATAGAGAGGGACAAATTCGTTACAATGTCTCTCACATTCAAGCCATGATAGGACGCTACATCCGATCATCAGTCGTATTGATTATTCGATTAAAAGTAACGTCCGACTGAGTCAAAACGTGGCTCCATTCATGCTAGAATCAATGGAGACATAAGGTCTAAGGATTCTAAAATAGTATTGAGGAAGTAATACTTATGACTAAGGACCATGAAGTATTACTTCTCTAACGGATCACGTCCGATACAGTGTATCCATATATATTGCATATATGATATGATTTGTATTCATTGCACATGATTAGTAAAACATAATCATCAATCAAATATCATACTAGTTTTATTTCATTGTAAAGAAGCTTACATAAAACTAGGGACAACTAGAATAGTAATTACATAAACTAATGAGTTTTACTATCAAATCACGCATTTGATGTTCATAAGCAAAATTAGCTATTCAATTACATGCTCAAAAGATAAAACGTACATCATATGCTAATGGTCCTAGGGCACTACTAACATTAGTCATAAACCAACAATAACATATGTTTTCAAAAAAAATTTAAAGATCAAATCAAATTATGAATGACGGTTTTGAAAACATGTAAGAGCTTGACATACTATAACCTATTATTCTAAAAAAAAAAAAGAGTAGTCACAAGGATGTACCTATATAAACTAGACTAATCTTCAAGGTCTTCTAGACGTGTAGACACTTCTTTGATCTTTGCTTGATGACCCTTATCAACTTCTTCATTTTGGTGAAGTCCTTTGTAATCTTCAAGAATATAGAACCTTGGACTTCATCACTTCCTTTGTTGAGAGTCTACTTCATGGATGAATTTCAATGTGTGATTGAGTAGCTCTTAACTTCTTTATCTTCCTTCTTGACATTTCATCCACTTCCAAGGCATTGTGGATGTACTTCAATCTTGTTCTATGGAGTCTTGAAATATGAATAATTAGCCACTTTGATCATCAAGGTTTTTTCGTCTAGCCACTTTGGTCAAAATTCAAGTTTTTTAACTTATTTCATCATTAAACATTTTAGACTGCCATTTTTGTCAAAAATAATTTTTTAAACTTTTTTCATCACTAAAGTTTTTAATTACGCTATTTTGGTCACTAAAGTTTTTTTGGGTCGCCATTTCGGTCAAAATTTTTTAGTGACCTAAATGGAAGAATGAAAATACTTTAGTGAGCAAAATGGCAGAATGAAAAAATTTTATTGATCAAAATGGCAGATAGAAAAAACTTTAGTGATGAAAAAAGTTAAAAAAATCATTTATGACCAAAATGGCAGGCCGAAAAATGTTTAATGATGAAATAAGTTAAAAAACTTGAATTTTGACCAAAGTGGCTAGGCGAAAAAACGTTGATGATCAAAGTGGCTAATAATTCCTTGAAATATATAGCTTCTTCTATGATGTAGGATAATATCTTTGAGGTACTAGAAGATTTCTTACCATTTCATCAATGTAAGTGTGTGTATAAAAATCCTATCATTAAAACACAAGTTCACACAAACATGAGAACTTCTCAATTGTTTGTTATCATCAAAACTAGATTGATCACATTAGCACTTAGGCCTTACAATCTCCCCATTTTGATGATAGCAAAACATTGATGCAAATGGGAATAATATAACGAAAGGATAAAGTAAAATAAGCATATAATAACTGTTAGAGGAATAACCGGGTCATACACATAAGCGCAGCGGAAATAACTTTGACCCGCCTCTATCAGGATCTTTCACGAGTAAGTACCTACGACTATGGGATAGTGTTTTACCTTATATGGATGCTAGAATGGCTGAAACGCTTTCAGCGGTTTGTTGTAACGAACGGAACACCACGCTTGCAGGGCTCAGTCTCTTCCCGGGTATCCACTCGATCTTCCGGAGATGGTCTTCTACTGCTTGGTGCTAGCCAACGCCTTGTAGAAGCTTTGAAGACACTCTTCAATGGATGGAGTATGAACGACCTTTTCAAGAACAAGAAACAAGCTTTCTAACTTCTTTTCTATTAGCAAAAATGCAAGAAAAAGTTCAGAAATTTGTCTTGTCTTTTTCTCTCTAAAACTCACTTTTTCTCTCTATTCTCTTAGCTTCAAAAGGCTGGAGAAAACTGATTAGAATGATAGGAAAAATCTGAATTTTTCCTCTAGTCTATCAAGAGAGAGTGGGGTGAGATAATGGGGGAAGTGGGAGATCATGGAGAGAATTACTCCTCCACTCTCTCCACCACTTCAACCACCATCAAGAGGGCTGAATTTATGTCTAACATTCCAGCCATAAGGTCGGTCCAAAGCGGGTCGGTCGGCCCAATCATATTGGTTGGCCCAACCCGATTAAGGGCCCAATCCAATCCCCTGCGCCCGGCCCAATCGAATTGGCGCACCTTAGATTAAATGTACTCCAACAAGCCCAATCAGGTTGATCTATGAGTGCGACCCAAGAGGTATCCATGATGTTGGCCGTGACATCATATGTCACAGGTAATGAGAGGTATCTAGCAACGCATCATTACCCCCAATTCATAAATATCTGGTGATTTATCATAATCACAACATTTGACATTTGTAGTTAAATCCTTTTGTCCTTGATATCTAGATTGAACACAAGTCATGGAAAATTCACACTTGTATTGTCCAATCTTTTAGTTTCTTGATTCGCGAGTAGACTAATCAAATGACATCAATATCATATATTGATTCACTTGTTCATGGCCATGAATTAGTCAGACTCCATCAAGGGGCCCAAGATATCGCTCCTGCTATATAGGAGGGACAAATCCTTTCTGCATCCCACTCATCCCCGAACAAGATTCGTGATATACCCAATAAATGTCTTTATTGCTCACCCGAGTTACGGATAGCGTTTAACATTATCAAAGCATAACACTAGCCATGCAAGAACTCTTGTGAGACCTCAAGTCGAAGGATCTCATATACAACCCAGTCAAAATTTTGAGAAACACCGTTGACTATTATATAACAACCCATGGTGTGTTTCTCATGTCGGGATCTGCTCCCGAGTATAATGATTCTCTAATCATATATACCTATGTGACGATCCGATATCTTATATCAATCACTGCACATACTAGTCTTGCGCATTATTATTGTCCTCGAAGATTCCAAAATAATGTTCGACTAGGGACGTTTCAGAATAGTATCTCATAACAATTATAAATACTATTCTAAGGACATATTATTTATTTATGTTGTTAAGAACGCAGAAACATAATGAATAATACTGGAATTAATTGCCTTTTATTCATCAAAATGAAAATTACATTGTCTGCCGAATCTACTCTACATATATGCACATCACCTCTCTCTATAATCTCGCGGATTAGGTGAAATTGCCGTAGTACATGTTTGGACCTCTGGTGAGATCTAGGTTCCCTAGATTGTGAAATAGCCCCATTGTTGTCACAATAGAGGTCTATCGGGTTCGCAATACTAGGAACCACATCGAGGTCGGAAATAAATTTCCTGATCCAAACTGCCTCCTTAGCTGCTTCACAAGCTGCTATGTACTCGGCCTCTGTCGTAGAATCTGCTATGGTTGATTGCTTTGAATCGCGCTACTCACAAAGACCTCCATTCAAGTTAAACACATATCCCGATTGCGATCGGAAATCATCTCTCGTCGGTTTGGAAACTAGCATCGGTGTAACCCAGATTACAACGAGCTCATCCGCCCCTCCATAAATCAAGAATGTATCCTTAGTCCTTCGTAAGTACTTGAGGATATTCTTGACCGAGATCCAGTGACGTTCACCGTAATTAGATCGGGTATCCGCTCGTAATGCTTAAGGCAAACGAGACATCCCAGGGCGAGTACATATCATGGCGTACATGATTGATCCTATGGCGTAAGCATAAGGAACCTCTTTCATGCGTTCTAATTCGGCAGCATTTTAGAACACTGCTCCTTCGACTGTAACAGCATTTCATGTGCCATAGGACAAAGTCCTTTCTTAGACTCTTGCATGCTAAACCGCTTTAGCACCTTGTCTATATATGTACTCGACTTAGGCCAATGAGTCTCCCTGGATCTATCTCTATAGATCTTGACTCCCTGAATATAGTCAAGCTTCGCCTAAGTCTTTCATAGAGAAACACGTACTCAACCAAGCCTTTACGGGACTTTAAGGTTGGTATGTCGTTTCCAATGAGTAGTATGTCATCTACATACAAAACCAGGGAATACAATTGAGCTCCCACTAACCTTTTTGTAAACACAAGGCTCATCCTCATTTCTAATGAAGCCAAACTCACTGACGGCATCATTAAAAGCGGATGTTCCAGCTTTCGAGAAGCTTCGCTTGAGTCCATAAATGGATCTCTCAAGCTTACATACTTTTCCAAAGCATTCTCTCGGAGTGACAAAACCTTCAGCCGTGTCATATACACATCCTCATCAAGTTTTCCATTAAGGAAAGCGGTTTTGACATCCATTTGCCGATTTCGTAGTCATAGTAAGTCGCAATAGCAAGCAAAATCCGAATGGATTTGAACATAACTACAGGGGAAAAAGTCTCATCATAGTCAATACCATGAATTTGTTTGAAACCTTTCGCGACTGAGCCGCCCTCATGACGCTTGTACATTCCCTTCCATGTCGGTTTTAATCTTAAAAACCCATTTGCACCCCTATGGGAGTTACCCCTTCAGTGGATCAACCAAGATCCAGACTTGGTTTGTGTACATGGAGTCCATTTCGCATCTCATGGCCTCAAGCCATTTCTCGAAAATCAGGGCTATTAATTGCTCGTTTGTAGGTCGAAGGTTCATCGTGATCCACAAACATAACATCACCATGTTCTGCTATGAAAAATCCAAATTTTTTCCGGAGGTGGACGACGTAACTCTACCGGACTCTACGCAATTCTTGTGTTTCTTGAATCAGTGCTGGCCGCACAACCGTTTGTGGCACCTGCTGCACAACAACTTGTGGAGTCTGCTCAATTTCCATCTCATCATTAGTGCTAGTTTGAGAGTCTGGAACTTCAGTAAGTTCTACGCTACTCCCACTTGTGTTTCTAGAAACAAATTCTTTTTCTAGAAAGACTCCCGTGCGAGCAACAAACACTTTGTTCTCGTTAGGGATATAAAAGTAGTATCCTTTAGTTTCCTTAGGATAACCTACAAATATGCACTTTTCAGATTTCGGAGCCACCTTTATCGTAAGTCGAGCGTTTCACAAACGCTTCACAGCCCTCAAATCTTGAGGAAAGACAAACCGACGCTTCCCTACCCATAACTCGTATGGTGTCTTTGCAATCGATTTAGATGGAACGCGGTTAAGTGTTAAAGCTCGCTGTCTCTAGTGCGTGTCCCCAAAAGGAATCGGGCGTGCTCGTGTGACTCATCATAGAACGAACCATATCTAATAAGGTTCTGTTCCTCCTTTCGTATACACCATTCCATTGTGGAGTAGCTGGAGGAGAAAGTTGTGAAACGATTCCACAAGCTTTTAGATAGTCACGCAAATTCTTGACTCAAGTATTCTCCTCCTCGATCGGATCGAAGAATCTTAATACTCTTGCCAAGTTGGTTTTCTACTTCAAGTTTAAACTCTTTAAACTTAGCAAATGCTTCGGATTTGTGTTTCATCAAGAACACATATCCATACCCTACCGAAGTCATCAAGAAAGGTAATGAAGTAGAGGTAACCACCCCTCGCATGTATATTAAAAGTGGCCACATACATCACTATGTATTAGTCCTAATAAATCATCAGCTCTCTCACCTAGCTTAGTGAAAGGTGATGCTGTCATCTTACCCAATAAACAAGATTCGCATCGATCATAAGACTCGAAGTCAAATGATTCTAATAGCCCATCTTTATGGAGTTTGGATATGCGATCTTCGCTTATGTGGCCTAAGCGACAATGCCAGAGGTATGTCGGATTAGAATCATTAGTCTTAATCCTTTTGGTATTTATGTTTAAAATTGGCATATCAAGGTCTAAAATATATAGACCATTAATTAAAGAGGCGCTTGCATAAAACATATTATCCGTAAATAACGACAATCGTTGGTTTTTGATCGAAATCTCAAAACCGTTCTTGTCCAAACAAGAAACCGAAATAATATTTTTTAATTAAACTAGGTACATAGAAACAGTTTTTCTAAACCTAAAACAAGCCCTCGAAGGCAAAGTAAAAGTACAAGTCCCTACAACTAGGGTCGCAACACGTGCTCCGCTGCCTACTCGTAGTTCCACTTCACCCTTTGCCAACTCTCTACTCATTTGCAGTCCCCCGCACATTAGTACAAATGTGAGAACCACATCCGGTATCAAATACCCAAGAAGTAGTTGTATTTAAATTGATATCAATCATATTAACATCAATAACATAAATACCTGAGCCCGAAGCAACAATTGCCTTCTCCTTTTCCAGCCTTTTTTGTTGCAAGATAGCTCTTGCAGCTCCTTTTCCAAAGTGACCCTTTCTCACCACGAGTGATGACATATAGAGTCCTTGGCTACACCACCCTTAGGTTTCAGCAGCATTGTTGAAAGTGGTTTGCTTGCCCTTGGGCTTACCTTTCGGTTTGCCTTTCGATCTCACAAAACCTTTGCCTTTGCCCTTTTGCACCATCAAGATGGTGTTGGGCTTGACTTGCCTATTTCCTTCTCGGCAGTCCCTTAGCATATTCAACAACTCAGTAATGGCTTGTCAATTTCATTCATATGATAATTTAGAATGAACCGATCGAATGATTCGTGCAACGATTGCAAGATCAAATCAGTCGACAACTTCTTGTCCCAAAGGAAACCCCAGCTTTTTCAAGGTTTTGAACATAACCTATCATCTTAAGAACGTGAGTTCCTACCGCATTCCTCGGACATTTTGCACTCGAAAGAGAGATTTTGACACATCGAATCTCTCCCGGCGCGCTTGTCCCTCGAGTATAGTTGCTTCAGATGAGCCAAAGATCTCATAAGCCCCCCATGTCCTCATGTTGCTTCTGAAGCTCAGAGTTCATGGTGACAAGCATGAGGCTAGACACATCTAAAGCATCACTAACATGCTTCTGATAAGCAGTCCTATCAGCGGCCGAAGCGCGAGCCTCTGGTATAGCAGGAATAGGCTGTTCCAAGACATACAGCTTTCTTTCATGCTTGAGAACGATTCTCAAGTTCCTGAACCAGTCGAGGAAGTTAACTCCCTCTAATTTGTCCTTCTCAAGGACAGAACGCAGTGATAGTGTTTGGTTTGAATTTGCCATTTTTCTACAACAAAAATATGCATATACAAAAGTAAGTACCGATTAAAATCATTATTAGGTCTTTATCTTTTAATGATTTCTCCCACTATTTTCTTCGAGTGAATAACCCTCAATATCAACTCGGAAAGTTCGTTAACTTTCTAGCGGGCCAAGATCCATATTTCACCTCGCTCGAAGTCGACTTTGGCTGATCGCCCAAAACTTAGTTATTTAGGTAGGCAACATTTGCCAATTACATCAAATTATGTAATTCTTGGTTAGTTGAGTGAATAACATTTATTCAAGCGTATCATTATACACTTTTCTCAACTCTTTTGCCTCTAGATCCTCAATCCATTTATTGAGATAATCCAGTTAATTAGGACCCTAAGTTTTAGCCGGCGGATATCACAACTTATCCTTCGCGCCTCACCCGGATAGACATGTATGCACAGCTTTGGCATGTCCCATACTTATGTCGATCTAGGCCTTGACGAGGGCCAAACTTAGGAAGGCACTAATTAATATTTTAAATGAGGGATTTGTTTTTAACAATCTCACCAGAAAGCATAAATAAAACAGCTTTATGCTTATATACATATGCATCCAATACATAAAAGTAAAATGCAATAGTAATCGCCAAGATCCTATTCGGTTTTTCCAAGCCAATGGAAAAACTGTGAAGTCAATCTAAGGTGTGAAAAGAAAAACATCTATTCTACACCGTCTTGACCTTCGCTTGGTTGCCTCCATATCTTCATCATCTCAAACTGTACCTTCTCCTAATCTAGAATTACAAAATTTCTAAGGAAACCTCGAGTTACATTCGAGGGGATATTCAAAGGAAAAAATTACAACTTTTGATATTTAAAAGGCACGATACGCAGATCGTATTATAAAATAAAACCAACAGGGGTAAAGGCGATTACTATGCATCATGCTCAATTAACATAACAACTTATGAAAAATAATGAGCAAAACAATGAAAATGAACATTTCATATTCTCGCTCGGGTTCGGTTGACCGCCACCAAGCTTTCGGTCGACCGAAAAAGTACCGAGAGTACTCGGTCGACCAAACGATACACTTCGGTCGATCGAAGACCAACTCGGATCGACCGAAGACCAACTCGGGTTGATCCGAACCTAATACCATTTAGCTATCTGTCTTGCCTCGGTCGATCGAAGATGAGTCCCTGGTCGATCAAGTGACAGAACCGAGAGTTTTTCCAGCTTTTGAATGACTTCAAAAATGGAAATTCTCAATGTATATACTTACAAAAAGCTGGAAAAGCATGTCATACATGGTTTTAACAACATTTCTAGCAATCCTAAGGCATGCATAACATAGATTCAAAATCTATAAAAACACTATAGCACATTAAAGTCAATAGTGGTACTCGTGAGTGGCTCGATACCATCTGTTAGAGGAATAACCGGGTCATACACATAAGCGCAGATGAAATAACTTTGACCCGCCTCTATCAGGGATCTTTCACGAGTAAGTACCTACGACTATGGGATAGTGTTTTACCTTATATGGATGCTAGAATGGCTGAAACGCTTTCAACGGTTTGTTGTAACGAACTGAACACCACGCTTGCGAGCTCCGTCTCTTCCCAGTATCCACTCGATCTTCCGGAGATGGTCTTCTATCGCTTGGTGCTAGCCAACGCCTTGTAGAAGCTTTGAAGACACTCTTCAATGGATGGAGTATGAACGACCTTTTCAAGAACAAGAAACAAGCTTTCTAACTTCTTTTCTATTAGCAAAAATGCAAGAAAAAAGTTCAGAAATTTGTCTTGTCTTTTTTCTCTCTAAAACTCACTTTTTTCTCTATTCTCTTAGTTTCAAAAGGCTGGAGAAAACTGATTAGAATGATAGGAAAAATCTGAATTTTTTCCTCTAGTCTATCAAGAGAGAGTGGGGTGAGATAATGGGGGAAGTGGGAGATCATGGAGAGAATTACTCCTCCACTCTCTCCACCACTTAAACCACCATCAAGAGGGCTGAATTTATGTCTAACATTCCAGCCTTAAGGTCGGGTCCAAACGGGTCGGTCGGCCCAATCATATTGGTCGGCCCAACCCGATTAAGGGCCCAATCCAATCCCGGCCCGGCCCGGCCCAATCGAATTGGCGCACCTTAGATTAAATGTACTCCAACAATAACATGATCAAGAGATAAGGTTGCAAATGATCAAAGCAAGTAAATGGTTCTAAAAATCCCTCTACTCCACACTTTTTTTTTAAAAGAATCCCTTATCTCTCCCTATTTGCAAAGTTCTTTAGCTTTCTCTGTTTGTAAAGTATCTTTTCATGGCACATTTACAATGTTAATGTTTCTCCCCCTTTTTCTATTTGTATTCTTTTTTATCTTGAAATAGGAAAGTGGAGATTTCCAGTTGGAGAAAAAATCCCCAAAGAATGTTTTCAACCATGAATGGTGTCATTAAACATTTATAGAACTTCCTATCAAATCTAGAAACATTTATTGAACTTTCTCTGCCACAAATTGTCTGTTTCTAAAAATGGTCTATTTTTATATAATGTAATTGTAGAAATAGGTTCTTTCTTTGGTTGATTTCTCTGATTTTGGTAATGCATATTTGCTCTGAATTGTAATTTTCTGAAACATTAAGGTTCTTGCCTTTGATTTTTTTCTTCTCATGCTCATTTTTTTGAATCCGTTCTAAACCACTTAATTAATTGATGGGTATTCATATTTATTTTGTTTAACAATTGACTATAAAAGTTTTTCCTGTGAGAAATAAATTGAAATGTCTGAAATACCCTTCAAACGTATCTTATTTGTGAGACTGCACAAGAATCACTTGACAAAAAAATCACTGAAAAACAGACGGAAAGACTCTAATGGCAAGTCGTAAAAACTTTTAGGACAAAAAAGAGTAACATTAAACAAAATGGACTCTAAGTTCAGGGTGAAATATTTTTTAAGACAATCGGCGTTTTTGCCGTTTTTTAATGGGAAAACAATCTTTGTTGATTTCAGGGAAAATGAGTCATTTCCATTATCGTAGTCTTTAGCGTCAGGATGCAATGTGCAATTATCTTTCTTATCATGATTAGTTTATCTTCTAAGACGCATTAGGTTTGTGGGATCATTTTTTTGGTGGAGTTTGATTTTGTTAAGGTGCGTGATGATGAAACTAGGGCTTGTTATGATATCATTCCATGATTTTGTTTTGTCAGGGAAAATCGAATTGAATTTCTATTGATATCAACTAACCAATTACAAGAAATAGAGGTAAATATGAGATTAGATTGGCAATTGATCTTGAGATGATCAATTACCCTAGAATTTGGTTAAATGAAGAGGGAAAGGGGAAATGTGAATGACAAAACTTTCCAAAACAAGAATGAGCAAAATATCTATCATCAAACTTAGGAAATTCAAGCTTAAGTAGCTTGAATCCTCCTCTATCATAAGTCAATCCTGGACCTATATTAGGATTCAGCTCACTACCACCAACTCCATAATCAGAGCTTAATTTCAGAATGCTGGTGAATTGTTAAGAGTTCTACTAGTTCCACCTATAACACATTTAACAACTGATCGATTACAAGAAATGGAGGTAAAGATGAGATTAGATTGGCAATTGATCTTGTGATACCCGTAATTTTTTTTAACCATGTGTTATTTTTACGTGTAATTTATTTTTGTGTGACTTAGTGCGTAGACGTAATTTATTTTATACAATTATGTGATTTCGTGTCTATTTATTTTTATAACATGTTATGTGTCATTTTTTTGGGGGACGTTTTGTGAGGGACATTTCGTACATAGTTGGAGACTTAATTGTAAATCACTTAGAAGAGGGACGGGGGTTATATATTTATATTTTATAAGTGAGCAGAGGATTTTATTCTAACAAAACATAAATAAATGAAATAAAGGGCGTGGCAAATCAAGGGGCATCAGTTTGGGGGGTTTTAGTATTTAAAAGAAAAAGAATTTAAAAGGAAGCCGTTTGATGATGCTTCGTGGGAATGGATAATAAGTAATAATAATAAAAGAAAAGAAACAGTACATTAGACGTTTTCTTTGGGAAGGTAGTATATATATTAGGGGTGTACATGGGATCAATCACCAAAAGTAAACTAAAGAATTAGAAGGATCAAACATCATCCGTGGGGGATTAGAGGGGTTGGGAGCCGTGAGTGATCAATAACATATAGAAATTAGGCGGCACAGTAGAGTGCCAAGAACAGTGTTTGAGAGATTTCAGATTTCTGGGCAGTCTTTGAAAGATTACTGAGGGAGCATTACTCGTCTGATTTCGATTTATAATATACCTATTCGAAGATAATCGAATAAGCTTCGATTCAGCGCAGACGGAACATCATTCTGAGTCCCGAGCAGGAAGTTATAGCTTCGAGAGTAAGACTGTGCAGTGCTGTCAATCACCAAAAGTAAACTAAAGAATTAGAAGGATCAAACATCATCCGTGGGGGATTAGAGGGGTTGGGAGCCGTGAGTGATCAATAACATATAGAAATTAGGCGGCACAGTAGAGTGCCAAGAACAGTGTTTGAGAGATTTCAGATTTCTGGGCAGTCTTTGAAAGATTACTGAGGGAGCATTACTCGTCTGATTTCGATTTATAATATACCTATTCGAAGATAATCGAATAAGCTTCGATTCAGCGCAGACGGAACATCATTCTGAGTCCCGAACAGGAAGTTATAGCTTCGAGAGTAAGACTGTGCAGTGCTGTTTTGGTTTTCTGTTATTTTTATCTTCGTAAGAGGTAGGGACCCCATTTTTATATTATTTTTCTGTCCAGAATTGATATATATATATATATATATATATATATATGTTGGTACTGTTTTGGATTGTTTAATACTGAATTTACGTGAATTAGTGCATAAACTGTTGGGGTTACGAAATAATTGCACGAATTGTGTTATTGCTTTCGATATTGTATAAACTGCTTTGGACTTGAATTAAATTTCTCATAATCTGATTTGTTAATTTATTTACTTGTTTTCTTAAACTTAAAATGATGTGATTCGCTTTTGTAAGTGTTATACGTGTAACATGGATCGTAATTGGCTATTTTACGAACTCGCCTAATTGTTTTATCGCTTTGTTGTTTTAATGGAATAATACATGGAGTCGTTCGTCTTTAGTCCTAAGTGGTTTTGGTCGACCGAGTCGTCGCCCTATTTTGAGCTCGTGTCTAGGATCTACTAAATGACAGGACTCGTTCGAAAGGTATACTTGTGAGCACGATAATGTGCGAATGTGGTGATCCCGGGGATCATGCGTGGCACTTCATGGACCTTCACCGATGAGGGAAAATCGGTGGGACCGTATACGATTTTGTGGAGTCCAAGTTATTAGATGATGATACAATGTAGGATGAGTCCTCAAGGCGTGAACCTATTCATTCGAGGGGTGAGCCGAACCCAAAGTGCATATGAACTTCTTGGGTTAACAAGGCAAAGTGTTAGGACCGTTACAGTTATTGTCGTATAGTCGTGAATAGATACTTGAGCTCGAATTGTGGGAAGTCGTGTCACAGCGGTAGCTATGCTCGTAGTGTCTAAGTAAGTATACAATCGTGCGTACCGTTTGGACAGAGCACGGTGCCCTTCGTACATTCGGTTGTATATGAAGGAACCCAAGAGGGGGGGGGGGGGGTGAATTGGGTTTTAATAATTCTTGCAAACTATTTCCAATTTAAACAATGATAGTGCAAGTATAACAAAAGCTAAAGCAAAACCCAATGCAAATCACAAGACAAGAGATTTAGAGTGGTTCGATTCACTAAGAATCTACATCCACTACCTTGAGCCGCACTCAAGGATTTCACCAACTTCACTAAGAAGAATGTGCCCACACAAAGTAGGACTTTACACTAGTGGCTAACTCACAAAGAGTTTTACAAACAACCACTATAAACAATTGCCCACACTAAGTAGGACTTATACAACAATAACCCTATCACTAAGAAAGGGGATAAGATGAAAGGTTTAGAGTACAAAGTTGTTCACTCTTCTAAGTGAAAGATACATACATTTGAAGCTCATCAATTGTTGGCTCTTTGAACATAGGAAGCACACTCTTTGTCTTGCTATTATGAAATGCACTTTTGAATCATTTAGATTTTGCAATGAAGTGCATTTTACTTTGAAAGTGTTTAGACTTGATAAGAAATCAATCTCTATTGTATGTACAAGTCTATGTAAGTGTTAGAGTCATTCTAAAGCTTTGGAGTATTTATACCATTTGAAATCTCATTTGAAAAAGCGACTCTAGAACGGTCAAATAACGGCTAGTAATGAGTGCACCTCGGTTGACCGAACACGAGCCTCGGTGGACCGAAGGAAAACTCGGTCGACCGACTTGGGACCTCGGTCGACCGACCTTGGTCATCTCGGTCGACCGAACCAGAACTTGGTCGACCGAACCAAGACAGCTCAACTCTCAGTACTTTGTTCGGTTGATCCGAGAAAAACTCGGTCGACCGACTTTCTGGGCTTTCAGAGAAGTTGATTAAACACTTGTTTTCAAATCATTTGAAGTCTAAAAGGGTTTTCCCAAAAGGTAACACATAATAACACTTGGAAAACTTTTCTAAAAGACTTATACTTGAAATCAAAGGCTTTTTGGATAAGAACACATTTGAAACTTTTGCCTTTTGAAAACGTGTTTATGAAATCATGTATGCAAGACTAGAGTGAGAAGCTTATGTTCATAAGAGCTTTGGTTAGAGCTTTAAAGATTACGACTAATGACGACAAAGCTAAACTAACCAAACTAAGTCTTCAATCTTCAATCTTCATAGATGAGCCTTGAATAGTATGACTTTGAATCTTGAATATGGCTTGATTGAAGTACTTAGAGCTTCCTACAAGATTTCCAATATTCTATCACAAAGATTAAGATCATTAGACACAACATCAAATGTTTGTCCAATATCAAAAACGAGTTCGTTCGCCCTTAGGGCTTACAATCTCCCCTTTTTTTGATTATGACAAACTTTGATGTAATAAGATAGAATATGGACAATGTAAGTACATGGAAGCATGGCAAAAGGATCTTAGAACAAATAAGTACAAAGACTAATGCTTAGAAGATACCAATTGTATACGATACCAATTGTAAAGACAAATATATGCAAAGACATAAGCACTAGCATTATAAGTTCTTTTGCCATATAAACTAGGGACTCTTAGAAGAGCCCTATTTCCCAACCATCCTCCTTGCCTCCTTCCTTCCATCAAGTAGCATTCTTGTGTGTAATATACATACCTTAGTTTACACAAGAAGCTAACTTACCATTTTCATCAATGTTGATGTGAGTGCAAAGGATCCTATTAATAAGAACATGCTCACACAAACATTAGAACTTACAATGGTTTGTTATCATCAAAACAACATAGAATATGCCCTTAGGGCTGACAATCTCCCCCTTTTTGATGATGACAAAACATTGATGCAAATGGGAATAATATGCAAAAATAAGATACCAAATGTATGCATGAGATAAGGATATTAAGGATCTAGGCAAGTAGATGTTTTTCACAAAAAAAATATTCTACTCCCCCTATATTAAAGAATCCCTTATCTCTCCCATTTTGCAAGTTCTAAGCATTCTCCTTTTGTAAATTACTTCTCTTGGCACATTTGCAACACTAAAAATTCTCCCTCTTTTTGTCAAAATCAAAAAGGGATATCAGAGCGCCAATAAGAAAAGCATTTTAACGAAAAGTAAAGATTAATTTAGGAGAAGCTTGATGAAATTTAATAATCCTCCCCATATAAAGAAAAAAACTTAAAAACCATGGAAAACAACTTGATGGTCTTGTAGATTAATAAAATAAGAACCAAAAGATCAATCCTAAAGACCAAAAAATAATTATGAAGAAGGATTACTTATGAAAAAAGCTTGGTTGATTTCTAAAAAAAGAAGTCCATAATACCACATAAATCCAAAAGATGGTCATGTATGGCTCAAGATGAATATCAACCTAATCTAAAAACAAAGGAGATAGGGAATAAACCTTAAAGAACAATCTCCCCGTTTATCAAACATACGATGTTAGCTACTTGAGATAAAAACAAGTATGATACAAATTGACCAATTGAAAAAAAAACATGATACCAAATCTAAATATAGTCAATTGTAAAACAAGTTTGAAAATATAGCTAACAAAATACTTGTGGAAGTGATACCATGAATACATAAGCTAAGTACATGTATCACAACCAAAAGAAGTAGAGGAAGTGTAAGATAACACTTTGAGTACATTCCTCTACCAAGTTAATGGTTAGCTAAATGAGTGTAACAACTCTTAAAGTAATACTAACCAAAAACCATTATGAGATCACAAAGGATATAGACAATGAAGAATATGATCTCAAAGTTATTAAGGGAGAGTATATGTGATACCAATTGAAGACATAAACATTTATAACACATATAACTTCCAAAATAACTTACACAAGTTGGCTATTATATATAAAAGATGAAAAGCAAGCCAACAAGTGATGTGATGATGTAAAATAAGACAAATTAGCATACATCACAATTTTGAGGGAGGTATGAGTTGAAAAACATTTGAAAAACTCCCTCTTAGGTTGTGCCACTTCCAAACAATCAAATAGACACAACCCATGGCAAAATGCCACAATCACAGTTTATATCCTAAGTCAAGCATCTAGACGATCAACCACATAAGATTAATGCTAAAGACTTGAATATAAACACAAACCCCTATATGCAATAAAGATCAAGTGAAAACTAAACATAGCATATACAAACTCCCCCAAAGCATAAAACACTTCATAATAGAGGGGAGGGGGTTAAAATTGAGCACAAAAGGATCAAACACAAAACCATGATCACCTACAAGGGATGAGTTAAGCCTTTTACCTCAATGCTCTTTGAGCTTGGACTTCTTACCATATTGGTTGATCTTCTTTATCAATCAAGTCCATTGAGGCTTTTTGTATGATCACTTTCATTTGATGCTCATTGAGAGGTTGACATGTGATTGCTCCATTTTCTTTGTTGTTCATCCTTGATTGATGAGATGAAAGCAATCTCCTCTTCTATTCATGACAATTGTAGAGTCATCATTGATAGGTGACTTTTCTTTTGATGAACCCTCTACAATCTTGTGATCCTTGGCATTTGACTCTTTTCTTGGAGTCTTAGCTCATTTGTGTCATTCCTTGTAGTTCATATCTTCTCCTTGAAATTTAGAACTCTTTGATACCTATAAGGAATTCTTGAGAGCAAATGTGGTACCTTTTCAAAAGGTCCTTCATGATTAGCTCAAAATCTCAAGTGACACAAATATGCATAAGGATCAAAAAACCAAGGACAACTAGATGGATTCTTAAATGAATATGACATATCAAAACAAGAATCAATCAAGTTGCATATGCTACATCTCATAGATACCTTAGCTCAATAGACATGGACAAACAAGAGCATGCTAAAGGTCATCTATATAATTATTGAATTCAAGCATGTGAGATGCACCATATATAAGAGCAAGCATATATAAATATCAAAAACACTTAAACACATTAATTAAAGTGTTAAGAGAAGGTGATTTTGATACCATTGCTTTCTTACCAAGTTATGAAGACATTGTATTGACACTTTGACTCTTGTCATCACTTGATGCTTTGCTCTTGGTATCTAAGCAACTTGGTTCTCCAATTGATTAACATTTGAGCTTTGAGAATCCAAGTGTTAAGGAGTGCTTTTGAATTTCTTCCTTTGGCACATCTCCTTTAACTTCTCCCCAATGCCACTTCTCTTTGAATCAAGTCCATTGAAGCTTTGTGGCATTCATCTAACTTATTAGAACCTATACGATCAAGGGAGGAGTAGCTTTTGGTACCCACTTTTGTTTGGGTCCATGGGGGTTAGTTGAAATACATTTAACTCTCCAAATAGTTTTAACCCCTTTTTCAATCTTCTTCTTAACATGGCATCTAGCATTAGAATGACCATGTTTTCCACAATATGTGCAACAAATGTGTGGCTTAGAAGAATTGTGAACATGCTCATGATATCTAATTTGCCTATGTGATGTACTAGCATGCACAATGTGATTCTTAGGCAACTTAGAAGAGCTAGCATGATCAATGTGATTAGCAATAAAACCAAGACCATGTTTATCATGTGAAGCACGTTGCATATCAAGAATTTGATCAAGATTATTCTTACCCTTATTAAAGTTATCAACAAGAAGGGTAAGATCATTAACTTTGATCTTCAATTGATCAAATTCAACAAGCTTGTTTTCTAAAGAAGACAATTTATCACAAGCTTCTAGATACTTTAATGAGGAAGTGTTGCATGTAGCAATAAGCTTTTCATTTTCAATTTTCATGCAATCAACCTCATCACAAAGCTTTTTGTTATCAACAAGCAAAGATTCAATTTTAAGCTTCATAGCTTTGTTTTGCTTTGCACAATTTTTCAATTGATCATACATATCAATTAAAAGCTCATTAGGATCATCCTCATCATCATCACTATCATTAAAAGAATTAGAAATAGATGGAGAAGGATGTACCTCATTATCAAATGCCATAAGACATGTGTGATCATTTTCTTCTTGATCATCATCACTTTCTTCTTCATCCCAATGGCTTAACAAGCACTTTGCATTTTTGAGAGTGAAGAACAAATTCTCTCCTTCTTCATTATTGATGATGGACTCAAGATTACTACCCTTTGTAGAACAATTTTTTCTTTATCTTCATTTCAAAGGCTAGTAGTGAGCCAAGAAGTTCCTCCGTTGAATATGTCTTTAAATTCTTGGACTCTTCAATGGCAAGGGCTTTATTTTCCCAACTTTTAGGAAGAGAATTGAGAATCTTCCTATTTATTTCTCCAGTAGTATACTCCTTGCCATTAGACCTCAACCCATTTACAATGTTGGTGAGCCTTGAGTTCATCTCATTGATAGATTCATTAGGCTTCATGGAGAATAGCTCAAATTCTCTAACATGCATATTCAACCTTGACTCCTTGACTTGATTTGTGCCTTCATGAGTAACTTCAAGCATTTTCCACATGGAGTGTGCGGATTTTCTTCCAATGACACGATTGTACTCGTCTTGACTTAAGGCACAACTAAGGATGTTCATTGCCTTGTAATTTTGAGTCATCTTCTTGGACTCAAGCTCATTTAACTCCTTGTCCGGTTTTGGCACTTGAACACCTTCCACCAACTTCATAGGCACATATGGACCATTTTTCAAATATATGCCATAAAGAATAATCTATTGAGCACACATATATCTTGAAACGTTCTTTCCAAGCTTCATAATTATTACCATAAAAAAATGGTGGCCTAATGGTGGAAGACCCCTCTAAATACGCCAATGCGGAATTACCGGCCATAATCTTTACTTCAAGCGGTTATGCTAAAAATGAAGACGAGGCTCTGATACCAATTGAAGGAACCCAAGAGGGGGGAGGTGAATTGGGTTTTAATAATTCTTGCAAACTATTTCCAATTTAAACAATGATAGTGCAAGTATAACAAAAGCTAAAGCAAAACCCAATGCAAATCACAAGACAAGAGATTTAGAGTGGTTCGATTCACTAAGAATCTACATCCACTACCTTGAGCCGCACTCAAGGATTTCACCAACTTCACTAAGAAGAATGTGCCCACACAAAGTAGGACTTTACACTAGTGGCTAACTCACAAAGAGTTTTACAAACAACTACTATAAACAATTGCCCACACTAAGTAGGACTTATACAACAATAACCCTATCACTAAGAAAGGGGATAAGATGAAAGGTTTAGAGTACAAAGTTGTTCACTCTTCTAAGTGAAAGATACATACATTTGAAGCTCATCAATTGTTGGCTCTTTGAACATAGGAAGCACACTCTTTGTCTTGCTATTATGAAATGCACTTTTGAATCATTTAGATTTTGCAATGAAGTGCATTTTACTTTGAAAGTGTTTAGACTTGATAAGAAATCAATCTCTATTGTATGTACAAGTCTATGTAAGTGTTAGAGTCATTCTAAAGCTTTGGAGTATTTATACCATTTGAAATCTCATTTGAAAAAGCGACTCGGAGCGGTCAAATAACGGCTAGTAACAGTGCACCTCGGTTGACCGAACACAGGCCTCGGTGGACCGAAGGAAAACTCGGTCGACCGACTTGGGACCTCGGTCGACCGACCTTGGTCATCTCGGTCGACCGAACCAAGACAGCTCAACTCTCAGTACTTTGTTCGGTTGATCCGAGAAAAACTCGGTCGACCGACTTTCTGGGCTTTCAGAGAAGTTGATTAAACACTTGTTTTCAAATCATTTGAAGTCTAAAAGGTTTTCCCAAAAGGTAACACATAATAACACTTGGAAAACTTTTCTAAAAGACTTATACTTGAAATCAAAGGCTTTTTGGATAAGAACACATTTGAAACTTTTGCCTTTTGAAAACGTGTTTATGAAATCATGTATGCAAGACTAGAGTGAGAAGCTTATGTTCATAAGAGCTTTGGTTAGAGCTTTAAAGATTACGACTAATGACGACAAAGCTAAACTAACCAAACTAAGTCTTCAATCTTCAATCTTCATAGATGAGCCTTGAATAGTATGACTTTGAATCTTGAATATGGCTTGATTGAAGTACTTAGAGCTTCCTACAAGATTTCCAATATTCTATCACAAAGATTAAGATCATTAGACACAACATCAAATGTTTGTCCAATATCAAAAACAGAGTTCGTTCGCCCTTAGGGCTTACAGTATAAGTGCTTGGACATGAAGAGCATGGTTATTTAGCTTATTTGTTATCTTAACTAGTTGTCTTGTCCTATTTGATACTTGTGATTGTCGGTCCCTACTGAGCACCGGAGCTCAGTCCATCCGCTTTATTGTGCAGGTGATGATGAGCAATATGATGACGTTGTTGATGCTTGGGAAGGGGACAAATGAATAGTGACTCATAACCGACTTCAATTAAATAACTTAAATTATTTCACTTTTCATTTATACTTAGAGTATCTCTTTATAGCATTGTTGAACTATTTCATTTGTAATACTCGGTATTTCACGCTTAATAATTAGTTTCTGTTGTTGAACTCTCATTTCGAATTACTTCATAATGAAATTTCCTTTTAGTAACTCTGTTTGTCGGCTTTGGTGTTTCATTAACCAATGAGGCACTGCCATGTCATCGACCCTGGTTTTTGGTCGTGACAGATCTTGAGATGATCAATTGCCCTAGAATTTGGGAACCATAAATGAAGAGGGAAAGGGGAAATTTGAATGACAAAACTTTCCAAAACCAGTATGAGAAAAATATCTATAATTTCCCTTATTTATAGACTTCTCAGTCACTCGAGCTCCGGATTCTCAATGACCCGGTTGAGAATCCTGGAGTCTTTTTATTAAAATATCTCAACAACTCCAGTTCGAACCCTAACTCTAGTTTCTCCCTTGCTTAATTCTTCTCATTCATAACATTTCTTCCCCCTAAAAACACAGTTTGTCTTCAAGATTTCAAAGAAAAGTTTGGCCATTTCTTCAAGAAGTCATCAGCATTTTCCCATGTTACCTGTTCCTCAAGAAGATTTCTCCAAGTAATGAGCCACTGGACCACTGGTTTGTCGTCTTTCTTGACTACCCTTCCATCCAAAAGAGCCTCATGCTCTACCAGAAGTTGACCATTAGAATTTACCAAAGGTAAGTCTGATGCGGATCCGAAAGGTACAACGTACCAAGAATTCGACAACTAAAAGGTTTCAGATCTTTCTCTTTCTCGAAATCAGTTTAACGGGGGAATATAATCAACGCGACTCCAAGAAGGTTGATCATCAATGGATGCTGAAACACCACAATAAGCGTAAACTAAACTTATTGATACAGTAACTCAAAAGAAGGAATGACAAGGTAAAACCTCACATCATGTTCCAAAAATATCTTTTATTAAAACAACTAATCTAAATATTATGTTGGCCGAACCCTCCATTATATAGAGTAATAATTCGGTTCCAAATAACAACAAATAAGAGTTCTTGAAGAATTAGGACTCTTGATTAAACAACTTGCTATCAAGTAAAACACTTAAACAAGAAGAGTCCTAGTAGATGTGGAACTCTTAACAACTAGATAACCAACTAACTAACACATGGACAACATGTCCTTTATTATAGCAATACTACTTGCTATACACGAAAATAATGTAAATAATATGCTGAAAATAATTAAAGTCTAGCATAGACTTTAATTGTACAAAGACTAAAATGCCCTTTAATTTCGTCCCATTTCTGGACAGCTTGTTGGGCCAACTTGTACGACGATTTCGGATATTAAGAAGACAGAATCTGATCTCGTGATCTTCATGAAAGTTATAGATCTGCCTCTTATCTTTAATATGCAATTGGAATCAGCTCCATTGGATTCCTGGATTGATAGATATGACATTTATACCAAACTGTTGTAAAGCTGTCCAATCCCTTATCATTCTCTCTCTTTCTTCAAAAAGATTCGTCCTCGAATCTTGAGCGTTGTGGTAGGATGAACAGTAAGGGAATGATTCTTTCTTGATTTCTTTTATTTTTTCTTCTCCTAGGCTGCCTTGTCGTTCTTGATGCTCTTGATGCTCTTGATTGCTTGAATTTTTCCTTACCTTTGGCCGAGAGGTATCAATGAATGAGGCGCCAACGCTCTCAATTCTTGATGTATATGGATCTTTGAACACGGCTCAAAATAAAGGAGGAACGTTTTGCCAATTCTTGGACGAGGCACCAACGCTATCATTCCAAGAAGTTTGCTTATGGCTTTATAGTTCGCTATTCAATAAACACGGCTGCCAATTTCTTTACGCCGTCATCTTTTTCGTAGTAATATATATATTTTTTTGTCAATTCTAGCAAACAAGAAAAATTTATGGAAAACTGTAAAGGTACACCAAGAAAGAGATAAACATTTTGCTCTGATACCAAATGATGCGGAATCCGAGGTACAACGTACCAAGAATTCCACAAGGAAAAGGTTTCGGATATTTCTCTTTCTCGAAATCAGTTTAACGGGGGAATATAATCAACGCGACTCCAAGAAGGTTGATCATCAATGGATGCTGAAACACCACAATAAGCGTAAACTAAACTTATTGATACAGTAACTCAAAAGAAGGAATGACAAGGTAAAACCTCACATCATGTTCCAAAAATATCTTTTATTAAAACAACTAATCTAAATATTATGTTGGCCGAACCCTCCATTATATAGAGTAATAATTCGGTTCCAAACAACAACAAATAAGAGTTCTTGAAGAATTAGGACTCTTGATTAAACAACTTGCTATCAAGTAAAACACTTAAACAAGAAGAGTCCTAGTAGATGTGGAACTCTTAACAACTAGATAACCAACTAACTAACACATGGACAACATGTCCTTTATTATAGCAATACTACTTGCTATACACGAAAATAATGTAAATAATATGCTGAAAATAATTAAAGTCTAGCATAGACTTTAATTGTACAAAGCCTAAAATGCCCTTTAATTTCGTCCCAATTCTGGACAGCTTGTTGGGCCAACTTGTACGACGATTTCGGATATTAAGAAGGCAGAATCTGATATCGTGATCTCATGAAAGTTGTAGATCTGCCTCTTATCTTTAATATGCAATTGGAATCAGCTCCATTGGATTTCTGGATTGATAGATATGACGTTTATACCAAACTGTTGTAAAGCTGTCCAATCCCTTATCAAAGTCCCTTTGAGCAACCAATTCCTCTCCCTTGTTGAGCTTGAGTTGGCTAATGTGAAAGACTGGTGTATCTTAGACTCTTCAGTCAAGGCCAACTCATATGCCACAGTCCACAGCTTCCTCACAACTGCATAGGGACCAAAATACTTAGGTGATAACTTCTGGTTTTTCTTCAAGGCTAAGGATTAATATATGCATGGTTGGAGCTTAACATAGACCATGTCCCCAACTGAAATTTCCCTCTCATTCATGTGCTTCTCCTCCTGTTGCTTCATTTTATTGATGGCCACAATGAGTTGTTCCTTGAGTAAGAAATTCATTTTTTTGCCTTTCTTCCAGCATCCTTAACAATTCACCATGCTTAATTCATTCCATAAGGACCCCTTCACAAAATCCTTGAGGTTTAAAACCATACATGCCTTCAAATGGAGACATCTTAAAGGAAGTGTGATAACTAGTGTTATACCACCATTTGTTTGGCCTGCGAAAGGATTAACATCTGAGATACTTCCCAAGACATGGATTTACGCTCTCTTTGTCCATCAGTTTGGGGATGGTAAGCAGAGCTAAGGTTATGCTTGACTCCAAAGAGAAAGATCACATCTCTCCAAATGTTTCTTGTAAATACCTTGTCCCTATCACTAACAGTGCACAATGGTAGTCCATGCATCTTACAGACCTTGTAAGGTATTCCTCAACTATCTTCTTGGCAGAATAAATGTGTGACAATCATATGAAGTGCCCAAACTTGGAAACCCTATCAACCAACTACAATATAGAGTCTCTACCCTTAGACTTGGGTAGTCCCTCTATGAAATCCATACTCACATGAGTTAAAGGTCTGTCAGATAATTCCAAGGGTTGCAATAAGGTAGGATAAGGAACATTCTCATGTTTATTCCTTTAGCATACCTCACATTGCCTAATATTGTCCTGGACTTGATACTGCATATTAGGCCAGTAAAATGTCTTTTCAGCCTCGAATTACTAGCTAAGACACCAGAATGTCCCCTCACTGTTGAGGAATGCACAACATCAATCAAATGTTGACTCTGATAAGCATTCTTTCCAATATAAATTCTTCTTTGATATCTGATTATACAATCCACAAAGGTATAATCAGTCACTTGCTTGCCCAAAAGAGATTGAGCTATTAGATTTTGAGAGAATTCATCTCCCTCATAGCTTCATTTGACATCCTCAACCCATTCTGGTACCACCACATAGATTTCATTACCCTCATGCATTCTAGAAAGAGCATCAACCACTATATTTTCAGTCTCATTCTTATACTGATTCTCAAAGTCAAACCCCATCAATTTGACAATCTACTTTTGTTGTGCTGCTGTACTGATTTTCTGTCCCAATAAGTATTTAAGACTTTGTTGATCAGTCCTTATCACAAATGACTGTCCATCCAAGGATGACTTTGAGATATCCATTAATTCCATTTTATAAGTGGATAACCCAATGCTCCTTGGGCCAAGAGTTTTACAGAAGTAAGCGAGGGGTCTACCTTCTTGCATAAGGACTGCTCCCATTCCTAAATGACAAGCATCAGTCTCTATTTCAAATTTCTTTGTGAAATCAGGATGAGCCATAACAGGTGGATGACTCAGAGTGACTTTGAGCTTCTGGAATGCCACATCATCTTCTGCATTCCACTCAAAGTTGTTCTTCTTCAATAAGGAAGTCATAGGTTTTCTAATGACCTAGTAGTCCCTTACTCGAACCTCCTATAGTACCCCTATCAATCTTAGAAATCCCCCTAAGTTGTTTGACGATGAGGTTGTTTAGGCCAGTCCAACATGTTCTTGATCTTCAGGGGTTATCCCTAACCATATCCCCAAAAAATCGAGTGTCAAAGATATTCTACTTCCTTTTGAGCAAAAGTATACTTTCTCATTTTCCCACATAATTGGTTCTTCCTTAACAGTCCTAGTGTAATCCTCAAATGGTCATCATGAGAAGCCAAATCTGGACTGCAAACCAATATTTCGTCAAAGAATACCAATACAAACTTCCTTAGATAAGGTCCAAATATCAAGTTCATCCATGATTGGAAAGTTGCAGAGTCATTAGAAAGCACAAATGGCATGACCTTAAACTCTACATTGACAAAAGTGAATACTAAAGGCTGTCTTTGGAATGTCACCTTCCTTTATCCTTATTTAGAAGTACCCATACCTGAGATCAATCTTGGAGAAGTACATAGCTCCAAGTAGTTCATCAATAAGATCATCAACCAAGGGTGTGGGAAACTTGTCCTTGAAAGTTAAGGTGTTGAGATGCATATAATCCACACAAAACTTCAAAGTGACATCCTTTTTCTTCAACAAGATATTTGGTGAAGAGAAGAAGCTGTTACTAGCTGGATTATTCCCTCTTGTAGCAGCATCTTGATTTGCTTCGCAATCTCAGTCTTCTAAGAATGAAGTACCCTATATGACCTTAGCTTCACAGGTTCAACACCATCTTTTAGGGTAATCTGATGGTCACGGTTCCTATTAGGAGGTAATCATTAAGGAACTTCAAAAACATTAGGATATTCTTCCAGGATCTTCTGAATGGATTCAGGAAAACCGGATTCTCCGCCCTCACATCCATGAATGTTATGCAAATGCCCTGTTTCTAGTGTGCCTTGAATGACATTCAAGTAGCCCACCCATACTTCAGCAACATCATTCAAGCACTTAGGGATAGTTTCAAAAGAAATGGACTTTAGCTCAGTAGGCCCATTGCTACTCATAACTTCCACTTCTTTATCATTTACCATAATCCTGACTACTTGATTCTTGTAGTCCAAGTATAATATGATTGTGTTTACTAAGCTAATCACCTCCTAAAAATCATATCACTACCACCCAAGGTCAAGACATGGAGATCCTGGCAAAACTCTAAATCCTTGTTCTTCCATCTTACCTCTTTACACCATTCACCATACCACATTTTCTCTCAATTGCCCAACACAATGAGTAAAAGTCTTGTTTGGTTAACTTATAGTCCAAGTTGTTTCACGAGTCTAGGATCTATGAAGCCATGGGTACTTCCAAAGTCTACAAGAATAGATATGTGCTTGTTCTAGGAATTTTTCCATGAATTCTGAAAATTCCACCACCATAAGTGCCATTCAAGGCATTTACAGATATCTGAGCTAGTTCTTTTACCTCTTCACCAACCAAGAATTCACTTCCTTCTTGTGAAGATTGTAGCCACTGCAGCCTCCCATCTTCAGAGTTTTTCATCTCTTGATCACAAAGGTAAATCATATTTACCACATCCAGAGAGCACTTGTGCTATAGTGAATACTTCTCACCACATTTGAAGCATATGTTGAGCTCTCTCCTCCTTTGCATCTCATCATTACAGATTCTTTTAAACTTGATAGGATCTTTTTGAGGAGGAGTAGAAGAATAAGAGTTTTCTGGGGTAGATTTGGGTACAACAATTGACGAGGGACCATCTAAGGGGCTGCCCTACTCAAAGGATCCCTTAACCAAGCTACAAGGACCAATGACACGGCTTAGGACAAGGAATGTGAATCAACTTATTACATCATTGATCCGAGACTTAAAAGACAAAGATGAAGCTAAGTTACAACTTGAAGATGAAGTACAAGTTAACCTCTTAAGTTTACAAAGTGTACAATTCGGCCCTATCAAGCAAAGGGGGCTAAGAAGGGCATTTTAGTAATCTTGTAAATTAAAGTCTATTCTAGACTTCAATTAGTTTTCAGCTTTGTTTATTTTATTTAGAGATGTGATAGCCGCATTATCTATTAGTGCTTGCTATAATAAAGGACATGTTTTCCATGTTTTAGATAGTGGTAAAGTGTTAGTTATCTAGTTATTGTAGAGTCCTAATTATTCAAGGTCTCTTCTTTATAAGGCTAGCTTAGCCGAAATCCTACTCTATTTAAGAGGGATTTCGGCTACCATTGTAATTACGTTAGATATATGCTATTTGGTAAGGTTATTCCTTAGATCTTCGGGAATTGAACTTTTTTTAGAACTTCATTCATTTATTGAGTTACTGTATCAACAAGTTAGTTTCGCTTGTTGTGGTGTTTCATCCTCCATCGATACTTAGCCTACTATAAAGTTGCGTTGAGTATATTCCCCTCGAAACTAGTTCAAGTTAGAGAAACATCCAAACTTAAGCCTTTTGTGTCGAATCTTTGATACTTGTTATCAAGGTTCTTCATCAAGTGGTATCAGAGAAAAATGTTTATCTCACTCTTGGTCTATTTTTAAGACAAAGTGAGCAATCCAAAAGCAAACTTCTTGATTCGTAGTACTTTAATGCTCGTTCCAAGAATTGGTTTTTGTTCACCCCTTTATTCTTGTTTTTCCGTGACACATCTTCCATAAATCAAGATTTGTAGAGCCATCAAGCCTGAATTCTTGATAATGTTCAACCAAGAAAAGGGTAAGTCTAAAGAAAAAGAAAGAAAAATAAGTCAAGAAACAAGAATCAAGAACGTAAAGATTGTGTTAGGATTTCAAGATTACTCTTTTATTCTTTATTTACCTTTTCTTGTAGGTCAAGATATGATTTCTTTACTTTATTTTTCATCTTTGTCTCAACGCAACAAGTTAGGAACCTTTAATTCATCTAGAGTTGTAGTTCTTTTACGAGTATTGTTGGAATAAAGAGTGATTTTTTTTTTCTATCTAACAGTTTGTGTGTGTTTCTTGAAAGTATAACAAGTCTCAACAGGGAAATTCATCCAAGCAATCTGAAGTCTTCTCGGAAGACAAGCTTTTTAAGGAGGAAATGCAACAAATGATGCTCCAAATGCAACAAATGATGGATGAGATGGCAGAAGAGATGAAACTTCATAGAGTTTCGAATCAAATAGGTAATGATGTTGATGATGCCGAGAGTGATGAAGAATCACTTGAAGCAAATGAACTGCCAAGAGAAAATCAAAGGCCGCGAGGTAGGCAACCGGCTAGTGTGATAAATAATCAAGCTTTTGAGCCAAGAAGAGGTGATCAAAGGTTTGATAATAATCTTGGTGCAATCAAGACCTGGATTCCATATTTCCAAGGTACAAACAATCCCGAATTATTTTTAGATTGGATTCGTAAACTTAACCATGTTTTTGCCGTGCACAATTATTCCGGGGAAAAGAAAGTCAAATTGGCAGCCATGAAGTTTTGTGATTATGCATCCATATGGTGGGATAAAGAGGCCGAGACAAGAGGAAGGGTCGGTCAAAGACAAATTGATTCTTGGGAAGAGATGAAAGCGAATTATATAAGAGAACTTTACAACCGCTTACAAAGATTGAAGTAAAGAACCAATTTGGTTGATGAGTACTACAAAGAGATGGAAATTTCAATGATTAGAGCCGATATTCAAGAGGGTGATGAGGCTACAATGGCGCGGTTCTTGGCTGGTCTAAATGACAAAATTAGATCAAAGGTAGAACATGCTAACCTCGATAATATTACCTCTATGTTGTACTATGCAGAGCAAATCGAAAGGCAGCAAAAAGAAAAGAGTTCAAGGACTAACTCGGGAAATTTCCAATCTTGGAAAAGCCGAATCAGCCCCAAACTTTACCTACTATTTTTCTGAGGCAAAATACGGAAAAGAGGCTCAAAGTGTGACAAAATCAGTCACGGCTTCAATAGGGGCAGCCAAGTCATTAATCACAACCGGTTCATCAAATTCGAGAGTAAATTCTACTCCTAATCATTCTAGAGAATGTTTTAAATGTAGAGGCAAAGGGCACATTGCTAGTGACTGCCCAAACAAGAGTACTATGATCATGTTGGATGATGGAACGTGGGTTAGTGATGAGGAAACCGAGGGGGGCTGATTTGGAGGAGGAAACCGAAACTTTGGAGGAACTTCTAGAAGATGGGAATCAACTTTTGGTTACGATGAAGCTTCTTCATTCACAACCATTAGATGATGTTCATCAACAAATGAGCAACTTATTCCAAACTAAGTGCAACGTTAAACGAAAGCTTTGTTTATTAATTATTGATAATGGGAATTGTACTAACGTTTGTTCTTATGATATGGTTACCGCGCCTGATTTACATTGTAAGGCACATCCTATGCCTTATAAACTTTCTTGGCTGAATAATAGTGGTGAAATCAAGGTGGATAAGCAAGTAGAAATTGAGTTTGGAATTGGAAGGTTCAAGGATAAGGTTTTATGTGATGTGGTGCCCATGACCGCAAGTCACATAATTTTGGGAAGGCCATGGCAATATGATAGGTGTGCGGATCATAATGGAAGAAAGAATGTGTACCAAGTTACTATGGATAATATTCATTTTACTTTACATCCTTTAACACCTAGTCAAGCTTGTGAGGTACATAAACAAATGGCCAAGAATAGAGAGAAAAATGAGAGTGAGTTGAAAAAGAAGAGTGATCATACCCATGAGGTACAATCTGAGGTAAAAAGTAAAGAAAATTCTGATTTTAAAGTTAGACAAAAGGCAAGTGCTCTAAAAGTGAGAAAATAGTGTTTGTTTATTAATCAGGGAAAGATAGATAGGGCAATTTGAGCAAAACAAGTAATTGTTTTGTTAGTTTTCAAAGGAGCCGAAAGGTCCCTTTCTACTAACACTTTTTCTTTTGATCTAACTTCTTCTCTACCTAGTCTTGCTATTGATCTTTTGCAGGAATTCAAAGATGTGTTTCCTAAGGAGTTGCAGAAAGTTTTACCCCCAATTAGAGGAATTGAGCATCAAATCGACTTCATTCCGGGGATCTAGCCTTCCAAACCATGCGGCTTATAGAGCAAATCCGGACGAAACTTGAGGAATCCAAAGGTAAGTTGATTTACTTCTTGAGAATGAGCATGTAAGAGAGTCTTTAAGTCCTTGTGCTAGTCCGGTTATTTTGGTACCTAAGAAAGAAGGGACTTTCAGATTATGTACGGATTGTCGCGATATTAATAAAATAACTATTAAGTATGGACATTCGTGTTAGTAGTGCCCTAGGACCATTAACATATGTTGTACGTTTTTATTTCTTTTGAGCATGTCTTTGAATAGTTATTTTTGCTTCTGAACATCAAATGCGTGATTTGATAGTAAAACTCATTAGCTTATGTAATTACTATTCTAGTTGTCCCTAGTTTTATATAAGGTTCTTTACAATGAAATAAAACTAGTATGATGTTTGATTGATGATTATGTTTTACTAATCATTGTAATGAATACAAATCATATCATAGATGCAATATATATGGATACATTGTATTGGACGTGATCCGTTAGAGAAGTAATACTTCATTGTCCTTTGTCATAAGTATTACTTCCTCAATACCATTTTGGAATCCTTAGACCTTATGTCTCCATTGATTCTAGCATGAATGGAGCCACGTTTTGACTCAGTCGGACGTTACTTTTAATGGAGTAATCAATACGATTGATGATCAGATATAGTGTCCTATCATGGCTTGAATGTGAGAGACATTGTAAGGGATTTGTCCCTCTCTTATTAGAGAGAGATATCCATGGGCCCCTCGATAGGGAAAGACTGTTTAAATGCATGGCCGTGCTCAAATGTATTTGATAAAGTGGTTATCAAATACTATTTGTTGGAACAGTCTACCTGGAGATCGAGCATAAATACAATTAAGCTTTATAATGGTGACGACTACCATGCCTTATGCTTAATTTGGATATCGCGAGACAAAGGGATTAAATAGTGGATTGATATTAGGTTCCACCGTAAATTCATTCACTTCGGGTAGTCACAATGTCCTGCTAGGGACCGCTTGTGATTTATGAACACATACTACTACTAAGTGTGTTTTCATTGCCATTGTGATATGAACCTATAGGGCGCATAGACGAGGTAACGAGCTTCATATCCAGATTCAATGAATCTAGAATGTGTCTAGGTTCATTGTATCTGACATTTATTTTTCTGAGAATAATAAAGCGTTATTATTCGAATTAAAGATAATGGGCATTTTCGGTATAGCTGGGATTATGTGGGAGTTATTATCCGATAAAGACTCCCACTACCAGCAGAAGTCTAGAGGACATGGGAGTTATAGACTCCCACTGCCAAAAGAGTTGGATAGGACGTGGGAGTTGTTCTTGAAACAAACTCACACTCCTATATAAACTCTCTTGACCGAAACCCTTAAGACTAATGCTTCAGCCGCAATAAACTAAGAATCCCGAAATCATATTTCTGAATTCTGCCTTTCCCGTTCTCTCTAAATTCCCGAAACTCAAAAAAATGAAGAGCTAGCAATCGCTGTTCATTTCGTCATGTGGATACCGATAGGGAGTAATTCCGCAAGGGAGGACTCAAGGTGATCTTTTCTAAGAGCCCAAAGACAGAATCTTTCATTCAAGAATCAGATTCTTGAGCCGTAAAATGTAAGTCTTTTCGTATGCTTTCGATTCGTTTTTGTATGAGAGGATCCTTCAGGGGAGGACTCATGGGTGTTTAGAACGAGTTTCTGCCCATGAATCCCTTCAATTCGATACCTCGCTTATATGATATGCTTGATGAGTTAAGTGGTGCTTTAATCTTTTTTAAAATTGATTTAACTCAAGGATATCACCAAATTAGAATGAAAGAAGGTGATGAATGGAAAACCGCTTTTAAGACTAAATATTGTTTATATGAATGGATTGTTATGCCTTTTGGTCTTACAAATGCACCTAGTACTTTCATGAGAATAATGAACTACATATTTCGGCATTGCTTTGGAAAAATTGTTTTAGTTTATTTTGATGATATACTTGTTTATAGTAAAAACCTAGAGGATCACATTGAGCATCTTAGGGATGTTTTTACTATATTAAGGGAACAAACTTTGTATGCTAAACTTGAAAAGTGTGTTTTTGCACTAATTCTATTAACTTTCTTGGATACATTGTTAGTTCTCAAGGTATTAAGATTGATCTGGAGATAAATCAAGCTATTGTGGAATGGCCGAGACCAACAAGTGCTAATCAAGTTCGTTCATTCTATGGCAAGCTTTTATAGGCGTTTTGTTCGTGATGTTAGCACGATTGTTGCCCCATTAAATGAAGTAGTAAAGAAAGATGTCCCATTCTTTTGGGATAAGCCGCAAGAAGATAGTTTCGAGAAGCTAAAGTAATTACCTACTTCTTCCCCTATTTTATCTTTACCTAACTTAGATTTAACTTTTGAAGTTGAATGTGATGCATCAAGGATAGGTATCGGGGCTGTTTTTGCAAAAACACGGCAAACCTTTCGAATATTTTAGTGAGAAATTAAGTGGTGTTTCACTTAACTATCCTACATATGATAAAGGGTTATACGCCATTGTTAGAGTTTTGGAGACATGGCAGCACTACTTGATCGCAAGAGAATTTGTGATACATACCGACCATGAATCCATCAAGTATCTAAATGGGTAAAGTAAGTTGAACAAAAGACATGCTAAGTGACTTTCCTTCATTGATACATTTCCTTACATTATCAAATACAAGAAGGTAAGGAAAACATTGTAGTCGATGCTCTTTCTCGAAGAAAAATGAGTGATGCAAGTCATGTTCCCTGATTTGTTTTTCAAAGAAGTAGTTCGAGCTTCATGGAGTTCGAAGACGATTGTGGGTGATAAGGATGTAAAGTTCCTAAGTTACTTTTGGAAGACCTTACAGAGTAAGTTGGGTACTAAATTGCTTTTTTCTACATCAAGTCACTCACAAACGGATGGCCAAACCGAGGTAACAAATAGGACTTTAGGGGTACTACTTAGAGCTCTAATTCAAAAGAACTTAAAAATGTGGGAAGATTGTTTACCTATTGCTGAATTTTCTTACAATAGGACTTCGCATTCTACTACAAATAATTCTCCTTTTGAAGTTGTTTATGGCTTTAACCCCTTAACCCCTTTGGATCTAACTCCTTTACATGTTGATGAGTATTATAATGTAGAAGGTGATTCTAGGGAAGATTATATACAAAGAACGTATCAACGAGTAGCCGAGAACATTGTAAAGATGAATAAGCAAACTGCCAAGTATGCCAATAAAGGCCGCAAAAGAATATCCTTTGATGTTGGTGATTGGGTTTGGTTACACCTTAGGAAAGATGGATTTCCTAATGAACGAAATAGTAAATTGCATCCAAGAGGCGATTGTCATTTTCAAGTTGTTGCTAAGATAAATGATAATGCATACAAGATGGACTTGAAATGTGAGTATGGTGTACATTTTACGTTTAATGTTTCTTACTTGTCCCCTTTTGATTTTGATTCAGATTATGTTGATGATGATTCGAGGACGAATCATGTGTTTCAATGGGGAGGGGATGATGAGGGACCATCCAAGGGGATGCCTTACTCAAAGGATCCTTTAACCAAGCTACAAGGACCAATGACATGACTTAGGACAAGGAATGTGAATCAACTTATTGCATCATTGATACGAGACATAAAAGACAAAGCGGAAGTTAAGTTAAAACTTGAAGATGAAGTACAAGTTAACCTCTTAAGTTTACAAAGTGTACAATTCGGCCCTATCAAGCAAAGGGGCTAAGAAGGGCATTTTAGTAATCTTGTAAATTAAAGTCTATTCTAGACTTTAATTAGTTTTCAGCTTTATTTATTTTATTTAGAGATGTGATAGCCTCATTATCTATTAGTGCTTGCTATAATAAAGGACATGTTGTCCATGTTTTAGATAGTGGTTAAGTGTTAGTTATCTAGTTATTGTAGAGTCCTAATTATTCAAGGGCTTTTCTTTGTAAGGCTAGCTTAGCCGAAATCCTACTCTATTTAAGAGGGATTTCGGCCACCATTGTAATTACGTTACATATATGCTATTTGGTAAGGTTATTCCTTAGATCCTTGTAAATTGAACTTCTTTTAGAACTTCATTCATTTATTGAGTTACTGTATCAACAAGTTAGTTTCGCTTGTTGTGGTGTTTCATCCTCCATCGATACTTAGCCTACTATAGAGTTGCGTTGAGTATATTCCCCTCGAAGCTAGTTCAAGTTAGAGAAAGATCCGAACTTAAGCCTTTTGTGTCGAATCTTTGATACTTGTTATTGTTAGTAGTGTCCTAGGACCATTAGCACATGTTGTGCGTTTTGTTATCTTTTTGAGCAAGTAATTGAATAGTTAATTTTGCTTTTGATTATCAAATGTGTGATTTGATAGTAAAACTCATTAGCTTATGTAATTACTATTCTAGAAGTCCCTAGTTTTATGTAATGCTTAATTACTATGAAATAAAACTAGTATGATTGTTGATTGATGATCTTGTTTTACTGATCATGTGTAATGGATACAAATCACATCATAGATGCAATATATAGGGATACATTGTATTGGGACGTGATCCGTCGAGAAGTAATACTTCATGGTCTTAAGTCATAAGTATTACTTCCTCAATACTATTTTAGAATCCTTAGACCTTATGTCTTCATTGATTCTAGTATGAATGGAGCCACGTTTTGACTCGGTCGAACGTTACTTGTAACAGAGTAATCAATACGATCGATGATCGGATGTAGTGTCCTATCATAGCTTGAATGTGAGAGACATTGTAAGGAATTTGTCCTCTCTATTATTAGAGAGAGATATCCATGGGCCCTCGATAGGGAAAGACTCATTTAAATGCATGGCCGTGCTCAAATGTATTTGATAAAGTGGTTATCAAATGCTATTTGTCGAAACAGTCTACCTGGAGATCGAGCATAAATACAATTAAGCTTAATAAGGGTGACGACCACCATGCCTTATGCTTAATTAGGATATCGCGAGACAAAGGGATTTAATAGTGGATTGATATTAGGTTCCGTTGTATATTCATTCACTTTGGGTAGTCACAATGTCCTCGCTAGGGACCGCTTGTGATTTATGGACTCACACTACTACTAAGTGTGTTTTCATTGCCATTGTGAGATGAACCTACAGGGTCACACGCATAGACGAGCTAACGAGCTTTATGTCCAGATTCAATGAATCTAGAATGTGTCTAGGTTCATTGTATCTGACATTTGTCTTTCTGGAAATAATAAAGTGTTTATTATTCGAATTAGAGATAGGGACAATTTCGGTATTTTACCTATAGCTGGGATTACGTGGGAGTTATTATCCGATAAGGACTCCCACTACCAGCAGAAGTCTAGGGGACGTGGGAGTCGAGTCTCCCACGGCTAGAGAGAAGTTGAGTAGACGTGGGAGTTGTTCTGGGAACAAACTCCCACACTCTATATAACATCTCTTAGCCGAAACCCTAGGAAGTTAACACTTTTTCAGCCGAAATACCTAAGCATCCTGAAAATAGTTTTCAGCCTCTCCCTTTTCTCTCTAATTCCCGAAACCCAGAAAAACGAAGAGCTAGCAATCGCTGCCCGTTTCGTCGCGTGGATACCGGTAGAGGGACTTTCCGCAAAGGGAGATCAATTGGTGGCAGATTAGCATCCAAGAAACGCCATCCTCCATTCAAGAAGCAGCTTCTTGAATCCGTAAAAATGTAAGTTTTTACCGCTATTTTCGATTCGTTTCATATGAGCGGATCCTTCAGGGGAGGATCCATGGGTGTTTGGAACGAGTTTCCGCCCATGAATCCCTTCAGTTATGAAGGTTCTTCATCAACAATGGGTGAATAAGTTGTCTTCTGTACATAATTGGTAGAGTAAGGCTTGGTGCAGATCTGGTTATGCTTCCTAAGCACATTCCTTGTTCCACAGCTAGTCTAAAAGCTTCCAGCATATTAGCAGGTCTGTGCATTTGAATTACACCTCTAATTTCATCTTCCAGTCCACTCAAGAACAAGGGCACAAAGTACTCAGGTGTGGCTCTTGTGTTCCTATGGTGACAAAGATGGACTTGAGCTCTTCAAACCTATTCATGTAGGTTTGAACATATGAGGTTTTTCTGAGCTTGGTGAAATCCCCACTATTCCATGATTGACTTAGTGTCAAACCTAGAGTAGAGTGACAACACAAATCCATGCCAGTTATGAGCTCCATGCTCAAAGCAACATTTCATACCATTTATAGACTTCTCGATCCACTGGAGCTCAGATTCTCAATGACCCGATTGAGGATTTGCGGCTCTTTTTATTAAAATATCTCAACAACTCTAGTTCAAACCCCAACTCCATATGCTTCCTTAATTACTTATTTTCCTTCATAACATATTTTTAATCTAAGGTGAAGTAAACTATGGATTTCACATGAACCCTAATTAGGATTTAAATTAAGAGTCCTGCTGGCAAATTGTCTGATTCATGTACAATTTCTAGAGGCAAATTCTCTGACATTGTTTGTTTGGTTTGGACTTTAGGCTTGATTAGGAAATTGAAGCCCTATAATTCAGCACTCAGTGCCAAATTTTGTGTTTATGTTTGAGAACAGCGGTTCAGGGTGGTTGAGCAGACGGGAGAGTGTTCCCGGGATTGAATAATTTTGGGGGTAAAAAAAGGATTTGATTGATTGTTTTGGGTTGGCGACTTAGTTCGGAAAAGGAGGATTAAAAAGGGAATGGAAAACTTGCCCATATGATCCCCTGGCATTAGGGCTCCATCACATTAAATTCCCTTTAAGTTTTTCTTTAATATTTGATTACTCACATCCTTTCCCATGAATTTTGTAAGAAAGCAAGAAAACAAAGAAATAAAAGTTTAAATGATGGGAACGGACTCACAATGGGAGTTCTTTCATCGAAGGCGACAGAAGGGGCTTCGGCTGAGGAGGCTGGCCAGTTGGCACGAGTGTTAAAAAGTTTAAACGACCACCAGACAGCGATACGGTGGTTCTTAAGGTTACACACGGGGAAGTTTATGGAAAACGTTCAGCAACAGAGATTTAAACCGCGATTTACGATTGTGATGGTGAAGGCGATGGTGAGTAAGTGTTAGCCCCTAGAGGCGATCGAACTCGGTTTTTGATAATGGACAAACACTTGATGTTGTGTCTAATGTTTATATCTTTGTGATAGAATATCGGAACATATATTGGAAGCTCTAAGTACTTCAATCAAGCCATGATCAAGATTCAAAGTCATATCATTCAAGGCTCATCTATCAAGATTGAAGATTGAAGACTTAGGTTTGGTTAGTTTAGCTTTGTCGTCATTAGTCGTTATCTTATATAGCTCTAACCAAAGCTCTCATGAACATAAGCTCTACACTCTAGTCTTGCATGTTTTCATAAACACGTTTTCAAAAGGCTTAGTTTCAAAATGATCCTTACAAGTGTTCGTATTTCAAAAGCCTTTGTTTTCTAAGTCTAAGTCCTTTAAAATGGTTTTCCAAGTGTTCTTACTTGTTACCTTTTAGGAAAACCTTTTAGACTTTTATAGACTTCAAAAGATTTCAAAACGTGTGAAAAATATGCTCTGGAAGGTCGGTCAACCGAGCCAAGGTCAGATCAACCGACCAGATACTGAGAGGTTTGAAGTTGAGGGTCGGTCGACCTAGGGGCAACTTCGGTCGACCGAAGTGATGCTCGGTCAACCGAGGTTCTCAGAGTGGATCCGAAGTTGGCCTCGGTCATCCGAGGTGCTCAGTCGGTCCCACTCGAACTCTGCATTTTCTAGCCGTTATTTGACCGTTGGAGACTCGATTTTCAGCCTATTTTGAAATGTATATATACTCCAAAGCTAGAGAATCATTCTAAGATTTGCACATACAATTTACATTGATTTCTTATCAAGTCTAAACACTTTCAAAGCAAAAACACTTGATCTCCATGATCTAATTCATTCAAAGGTGTTCTTTCAAAAAGCAAGACAAAGAGTGGAATTCATATGTTCAAAAGAGCTTAAATATTCTTGTACTTCAAAGGTATATTTCTCACTTATAAGAGTGATCAACCTTGTTCTTTAAACATTCAATTCCCTTTCTAAGTGATTGGGTAATTCTTGTAAAAGTCCTACTTTGTGTGGGCAATTTGTAAAGTCCTACTTAGTGTGGGCAAGCTCTTAGTGAGTTTTTCATTGTGTGGTTGTGTTGTAAAACTCTTAGTGAGTTAGCCACAAGTGTAAACATTCTTCTTAGTGAAGTTGTTTGAAATCCTTGAGTGCGGCTCAAGGTAGTGGATGTAGATTCTAAGTGAATCGAACCACTCTAAATCCTTTGTCTTGTTGATTGGGTTTTGCATTGCTTTTATTCTTCTTGCTCAAACTTCTAATAGCTTGAAGACAAGATTAGTTAAAACCCAATTCACCCCCCCCCCTCTTGTGTTTTACAGTAAGATTTCATGTTCAATGATAACATGTGCTCGGTTGGGGAACTGGGGATGGGACAGGGATTCCCAAAACTATGTCCGACGGTGGAGAAGTTGCAATGACTATGTCTCACCTGGAGGCAAACACTCATCATCAAAGTGCTCGACAGAATGTGACGTATATGGTTTTAGTCCAACCAATATCTATGGAAACTTCAATGGGAGCCCGATATCATCGACTTGGATAATAAGTGCTATGTGGTCCGCTTCTTTGCTAAACAGGTCTACCTTCGAGTCTGGATGATGGTCCATAGATGGTGTTTGGTCACTACGTGACGGTGGTGAAATGGCGGTCATATTTTAATTCGTATAAAGAGGCATCATCTACGCTTGTATGGGTACGTTTCCCTTCCAATCCTTTATTGTTTTTTTTATGAGGAGGGGTAATATGGTTGGGAAAGCCATTAAGGTTTATAGTACATCTTTGGAGGTAGCAAATGGGCGTTTTGCTCGTGTATGTGTTGAGGTTGATTTGAAGAAGCCCATGTTCCTCATATTGAAGTGGTGAATTGATCGGTGAAGGTGGAGTAAGAGGGACACCATCTCATTTGTTTCATTGTGGGCAATTTGGACATGGTCAACCTACGTGTCCAACAAAATCAATAGAGTAGCAAATGACCACCTCCGTTGTTGAGCAAACTCCTCGAGGTTAGATGATTTTAGCCGAGACTAGAGAATATTCGGAGGGAGTGGGAGTTGATACCTCACAGGTTGGATAATTTGGCCCACGGATGCTTCGTAGCTTGATGTCGCGATGCTTGCCGCCGAGAGCTTGTTATGCCAGCTGATCGGCCCGATAAAATATTTACATAAATTCTCCGATGTTGGCGTAAAAATGGGGGAGATTGACACCAATCAAAGGCGATGATCGGGATAAGGGGAAATCATTACACGCAGTAGGGGACAAATGGATTGCGGGAAATAGTTGGGGGAGTCTAGGGAATGAGCATGTTGGAGGTCGAGGATCACAATATGATATTTTAAGGGATATAAAGGTGGGATCCTTTGTAAGTAACTTGGAGGAATTGATTAATGAATTAATGGAGAGAAACTGGGGGTGTTGGGTTTGAAAGAGCTGGACCAGGACAAAAAGAAAGGGTTTGGTGGTGGAGTTAATATTAAGAAAGGGGCCCAGAAGGTTGGGGTGATTGGTAGGCCGGGTGGGGGACAACACAAGGTGGGTCGGGAGCAACTGTTGGGGCAGGCGAGTGCGTTTAAGGTAGTGAGTTGCATTGGCCAGCTGGGGCTGCTAGGAAGGAAATTAAGCCCACGGGAAATAAAACAATAGCTACAGAGCATGTAATACTTTACTCGCCCTCATAATGTAGCTAAGGGATTTATCTTCTACAACTCGCGATTTCTCTAGCAGAATTGTTTAGAGAAACGTTGCAAGGGAAAGGGGAAAATTTTGGTGCATGGATATTAATTCAGCAAAATACGAAAGAGAAACCTTTAGATGGCCTTGATGGGGGCGATTTTGGGAGAGGGTATCGATCTGGGGTTTGTTCAAATTTGAACACATCGAAAAATAGTAATACAGATGGGGGCCATACCCCAATGTAGGTGGATGTCTCTAATTAAAATCATTTTTTATGATTATTTTAACATGGAATTGCAGGGGTGCCGATTCAGGAGAATTTCCACGCTCCTTGGTGGAGTTGAATTGAGTCCATTACCTTAAATCGGGGATTCCTATTAAGATGAGGGTACAAAGTGATAGAGTGTGGCATTTAATTGCTCGTTGTCAACTGGATCGTTATGTTGTAGCTGAGGCTAGAGGGTTTGCAGGGAGTATTTGGGTGTTATCGAACTGTGCGATGGTGGAGTTTGAGGTTCTTGCTATTACTGAACAGTGTAGTTACAATGGCGGTCATGAACGGTGATCGGGTTTCTTGGATTTTTTTTCAGCGGTTTATGCTCCCCATAAACCGGATGTCGGTCGAGCTTTGGGAATATCTAACTAGGCTTAGGTGTGTCCCGAGGGCTCTTGGTTACTTACTTGGAGACTTTAATCAAGTTCTAACTAGGGAGGAAAAAAAGGTGGACGTGGTGTGAACTGGAGAATTGCTAGTGAGTTGCAGTACATGGTGCATGCCTACTCTTTAGTTGATTTGGGGTAGGTTGGTAAAAGATTTAGATGGTTGTGTTGGAGGAGAAATGAGTATCATATCTATGAGAAGTTAGATCGGTATTTGGCGACGGAGGGGTGGCGATTACGGTTCTGATTGGCAGTTGTTCATCACCTCCCGCGTTTTCACTCTGATCATCATCATATTTTACTTGATTGTGTGGGGTGGAAAAGCAGATGGGCTTCAGAGTTCGTTTCGAATGGATGGCGCATGGTTTTACCGTTCGGGTTTTCAGGACTTCGTTCGCGAAATCTGGGGTGCTCCGAATGGCAACATGCTACATGATATGAAGATCTTTACTGTGCGGGCGAGAGATTGGAATAAGCATACTTTTGGGAATATGTTTCATCGTAAAAAATGTTGCTTGGCCCGACTAGATGGGATACAACCGTTCCTGACATAATGTAGCACCTGCTTTTTAATAGAGTTAGAAGGGCAGTTTATTGCTGAGTATAAGGAAATTATACGGCATGAGGAGGTATTATAATTTCAGAAATCTCAGGCTCAATGGGTGTTGGAAAGAAAAAGGAAAGCACGATATTTCCACACTAAAGGGATAGAAATGCGGGCTAAGGCAACAATAAAAGTTTGTATAGAGAAGATGGGAGTTGGTGTGAGGATCAAGAGGAATTGAAGGACATGATTCGAAAGTTTTATGCTTCACTCTATTTAGCACAGTGGTGCACTCCCTGCTTGGTGGCCAACTTTAAATTTTCGATACTCAATCATATGGATGCCCGCGTCTTTGAAAAACAGGTAGTGTCACAAAAAGTTAAGAAGGTAGTTTTTTATATGGGTCCATATAAAGCACCTGGGCTTGATGGATTTATTCCTCTGTTTTACCAAAAGTACTGGCACACAGTGGGAGAGTCAGTGACGGTTTGTTGAAGATGGATTTCAGACGGGTAACTTACCATATGAACTGAATTCTACTCTTATTATGGTGATACCAAATATGTACGAGCCAATGAATGTTTCCCAATTCCGGTCCATCGCACTTTGTAATGTCCTTCTGAAAGTAATTACTAAAGTGTTGGCAAATCGTTTTAAACCCCTTATGTGCAAACTTGCTCGAGAAAATCAGAGTAGCTTTATTCCTGGGCGACAAGTTGCTGATAACATAGTTGTGACAAAGTAAATAATGCATTCAATGCGTAGTAGGAAGGGGAAAGTGGGAATGATGGCAATCAAGATTGATCTGGAAAAAGCTTATTTTTTATGAAAGAATGGCGGAGTTGGTTATGATTTGTGTGTCATGTGCATCAATGTCTGTTTTATGGAATGGGGAGAAGATGTCTTCTTTTTCCCCTTCTTGGGGAGTGAGACAAGGAGATCCTCTATCACCATATTTATTTGTGTTTTGTATTAAAGTACTGGGGCACGAGATTACACGTTTGGCAGAAGAGCATAGGTGGCAGGCAATGACTATTTCCCGTTGTGACCCTAAATTATCCCACTTATACTTTGCAGATGATTTTTTGTTATTCGGGAAAGCTAGTATGGAACATGCTACAATTATGAGGATATTCTACGGTGCATCTGCTGCTGGTCGGGTCAGAAGGTGAATTTGAATCCAAGTTGTTTTGTGAGAGCAGAAACTGAATGCTAATGTGAAAGAGAGGAAAAAAGGAATCGATACACTCTATGCACCTTTCTAGTAGTGAGTTTTTGTAACGTTCTTAAAGTAGCACATGTACACATGTCAGCATTACATAGAAGGTTAAAATTTATTTTATTGTAGAGATGATTTCACTGTGAAATGTTAGTACTTCCTCTCTTCATATTTGAATTTCCTCTTGTTCATTTTTTTATTTATCTTGAACGGAAAAGTAGAATTTAATTCTCAATAATTTAAAACTGGTAATTTTAAGTCCATGGAAAATGTTACCTTTTCCAGATTAATCTTAATTATGGGATTCAATTATTTCCGTAGAAACAATTTGATATTTACTAGTTATTTAACATGACATCTAGCACTGATCCATATTAAATAAAAATATTGTTAATAAAAATAAAATAGGCGTCAATTACATCAAAAGGAAAACTTGCTGGTCATCAAAATAAGAATTCATTCCATACGATTGAAACCATTAACAAGGCTTAAAGAAGAAAGGAAGGATTGGATATAACATAAGCATTTTTTTTCTTTCTTCTTGATTTTCTTGAAACCATAAACCTAAAACGCCTAAGACATAGATCCAATCTCTCATTTTCCACCTTTACCCACATTCTTAGGCATGAGATTCTAGTGAATGCAAGGTAAAACGCCACCATTAGCATTGCTTACTGATCCCAAAAGCTTGCACAATTCATCAACATTTCTCATAGCGAACTGGATATGTCTGGGTAAAATCCTAGTCTTTCTGTTATTTAATTTAGCAGCATTTCCAACCAACACCAAAACAAAAGATGAAGATGATGCTCAAGCTGGAATGAAGAAGACCATTGATGCAGGATGATGTATGGAGCAGTTAGGTGGTTAATAGTTTGTTAGAAGTTAGTTAAACTTTGTAATACATTAGTTTAGATTGTAAATATCTAGTAACTAATTATGCCAACTAGATTAGTTTGTTGAATAGTCAACTTTCCATTTCTAGAAGTTGTATATATAGAGCATTTTGGCTCTATTCTCAGTTAATCAAAAATCCAGAAAATTTCCCCAAGTTCTTCTCTCTGTTCTTCATCATTTCATTCCTTTTTTCTGCATTGTTTCACATAATTTGATTCTGATTTCTACAAAACCAAAGGATGTCAGTTGCATTGCATCGTCACCATCACACAAAGTGATCCATGTGATAGATGATCCCTTCTTAGACGGTAGCATGACTGGCACTGCAACTGTTAGGAAGAAAAAGCACTATAAAAGATCAGGATATAACAGTGCAAAAAGTGTCAGGGAGAGTAGCAGCGATCAAAAGTTTGGAGGAATTCAGATTCGTGGCAGGAGGTGGGTTATCAAAGATTAGGTACAAGCAATAACGAAACTGCTTGCCACGAAAAAATAGATGGTTTTAAGCATTAGATCCCTCCATGATGCGATGAATGGAGCCATTATCGCGCTGTTTGGTTCTTGGCGGCTTTTTTAATGGAAGTGAAGTGTAATTTTACATTTCGAGAACCTCACAGTGCTTAAGTTTGATTATCCATCACATGATTGAAGTGGGCCTTTTGAGATGGGTTTCCAGATTGATGGTTTCTTTCCTGTTGTGTTATTTATTAGACATGGTAAGCTTTGTGATGTCTGTATAGAGTGGCATGCTGTTTTTGCCCAGAATTTTATTTGTATCGGAATCATTATTTTATTTGCCAAAAAATATGTTAATAATCAGTGTTTCTTGAACTCTTTTCCCAAATGCACATTATTGTGTATTTTCGGGTAACCTAATTTTAGTTACATTATGTAAAAGTATGAAGACCTTGAATCAATCTGTGAAGCTTTTAACTGGAAATTGACACTGGATAAGGCTGAGGCTCTTGGCAAAATGGTATAGTAAGATGCTCTTTGTTGGCTTCAAAGTTTTGGTGGAATTTGAGACATACTAAGTTGTCAACAAAAGTTAAATTCAAAATTTATAATTATAATTTTATTAATATCATTCATGTGAGAAAACTTATCTCACACGTTGGTAAGGAGAACGTGTCACGCCATACTAATCTGGACATGAAGCTCGTTAACTCGTGTATGCATGTGACCCTGAAGATTCACATCACAATGACAATGGAAACACACTTAGTAGTAGTATGTGTTCATAAATCATAAGCGATCCCTAGTAGGACATTGTGATTACCCAGAGTGAATGAATGTACGGTGGAACCTAATATCAATCTACTATTTAATCTCTTTGTCTCGCGATATCCAAATTAAGCATAAGGCATGGTAGTTGTCACCCTTATAAAGCTTAATTGTATTTATGCTCGATCTCCAGGTAGACTGTTCCAACAAATAGTATTTAATAACCACTTTATTAAATATATTTGAGCACGACCATGCATTTAAACAGCCTTCCCTATCGAGGGGCCATGGATATCTCTCTCTCTAATAAGAGAGGGACAAATCCCTTACAATGCCTCTCACATTCAAGCCATGATAGGATATTGCATCCGATAATCAGTCGCATTAATTACTCGATTAAAAGTAACGTCCAACTGAGTCAAAACGTAGATCCATTCATGCTGGAAACGATGGAGACATAAGGTCTAAGGATTCCAAACAGTATTGAGGAAGTAATACTTATGACTAAAGAACCATGAAGTATTACTTCTCTAACGGATCACGTCCGGTACAATATATCCTAATATATTATATCTATGATATGATTTGTATCCATTACACATGATAAGTAAAACATAATAATCAATCAAACATCATAGTAATTTTAATTTATTGTATATAACATTACATAAAACTAGGGACAATCATAATAGTAATTACATAAGCTAATGAGTTTTACTATCAAATCACATATTTGATGTTCAAAAGCAAAATTAACGATTCAAATGACATGCTCAAAATGTATAAAACGTACAACATATGCTAATGGTTCTAGGGCACTACTAACAAAGACTACATGTTGGTGGTTGTAGATAGGCTAACAAGATACAGCCATTTCATAGCTCTTGCACACCCTTACACATTCACTCTGGTAGCTGAAGTCTACCTGGATCAAATACACAAACTCCATGGACTGCCAGAGAGCATCATCACAGATAGGGATAAAAATTTTACAAGTCATTTATGGCAGTCACTATTTAAAGGAATGGGAACAAAGTTTAACATGTCTACTGCATACCATCCACAAACTTATGGTATGACAGAAAGGGTTAACCAGACATTGGAGATGTTTCTAAGATGCTTTTGCAGTCAAAGACCCAACAAGTGGAAAGACTGACTATCCCTGGCTGAGTGGTGGTATAATACCACTTTTGATACTACATTCAGGATGTCCCCCTTTGAGGCATTGTATGTATACAAGCCTCCAACCTTAGCCATGTGACCTTATCACTTTGGAAGCAATGAAGCAGTAAGGAGCTACCTAAAGGAGAGCAAGAAGATCGAGGCCTTACTACAAGACAACATCATCAAGGCTCAGGAAAAAAAAAGAAGCTATATGCATATCAAAGAAGAACTGAGAGAGAATTTGAAGTTGGAGATTGGGTCTATCTCAAACTTCAACATTACAGACAAACTACAGTTGCACTCGGGAAGAATTTGAAGTTATCCTCTAAATATTTTGGACCTTATCAAATCACACAGAGAATGGGAAATATGGCATATAAGTTGAACTTAGCAACTGGTTCAATGATTCATCCAGTTTTTCATGTGAGATTGTTGAAAAGAAGAATTGACAAGGGAAAAATAGCTACAGTGGATTTACCATACATTGGTATTGATGGGAAACCTAAAGTGACTCTAGCAGCCATCTTCGACAGAAGAATATTCAAGAAAAAGAACAGGGCTGCTTTGCAGTGGCTCATCCAGTGGTCAAACCTATCACCGAAGAGGCAACCTAGGAGGACTCTGAGTTCATCATGGAGAAATTCCCTGATTTCTAGCCTTGAGGAAAATGCTGAAATTAAGGAGAGGGTGTCAGGTACACTGAGTGAAAGGGGAAGTTCATATTCAAATTAGGAGGGAAAATCAAATGAAGTGGCAAATGGAATTAGGGATGTCTAATTAATGATTTTTGTAAACCCATTACGACACCGTTCTATCAATTATTACTCGAAAGGCTTTACAACATCGTTTTAGTTAGTATATTTATATCTATAGGCAAAGACATAAAAGGAAAGCTTTGGCATTGAAGGTGACTGCTGCTCTGCGATTTGCTAGCCTCTTGGGGGGATGAATATGCACTGTTGATTATAAGGATTCTCCTGACAGTGATGAGTTGGAGGGACAGGATCCCTCTCGGGAAGATAACCCTAACTATAAAAGGAAGGCGTTACCATAATAGAAACCATCCAGAAAATATACAAGTTGGCATTGCCTTCTTCTCTCTTCTTGTGTGCCTTTTCCTTCACTCTTATCATTTTCTTTCTTAATTCCATCATCTCTATCTAACCTTTTGATTCAAGGCTGTTGGTGTTCATTTCTAGGACTGGAGATTGGTGCTTGCAGCTTGGACTCTGGTTTGCATTTCAGTTTATCATTTTGAGCAGGATGTCTTTTCCTTTTAGTTGATAGATTAGTTGGTTTATCTATTAGCTAGTTCATTTGGTTTATGCAAGACAGTAGAGTTGCTTTGGCTATTAATATATTTATCTTTCTCATTTTGACTGTGATTGTGGGCCTGAGGCCACTTTGCTGATTTATTGGTTTAGTTGTGTGTGTGTGTTTGTTCTCTGGTGGAATATCACACAAAAATGCCAATTCACAAGAAAAAGATTGATTTTTTTATCCTACTTGTATTGCATATATTGGTCTGGATATAAGGTTAGGGGGTGTATTCAATTAAGATTTTAATAGATTGTAATCACATGATTTTAATGTAATGGATTTCAGCAGAATTTGTAATTACAAGATTTCACTTATGCTTTTAATAGATTGTAATTACATGATTCACTATGATTTTAATGTAATAGATTTCAGTAGGATTTGTAATTACAAACTTTTGCTTATGATTTTAATAAACAAATCCAATGACACTTCAAATTTCAAATTTAAAAACTTCCCAACTAATTAATACCAATAATCCAGTGAAACCCCTCAATTCAAAACCCCAATAAATAATAAATTCAGGAATTACATTAGAGTTGACAGAGTAATAATAACCCATTCTCAAGAATTTTATCAAAATGGGAGAAAACAATAGAATTTGCCAAAGGCGTTTCTTTTTTGTTCACAACAAAGCAAATCCAATGTGAAAGGGTGTGATTTTGTTATGGGTTTGATATTTATATCATTCACTGAAAAGTCCTACAGAATACACCATTTAATGAAATACTTCAAAATCGGTAAGTTTTTTAATACTACCGTATTTCTTTTAATCTTTTAAAGTCATAACTGAATACCATCAGACTTGAATGGATGATTTTAAAATCCTAATTGAATATCATCATATTTTTATTGATCATTTAAAAATCATGATTGAATACCACTAGACTTTTAAACTTAAAAAAATCTATTAAAATCTTAATTCAATACAGCCCCTTAAATTACTCACTAACAAAGATAAAATTTCTCCAAATAACTGTTTGACTCACGGTCTGATTTTGGGGATGAATTTTACACAAGGCCTCTTTCCTGAGGATGGAATTGGAATTCACCATTTCCTTATTCCAAATATTTCTAGAACCCTATAGGGAAATCCTCCTTTTGGTACCAAAGAAGAAGAAATCCCTCCTCCTCTCACACTAAAACGCAATTTCTCCGGAAAATTTTATCGCTGCTAAATCGGTAAGTAGCTTTGCAGTTATCTTTGGCTTCTTTGTTGGATTTTGACCTTTAATTTTTAGCGATTTTTTCCTTAAACATTAGACTATTTTACCCACTTGTGCTTCTGTTCTTTTTGGATATCCTAAAAACGAATTCGATATTTTTGGGGCTATTTATGTTGTCGGCTGTGAATAATTGATCATGCGATTGTGTTGTCTTCATATTCTATGAAGATAAGACAGTGATAATAAGTTCTCAAGATTCTTATATTTGTAGAGGCACAGAAACTTTGGTTTCCTTGAAGGCTCTTCTTTTGTGAAATTTTAGTATAGAATTGTGTTGTATTTCAGATCAGGAAAGCAAAAAGAGCACAAGTCTCTTCAATTATATTGGTTTAAAGTAAAGGGTTTTGATTGTTAGATGGGGAAACCTCTATTTTTTGAGATTTTGGAAAAGCCAGCAACAAGTTGTATGATAGCAATATGCAGTGCAATTTGGTTTTATATTCAGAAGAAAGGAATTGGATATTCACATGTAGGCTTGAGTTATGAGACTGCAATTGAAGGTCATTATTGGAGGATAATAACCTCGGCATTTTCGCATATAAGTGTTCTTCATCTAGTTTTTAACATGAGTGCACTTTGGAGTCTTGGAGCTGTAGAGCAATTGGGACACATAGGTCTTGGAATAGAATATTATCTGCATTATACTCTTGTTATGGTTATTTTATCGGGATTCCTTGTTTTGGGAATGTACCATGTCTTAATACAGAGATTCAAGATTGAGTATTTTCGTAGAGTGACGGCAGTTGGATATTCTTGTGTTGTTTTTGGATGGATGACCATTTTGTCTGTTAAACAACCCTCGTCAAAGTTGGAGCTTTTTGGGTTTCTTTCACTTCCTATCAGTTTTGCTCCATTCGAGTCTCTAATCTTTACTTCTATAATTGTTCCACAAGCAAGTTTTCTTGGGCATTTAGCTGGAATTATTGTTGGCTATGCTATTGCGTGGGGATTGGTCCACGGAATGAATAACTACTGGGCGATAACTATATTGGGTTGGACCGTTATTGTGTTCATTTTCAGTTTGAAGAAATCCGGCACCTTCAGTATTAACTTTCTTGAAATTGAGCCGGTAACAGATCCTTCGCTGCCGACTGTAAGATTTCTAGCTTCAGGAAATGGCAGAACTTTGCAGATGAGTACATTGCCTATAGCTGGTGCCGAGCTTGTGTAATATGGTCAAGAACTGCCTTTTTTTCAGGATAGCTTGTGATGAATGAGTTGACTCTGTGTGTGACTCCATTCCTATGCAATCTGAATACTTTTCTTTTTATTCTGTTTAATGGGAAATGAGATGAAGTCATGAAGTTTTATTTGCGTATGTTTTACTTTCTTTTTTCATGCGCCTTCATGATCTAATATTACACGAGTTTATGTGAACCTCAAATTTGCTATCTGGTGACAAGCCCTTTACTATTCTATGTGATGCTGTACCCTCTGATGCAAAATGTTATGTTTTAGTTTCTTGACATGAAGAAGCATTTGTCAAGTTCCCGCACTGAAGCAGTTCAAAAAGTCTTTTCGTCTCATCCAGGAGATAAGTCGTTAGTAATCTTCATTTAGCTTTTAACCGCAAGTAACATAGTATATGTTATTTGGCAGGTACATCACTGATACAATTATGGCTTTAGGAATTTGCGACTGCTTTTCATCAAATAGACGACTCCCATAAGTAATAAGCAGTTCAACAACGTGCTTCTTTTGCTTTTCTTAGTATTATAAGGCTATGAAAGAAAATCACCTTCTTTTCTGAAGGAGTTTGTAGACAAAAACTTCCAAGGACCCTCAACTATTAAGGGAGATAATTTTCAATTAGCTGAAAATGCAATAAACTTAAATGTTAAGCCCATACAGGTTCCGTTAGTTTAAATTGAGGATTCTGTTGACGAATATTTAGATGAATTTGTTGCTGTTTTGTTCTTTCAGTGAAGCCATTGTTGGGGTCCCGTGTAGACTACCCTTATCTTTTTGTTGCTTTCTCTGGTATGAAATGAGTCACTTCACTTGCTGAGTCTCTTTGTATCCATGGCTGAATAGTTAAAGCTTGCAACCGGGCTAATTTGTGGGGTCAAGCAACATCCAACAGCTCCAGTCCTTCTGGTTTGCACATTTGAAAATGCAACATATCATGTCTGAGTCTACATGTTGTTCATATACCATATACCACTCTTCTTTCCCGACCTCACTTGCCCCCCTCCCCCCTTCTCTCTCCCTCTCCAAAGCACCCAAAGAACCCCCCAATTGCCAAAACTTCGATCCACCATCACATGCATATATGTTTGGAGTTGTATTGCATGATCTGATACGTTAGGAAACTACCTTTATTCCCAAGTATTTTTATTATTTATTTTTTTTATTCGGGGAGGGGGGTGTCGAACCTGGGACCTCACGGTCCCCGGTCGAGAGCTCCCCCACTGGGACAGCCACTTTCATGACTATTCCCAAGTATTATTCTGTATATAAGTCAGTATTTTCTCATTCACCTTAATTATTGCATTGTCTAGCTTGAGCTTTATTATCCTGGAATCAGCTTTCAATCATCTAGGCACATATTACTGTTTTAAGAGAAGGATGTGATTTTCAAAGACCGTATGCACGGGTAAAATTTTAGGTAAATCATCTAGGCACATATTAGTTGCTGTTTTTCGTTAATTATGTCCTAACTCATACAAGTGCAACTTTGATCGGCCTTAGGCCGTACTTCTAAACTGGAATCATGGTTGTTGATTGTTAACAGTTGCTGCTCGGGTGCACTCTATCGTCTGTACCATAGTGTGAGAAGTTAGAAAACTGTCACTGTTTCTTCTCCCAATACTAGTAGATTTCCTAACTCTCCCAAAGGTTATGAAAGTACCCCCGTATGTTTTCATTGAATACTACTAGCTTTATTAACGTCTGCAGAATATTGTCATAGCCATTGAACTTCGTTGAAGCCATTTTCCTTGCTAACCTATCTTGCGCAAATCACAGCACTGTTTTAGATTTCTGAAGCTTTGGCTACAAAGTGGTTCTGATTGTCTTCAAGATTTCTGGTATGTTTTTCTTCTGAATGGTATCAGACCCGAACATTTAACTGTCTTCCCCTGTAACATATCTCCATGATTCAGACATCTTATGTCGTTCTGAGCTTCCCTAGTCATAGATTATGTCGTCATAGCAGATTGTACAAGATTCTATGATCAAGTTGGAATGAGAAACAGAGAACATAACTGCCGTTTAGTTAATCAAGTTGGTTTGGAAGCTTTGTGATTTGAGGGAAATGAATGGGCTGTTCCTTTGGTGATTGCTCATATGTTACTTTATTTCTGTTTGATTTCATATTAGTTGCATCTTCTCTATTTATGAATAATTTTTTCGGCTGAAACAATAATAAACGGCACTTGACAACAACGACGTGTAACCAAGTAAATGCAAGAACAGTAACTGGTTAAGAAAAGGGCAAGCATGTAATTTGGATCTTTGATATATCAGTTCATACCTACTAATGAATCTGATACATATCAAAAGTATTATTCTTCCCTTCTCTTGGCACCTTGGCTTAGTGGTATCAGATTGGCAAAAACTGTTTTAAAAACAACAATCTCAATCTGTTAAACAATCTTTTTTGGAAAATTCTGATATGGACCAGGGCATAGTAGAGCCCTGCTCACTGGGCCTCAATCAGCATCGCCGCCCTCCTCCAAACAAAAAAAAATTTCTTCGATCACGAGTTAAAATACAAAAAAGATTGTTCTGATATGGACACAGTTAAAAGTAAAAAATTGTCTCTCTCCTCATTTTATAGTGATGTGACAAATTTGTACCATTTTTTTACTTTTAACTGTGTCCATATCAGAACAATCTCTTTTGTATTTTAACTGTAACTGAGAAAAAAAATTATTATTTTTTTTTTAGGAGGAGAGGGCGACGTGCTAATGGTGGCTAAGTGGACTAGCGCCTCTACCTATGCTCTGTCCCATACTCGAATTATCCATCTTTTTTTAAACCAACAAGTTGATTTTCTTACGTCCAAAATAGTCTTGCAGCTCATGCCATTTGACATGCAGTCAATTACAGCCCATTTCTTTTTTCTTTTCTTTTTTTAAAAGAGGAATTACAGCCCATCTCTGATTACCCATGCTGCATTAAGTTCACAATTTTGATTTAATAAAGGAAAATTCTGATACGAACCAGGTCCATGTGGATCTTATAGTGCATAACTGATCATGTCATCACAAAGTTACCTATCTCCTTATTCTATGATGATGTGACAAGTTCTGAACCTCAATGTCTAATGGATCTGCTACATATCGTAATTAACCTTTAATAAATGACGGCCCTCAAAGAACCATGTATGACACTTTGGCTCCTATGCTGAACAAGAAAATTCAGTATATACGGGACATGCTGTCAGCCATTAGATTTTGTACTTTTGTACTTTTTGATCCAACGGTTGTATAAAAAACAGGGGTATTTTAGAGATAAACTTTGAGCTCTTTTTCTCTTTTTTACTTTTAACTGGGTATTCAATAATCAAGAACATGCATTCACTAATAAAAAACATGCGTTCTTTGACAGAGAACATGTGCTTACTGCCAGAGAACACATGTTCAATAATAAAGAACATGCGTTCACTAATAAAAAATGTGCGTTCTCTAACAAAAAATGTGTTCACTGACATAGAACGTGCGTTCTCTAATAGAGAACTTGCGTTCTCTAACAAAAAAAATGTGTTTTCTAATAAAGAACGTGCGTTTTCTAACAAAAAATGTGTTCACAATATACAAGAACGTGTGTTCTCTAACAGAGAACATGCGTTCTTGTAGAAATATACCTATTTTACTTTTCAGCCGCAACTTTTCTCTCACCTCTAATAAAATTACATATATATCCTTTTACCTTTCTCTCACCTCTCTTTTAAATCTCAACCATTGATCCTCTTAAAAAATGAAATCAACTGCCCACTAGTATGTCTCCGCACGTCACTGAATTTAAGGCGTTCCGCATAGGAGCCTGACTGCATATATGATTGATGACAAAGTCTGACTCTGATTTGAAAAGACTATAATCAAATCTTGAATCAAGAAAAGGCCACCATGTTAATTTCATAAAATGACAGTCTGTTTTTTCTCATAAAATCAAGATTGAAAATTTCATTAAATAACAGTATGGAATTTCTTTGAATTTACATAAAATCAAAGTATACTAATTTCCTATAAGCCCGCAACCAGAAGCCTAAAGATTTATGATTTCATAATACAGTTTTTCTTGAAAATTTTGAATGATATTATTTCTTGTACTTCCAAGTTCTTATTGAGTTCCTCCACAACATATTGAAATATGGAAAGACAAAAAATTTGGCAGTTTTTGAAATATGGAAAGACAAAAAATTTGGAGAGAGAAAATATGCTGGAAATCACTTTTAGATGTAATGTTGAATAAACAGTATTTAAATGGTTTATCATTGGTGTTTTAGATCAAATAATGTTATTTTTTAATTAATTTTATTTTAGTATAAGAATATAATTTTTAAAGAAAAAATCAACTCATGGAGTGATAAACATGATGGCAAAATTGTCAATTAAAAGACACAAATATTTAAATAGTGTTTAACAAAATGATGGAGTGTTAATAACGTTTTAATTTCCTCTATTATAAAAACAGTGTGTATCAAAGCCAGCGAATCAGTAGAAACAAATAATATGGAAAATTCTAAAGACATAAATAGATATAATAAGATAAAAAGAATTAAAAAATATCAAGAATATTGTAATATGAATTACGAAATACAGAGTAATAATAAGTCCGATAATTCCAATAAAATAGGTAAAGAAATAGCAAATGATTGTATTAGAAATTTTGGTCATCAAATATTAAAACTAAAAGAATATTATAAGTAAGTTTAATGGACAAAATTCTTGATGAAATAAAAAATTTAAGAATAATACTTAAAGAAATAAAAGATTATAAAATAAGTTTGTCAGAAAAGCTAGAAAGTATAGATAATAATATAATAAGAATAAATAAAAGAATAGAAGGATGTGAAAAAGATATAGAAGAATGTGAAAAAACTACTGGTATATCACTAATAGAAACAAGAAACCTAATAGAACAAGTTAATAAAAAACCTATAAATAAAAAAGAAAAAGAACAAATTTTTTTATATAAATCTATAAAAGATATAAAATTATTTAATAAAATACCAGAAAAAGGATCACTATATGAAGCTTTCATGAAAATACATCTTCCAAGAATAGTGAGTAAGGAAAAAGAATATATAGAAAAAATAGAAAAGTTAGTTATAAAAGAAAATAAAAAGAAAGAAGTAGATGAATCCTGATATAGATATAGAAAATCTTGCAGATAATTTAAGTCAGTTATCATTAGATAATTTAGAATTTAATATTAAGGACGTATATGCTGGTGAAATAGGAGGACCTTCCACTGTTAAACCAGAAATAGATCCTTTAGGAGAAAGTTATGCTCCTATAATAAATAATAGAATAAAATATTATGATAATTTTATAAATAAACCCAAAAATAAAGAATATAGAGGAAAATATTATCCTTGTCCAGACAAAGAAGAACCTATAGTAAGAGGAGGAACAAAATTAAATATAGATTGTAGTACAGATAAATATAAAGATATACTAACTTGGGAAAAGAATATGTTAATCTTTTTATTAACAGTAGAAAATGATGCTAATTGGAATAATGAAAGAAAATTTGAATTTATAATAGCTACTTTTGATGGAGCAATAAGAAATTGGTGGGAAAGAGTAGGAATGGATTCTAAAGCAACAATAAAAAAATATATATAGAAACTGAATTAATACAAAGTGATAGTCAAGGATTAAGCATAATGGTAGATTATTTAGGAAGTGAATTTGTTGGAACAGAATGGATAAGAAATAAAGAAATTGAAATACAAAAAGAAATACAAGAAGCAAGATTAAAATTAATTAATATACAAATATGTGATATATGTTATTATATTAATGAATTTACTGAGTATTATTATAGACAATATTATAGTACAGTAAGTCAACAACCATATTTAGATATGTTTTATGGTAAACTACCTTACCCATGGAATATACAAGTTAGAAGACAGTGGGAAATATATAAAAATAGTGAAGAAGCTAAAAACAATGTAGATACTTTAGGATTAAGAATAAAAATTATGTTAAATTATTTTAGTGAACTATGTCTAAATAATAGCTTATTGAAAAAATCTAAGAGAGTAAGAGATATATGTTGTGAGCAATTTGATCCACTAGGAAACTGGGATGTCATAATCAAAAGAGAAGAAAATATAAAAATAAAAAGAGATTTAAGAAATATAAAAAGAAATATTTTAATAATACAAAACCAAAATATAGAAAGAAATTTTTTTATAAGAGAGATAAGGCAAATAATAAATCAAAGAAATTTGATAATAAAAAAGATTGTAAATGTTGGAGTTGTGGAGAAATAGGACATAAAAGCCCTGAATGTCCAAAGAAAAAAGTTAGGATACTTGAAGAAATTAAAGATAGCATAATAATACAAAATTATTAGTAATTTCTGCGTGTGAACAGTAATATCTGCGCCTGTGAACAGTAATTTCTGCAAGTGAACAGTAATTCATGCAAAACAATAATTTCAGCAATAAATGTGAATAGTAATGAACAGTAAACAACAATAATTTTAATAACAGACTAAAATTATATCAGATTTTAGCCTGTTTTTGCAAAAACTAGATAACACTAAAATAATTTATATATCTTTTATAGATTTATATAAAAAAAATTGTTCTTTTTCTTTTTTATTTATAGGATTTTTATTAACTTGTTCTATTAGGTTTCTTGTTTCTATTAGTGATATACCAGTAATTTTTTCACATTCTTCTTCTATACCTTTTTCACATCCTTCTATTCTTTTATTTATTCTTATTATATTATTATCTATACTTTCTAGCTTTTCTGAAAAATTTATTTTATAATCTTTTATTTCTTTAAGTATTATTCTTAAATTTTTTATTTCATCAAGAATTTTGTCCATTAAACTTACTTATAAATATTCTTTTAGTTTTAATATTTGATGATCAAATTTCTAATACAATCATTTGCTATTTCTTTACCTATTTTATTGGAATTATCGGACTTATTATTACTCTGTATTTCGTAATTCATATTACAATATTCTTGATATTTTTTAATTCTTTTTATCTTGTTATGTCTATTTATTTGTTTCTACTGATTCGCTGGCTCTGATACCATTAGGGTGTGCGATGCTCAGTGTTATTTAGTTTTTGATTGGTTGGAATCATACAATTTTAGCCTTAATTAAAATTTTAAAATCTCATAAAGACATTTTTTTAACTTATATTTATATATATATATATATATATATATATATATATATATATATATATATATATATATATATATATATATATATATTCATAAACAAAATTCAGATATTATTCTTTTTTTATGAAAAATAAGTTATTTGGTTATTTGATTGCCATCAAACATCTTTTGAGTTTTTAATTATCCAGTGACATTCGAATTTGGAAACAAGCCCTCGCCCGTTTGATTTTTAAAATAGAAAAAGTAAAGTAGTACTATCGTGCGTAGACTGTGCTTTGGAAGTTTAAGAGAACATAAAATAAGAGAAATTTCAAGTTATAAGGGAAATGATGGGAAATGAATGTGAGATAATTTACCTTAAATTTCGGTTATTTTTATTTTTTTTGTAAATGACTGAAATTGGTATTTAGCTGAGATCGATATGAAAAATAGTTGATTGAGGCAGCCAGTAGTGGTGTGCATTCGGCATACAGTTCGATTTTCAGAACAAATTTTGATACTCGAGTCGATTTTATATTGTTTTATGAAACCGAACCAAAATAAAATTAATTTTGCTATTCCGTATTCAATTCGATTTGTAACAAAATTTCATATTTATTCTTGTGGAGCTTAACTTAATACTACATCCATTCCTAGATATAAGATTTTTGGGACAAGGTGTTTTTTTAATCAACACACGAATATTATTATCTTAAATAGAACTCGTATGCCACTAATTCTAATATTGATATTTCATTTAAAAAAATATTTTAATATCTGTTTCCTTAATTTTACTACTTGTCCTGAAAGTCTTATATTTAGGAATGAAACGATTAAAAATTAGACAAAAATAAAATTATAATGTACAATTAAAATAAATATGATAAACAAAAAGTTAAGACTAAAAATACAACTCTATATAATATTAATAAGTATAATACAATTTTTTTGAATAATAATAAAAAAATGGTTTATTCGGTATTTCGTTAATTCAGTTTCTAATCATTGAAAACTGAATACCAACCCGAATTATTTTGACTTTTTCAAAATCGAAAATAATTCGAAATACCAAATAAACCAAATTGTATAGTGGAATTTGGTTTAGTTTGGTTCGATTTGGTATTTTAGTTTAACCGAATAGTAAACACCTAGCCAGTAGTGGTGAGTCTTGCAATTTGACTATTTACCGAAATTGCAAGTCAAAATTTGAAAAAATAAAAGAAAAAGAAAAGGAAAGAAAGAAAAATGCAACCCTGCAACTGGTTCGACTAAAAAGAAGAGAGACGGTGCGGTACGGAAAAGATTATGTGAAAATGGGAATATTGAAACAATAATGATTGTTGGATAAAAAAAATTGGGATCAAATAAGGATAAAAGAGTATAAAATGAAACTAATTATTAGAATTTGATATGACATTATTCATTTTTAATTCAAATTTGATCCCAAATATTTGATCCAATAAATTCAGGGGCATCTCAATAATTTTGGAGGCCCTGTGCTAAATTCAGAAATGAAGCCTTACATAACCGGAAAAAAGTGACTTTCATATAAATATAACAAAAAAAAAAAATCATTACAACTGTATCATAATTTTTGTTCTCCAAAATATACAAAAAATTTGTAAACATAATTTTTTAAAATATAAATACTGACAAATTTTCTTCACTTTAAAATAGTGATCCTTCTAGCTTTCTTTGAAGCAAAATCATCAACTAAATCTTCATGTTTGATTTGCTCCAAAAGATCATTCTCAATTGCTATCGTCGTTAATTCATTGAGTCTTTCCTGAGACATTGTAGTACGCATGTATGACTTCAACAACTTCAATTTTGAAAAGCTCCTTTCTGTAGATGCAATAGTAACCGGAATAGTAAATAAAATTCTGTATACAATTATTGCGTTAGGAAAATAACCCTACACGCTTCAAGAACATAAAATATCAATAGGTCTCATCTTTTCATTAGGCAAAATTTTTCTAAGTAACTTAAACTCTACATTCAAATCATTTCCATCGATATTAAGAAGAAAGATAAAATATTTCACGTTTTTTGGGCTTTTACCTATACATAGAGTGAGCTATTTACTGGTAGTTGTCAACATAAAAATTCTCAAGTAATTATAATTTTTATTATTTTTCAACAAAATACAAACACACACCCTAAATAATATATATAGCTAACATAAAATTGGGGCCTCCAAAGTTGATCACCTCGAACACCCTCATAGCCACCCTACCAATAATCACTATCCATATTGAAAAGGTCACTTCTCTCAAATTGAGTTTCTGTCTCTTTCTCTCCATTTTGGAGAGAGAATTTTGAGGATTCTAGAGAGTTGCCATCCGCTCAAGAAGTGGCGGGTTAGGATTTGAACTTATGAGACCGAATTAAAATTTGTTCATAGTGTAAGCCGATATATTTGATAAAAAAATGATATATTTTTATTAGAAGATTTGAATTTAAATAATATTTATTTTAAAAAAAATACAGAAATTAAAGAAGAAAATTGACAAAAAAAATTTAAAAAAATGAAGAAAAATCAACTAGTTTACAGAGATTAGTGTCACGGATAATACTTCAAAATAGCATGAGAAAGTTATAAAAAAATATTATTGAATTAAATGTATGTATATTTTTAGAGAACCCAAAACCAAAATACTATGATAACCAAACTTCAAATAAAATTTTTAATAAATTTTGTGAAACAGACGATCTCAACCGTAATTTTTTTTAGTCTAAAGACTAACATGTATTCTACACGTACCAATACATATTCCGTTGGCAGCCTGGACTACATTAAGGCCAGCCTAAACCACCAGATTGAGCGAGACTTGAAACATTAAAGGATGCACTCTTTCCCTTTTTTTGTGTTGACTTTCTTATTTAATTTTCAATGCTTTCAAAATATTTGAAAATTCTCGTAACATGAAAGATTATAAAACATTATATAACAAACAAACAAAAAAAAATAAAAAACATTTCTCATTAAAAATAGTGTTTATTCTCATATGAGTAATATTTCACATCTACTTTCTCCATCCCGATCACAGTTTATATTTTTTTGCGGAGGCGGATGTGATTTAATAGATTCATAAAGGTATATGCGTAATTAATGGCGGATTCAGGAATAGAGAACAGTAGGGGCACATTGCAATTTGTGTGGGGTCACTTATACATTTATCATCTAAATGGAGCAAAATATACCATATCATTAATGCGTAATATGATGCAAGAATTTTGGTGAGTTAGATTGGTTGCTTCTTTTTTTTTTTTTTTAATAGAAATGTGTACTTGTTTGTGGAGATGGAGATATTAGGTTGTTTATGACCTTGAGTTTCTTCTTCCACCATTGTATACTATAATTGGCTTGATTTGTTCTAGGCTTACAAATATACAGAATGCTCCATGGATTTTAAATATTTTCCCTGCTCTTTCTTTTTAAATTTTGGCAGTTGCAATACTAATAAAATTCTTTTCTGGGCAAAAAAATATAATATATTTCTCATTTTGCTCTGTAACTTGTTTGGGTTAGACGAATAATTGCATAGTAGTACATGTGAAGATAAATGTCAAATGAAAGCGTAGCAAGATATAGAGTGTAACTGGATTGAGTTAAAGTTTGAAATTGTCTCAATCTTGAACCCAAATCAAATTCTAAATAATTTAATATTTCAAGTTTGAATCTCAGACTCAATTCAAAATTGGTTTGAATCTGAATTTGAGTCTCCAACTATACTAAACTAAACTCAATCCAATCAAACCATATAATTCTCATGTGTCTGATTTTTCACCCCTTTCACGTGTGTGAATTGTAGCTTACTTCCTTTTTCACATACTAAACAAGAATAAAGTATAATACATTTACTTCAGGTGCTCTTCCCTTTTCTCCCTTCCCCTCTCAATCGCCTCTTATGTACCAAAAATAGTACAATAAGTGTTTAATCTATGAAGTGGAAAGAATGCCATAATATAATAATAATAAATAATAATAAAACATATAATTTAACAAATGATCATATAGAAGCAACAATAAGTGTAAGCAGGATTCATTTAAAAAAATTTGCCATTCTCATCTCCTAACTATATACACAGATAGTAAAGCCTAAATAAATGATAGCAGCATCACAACAATTAGTAATTTCTAGATGAAATTTGTAGCAGAGACAGTGGAAAAGCAAGAAAAAGAATAGGAGATTGACACCTTGAAGATACAACTCCAACTCCTTCCATGGCATTGCAAAATAAAGCCAACAATAAGCGAGAGCTGGTGTGGAGCAACGGTAGGGGGAAGAAACTGGGTGCTGATTTAACAAATCTGCAAGGAGACGATGAAATTCAACAAAATGGATCCGGGAAGATGATGCTTTTAGATAAAATTATGAGCAAATATAAATGCAATCAGCGCAAACTGCAGCCTAATAGCAATCCAACAACTAGCAGATTTTGTCTAGGAAACCTTTTGGGATAGATGGTTAAAAGGAGACAAATTCGAGAGGAGAGAAGGGAAACATGTATAGCCCTTTTTGGGGTTGCAGAAAATTAAGTTGGAACTTGTCAGATTATCTAGACATGCTTTTAGAAGGAAATTAACGGAGTAGAATTCTCAATACTGACAGAGCAGATCACACTGAAAATAACTAACAAAGAGAAATTTCTGAAAAAGTAAATTCAGAGGTCCTTGTTCATTGTGTAAACAGAAAAACTGTTTTGTTTCAATTGTTTTTTCTGCAAGTGCGCCACAGTCTAACAATTCAACGACAAACTTTAGGTAATCTATAATAATACTTTCCTTCGCTGAAATGATACGATACTCGACACCAAACAAGAAGTCTTATATATTCCCGTGCGAAATATTGCTCCTAAAATGGATCTAAAAAAGGGTCAAATGAGAAATCCGTACCAGCACCAAACCCAACAAATTTTCTTGAAAAAAACAAATATGTATCATCAATAAATCAGGAATCTAATGAAAATTAAAGGGTATGCAGAACTTACCAATTATTTACATCTGTACTATTTTCATGGCTACTAATCCCATTGGCACTTGAAGAGCTCGAATTAGAGGGACTTTCTGGAGCACCTTGATGCAAAAGGTTAGTGAAACCCTGTCCAATTGACTTCAAGAATCGAAAAGACAGAGAAGACTGCAAAGTGGCCATACTACTCGAGGAATGCATTTCAATAGCTCTAGCTGACTCTGGTTTGAGTTCAGAGAATCTTACAGCTCCTAATATCCGTTCTGGAAGCTCTGGTTCAGTCTGACTCTCGATGAGAAAGGCCAAATCAACAGTTAATGTTGTTAGGTAACCAAAGGCCAAATGAACAATCGCTTTTGCAACCATGGAAGATCCTATATCCATATCAATTTCAATAAAATTTTCTCCTTGGCAGTATTTGAGAGTAAGTGCCCTGCCGATTACGCATATAGCCTGCTCACCAACAGCCTTTTTCACTATCCATGGCCCTTTAACAATATTAGCTATCAATTTCAGCCTTGCATTCCTAAAACTATCATCCCCCTTCAAGAACTGCTCCATTAAAGATCCCTCCGGAATTGAACCCACAGAAACAAAATATGCGACTGCACTGTAGTTCTCCTTACTTGGAACTTGCAAGTTAAAAGCCCAAATAAAAGGATTACCACCTGCCGAGGCTTCATCTTGGAGTGCTTTCCTAACACGATGATTTGGATTATTCAGGAGTTCTGAGAGCTTTGTACATCCTTTAATCCAGTCAAACCCTAGTGGCTTCAAAAGATAATCACCAGCAGGAATTTTGACTTTTGTTGAGAAGTACTCTGGCCCTCTGACCTTGAAAATATCTCCTGGTGGAGAAGCCCATCCATTAGAACAGTTATCTGGGTCAAGGAGAGGAACGGATCCTTCTGACTTAACTCGCTCTATCCAGGCATTTTCATTGTTTCCTTCAGGATTGCCCATACGAAGAAAATAATCTGCTTAACGAGAATTGACAAGATAAAGGCGTATGTCGTACAACTAGATTTCCTTTTTAACAACCTACATATGTCATCAAATGGGGAACAGAAACAATTAACAGTCACCTGTGATGCTTTCTTACAAGAAATCAGATAATGAGAAAAACGAAAATGAAGAATTTCAATCAATCGTCAATGCAAAAGGACCTACATCAACAATATATTAATCACAATTGCAAGAAAATGCACTACAAATTTTTTTCGAGAATTATAGTAAAAATTAACAACTGAACGAATAATTAACAACTAAAAAGTTACTATAGGAAAAATGATAAGCGTAGCCTGCTGGGTGTAGCAAACCAATTTGAATGTGTGTTTGTGTGTGCGTATAAAGCAATTCTTGTACTTATTTCACATAAAATCTCAATATTGTGTTATACTCCCTCCATCCCAACTTGGATGTCCACATTTGACTTTATACAAGGATTAAGAATAATATTTTGACCATGAGTAAGTTACAACAATAGCCTTAAAGATAGGAGGACGCACATTGTCAGTGACATTGTATCACTTAAAGGAGGTTAGTTATGGAATTTAGAGAGAAAATACATCCATTTGAAAAAAGTGGACATTCATTTTGGAACAAATTAAAAAAGAAAGTAGGCATTCAATTCGGAATGAAGGGAGCATCATATAGCAATAAGTAAGCTATAAAACCACCAAAGATCAACAAAGACTACTGTTTCAGATTTCATTTACCCATAGAATGCCTCAATTTTTCAAAACATAAAATATAACTACTTTGGCTGTAAGATATAAATTTCTTGAGCAATAATCATAGTGATGACATTAGTAGATTCTATTTTTCTTAAGCTTTTAGAGGGAATTTGAAGAGAAAACACTCTGCTTACAACATTCTTTAAGATACCGTCTCCTGATCCCCTGGCGCCGTTCTCTCCCTTCCAACTCTTCATTTAATTTGAATAGTCGTGTAAGCTTGCTGTTTGGCATGCATTAATAGTAGTTTCTCTTTTTGGACAAACGAGCATGCCTACTCAAAAAAGTATATAATTTTCTTTCCCATGGAGAAAAGAACTTTCTGTAACCTTAAAAGTAATTTAACAAACGAGTACTTCCTAGGCAAGATGATCTGTCGCTCAAAATTCTGAAGAAAAAACTACAGTAGATTGGCATCCTATCAAGTGAGGGAACAAATATAAGTTACATATGGAAGAAATATTTCCTATTGCTGAAGAAGAATCCTTAACTGAGGACAGAACAATAAGCTTTGGAAATTTACGAAAATGGCCGTAAATTAAATAATAAAGGATAAGATCCCTCTTGAATGAGTAACAAAACGACTATTCTACACTTCACATATAGCTGCAAATGGAATTACCAAGAATAGTTATCACTTAATGCTAAATTGATCATGTGGAAATCATGTGATCTAAAGTGCTAAGACATGCTGCATAAACGTCTTCGTAATAAATAACAGAAACAGAAATAGTATAAAGTTCATTTGTGTGGCCTACAAAATTAGAACAGAAAGCTTACTAATGATACCAGCCAATACTCTGCCTATCATCCAATCCTAGACCTTTGAACATCTAATGCATCAAACGAAAATCCCTTCCACTCAGATTTTGATTTGTGATCGTACAGTTAAAACAAAAAAATATCATCCTCTTTTTAGATCTAAGAATGCATCAGGGATCCAACCTGAAAGAATCTTTCTGTTACTAACTACTAATCCACTGAATATAAATTTTTAACATCTTTTGTGAAACTATCAATTCATCGAATCAATCTTGTATACTCTCTTCGATTAAATGTAAAAGAAAACTCATAAAACATGGAACATTTACCGCTAGAGCAGAAAAAATTTGCATATGTAACAACTGGGTTCTTGCCTCGGATTATCCCCACTTAAAACACATTAAAATTATTATATGGTACTCCCTCCATTTCATTCCATAATATGAGTCGTTTAGAACATGTAACGAAAACTAAGGAAGCAAAAAAAAAAGGTACTTTGTTAGTCAAAATATCAATATTACTCTCTTGCACAGGATTTGTATACCACTAATTCTATATAAGAGAGTAATATTGATATTTTTTTATTATTAAAAACACCTTATTTTTTGCTTCCGTACTTTTTGCTAAATCTTCTAAACGACTTATATTTATGGAATAGAGGTAGTAAATCACAGCTACTTATCTAAGAGTGTCATATTAAAAATGGTTTAAGCAAAGTTTAGACAAATAAGGATGAACTCAAAATGGTTCGATTGAGGCAATTTCTTCCATGTAATAATAAACAGAATTGTTCTTAAAAAAAATATTTGACAGATTAATTGCATCAATCTAGTAAAATACTTGCATTTTACCCATAGATTCAATTCTAAAATACCAAAAAAAAAAACCATTAGTCGTATAGTTTAACATGGAAATAAGAAAACAAAACACTAAGGTATTGAAACTAAAAATCCAAAAGATCAATTACATGTCCAACCAATCTCAAAAAAATTTGGCCAAGATCCAAAATTTAAAAGATAAAATGATATATTAATCATAAAAAACACAAGAATTAGCAGAAAATAAATAAACCTAAAAGAAACATTACATGAGAGAGAAGGAAGCTGACGTAAGAAGAAGTACCTCTTTCTGCTGGGGGAATTCGATCGGAGAATTGAATTGGTGGGTTTTGGAGAGTGGGATTATGGGGTTACTTACGAGATTCTTTAACAAATTATACAAGTTTCTTGTTGGTAGACACTGTTCTCTTCTCCTATTTGTTTTAAGTCAATTGGTGTATTTAGTTATGAAACAATTTTTGTTAGGCATAAAAGGTCATAATGATTGTTTGCAACTTTTTATATCCTCAATCAATTTATGGGTGGCAGACAAGATCTCTAATTATCGTTTGCAACCTTGTAGATCTTTTTATATTTGTTAGTCAAGTGTACAGAGGTATAATAGAAATTTCACGTATTTTTTAAATAATTAATATCACTTGTACTCAACTGTAAATATACTTAAATATAAATACCTAATTATAAAACTTAAAAATAAAATCATCTTCTTCTTCCCGGCTTCTTCTTTTCTTGCCACAAATAGAGAATTTCGGCGACAAATAAAAAATTGGATTAAAGTGAACCAGAGCAACACAGAGATAGGCTTGTTGGCCGGAAACCATCACGGTCAGTGGTAGTGGGAAGCTTTAAGATACATAAAAATTGTTCTAGGACCTTACAGCAAGTAAAAAAATATGTAGGACATTAGCATATCAAGTGAAATAGTTTGAGGACCAACGAAGTCATTTTTCCTTTCTAAAACTCAAAAGATATATATATATATATATATATATATATATATATATATATATATATATATATATATATATATATATATATATATATATATAAGTTGAGAAGGAAACCTGAGGTTGCTGCATATGGAAGTCTTAAGTTGGATGTGCAATCATATATAGCCATTTGCATTTATGAAATTCAGCTCCCATTAGCTAAAGTCATTAGTTAACGACCTTAACTATGGACCTAAAATACAAATACATACTAATATCTATATCTTTGTACAATGAATAGAATAAATAAATAGAATACATTAGTTGAATTCAATAAACTTTTACAATTTTGTATACAATGGACCTATATATGCTCAGTAAAGTAGCTGAAAATCATTCCTCTCCAAAATGGTTTCAACTTTGTATATCATCTATCATTATTGATAGATTTTAGAATTTGAATCTGACTATCTGCAAAAAGAGAAAAATGGGAATATCTCACATGATTACCTGTTTTAGATTGTGATATGATTCTATCTTGTCCAGGTTTACATCCTGGACGTTCTTAGTATATATATACATCTTGTGCTGCTATCCATTCTATCATTGCAGGTTATATGTATTTAGTAGGTATCTTGGCAAGCAATGTGTTGATCTATATTTATCATAATGCTCTGGTATCTGTGTTTGATATATGAGATAACATATGTTGTATAACTTGATCTTGTGTTCTGTCTATCTCTTTATATGAAGAATTGAAAAAAGTTCCCTATTATCATACCCGGACACGGGTGATGACCTGGCAGCACCTTATATACCAATGAGACTCAGAACCCAGAGCATAAATGATAAATTCAGTTATGTCATTACTAAAAGAACCAAGGTCTACATCATTATTAAGGTAGTTCATAAGTCTAACATCAGAAATAACTACTAGTCATTACTAAGTTTCCTTACAAACTTAAAGTTCAACAAGTTTAAAGGAAATAAAATGTTCGGGTATCATATGTTCATATTATGATCACTCCTCATGGTTCCCATCCCAAGCAGCGTCATAAACATCATCAGGTATCTCATCATCTGCAAATAAGAAAAGTAAAGGCATGAGCTATGAAGCCCAGTAAGCATGGGATGAAATATCAAATAGGACACAAAACCGTTTCCCAACTTTTCCAAAACTATTGAAAACATAATACAACTTTACTTGACTTAGAACAACATTTAAAACACTTGCAAAATAATTTAAAGAACTTATAAAAGACTTGGCTTGAAAAGAAACATAACAGAAGCCAAAACTAGCTGAAATAGGACCCTAGAACGAACCATAAGATGAAGCATTCGTCCGCATGTGTGTCCACGGTTGGGCAGAAAGCCCCAATAGTTTGTCGGACGATGCTGAGGACGAATGGTAGGACGAACCATTTGTCTGCGGCCTCCAGATAAGTGATTTTTCAGTACAAAACACATGTAAAAGTCACATTTATGAAATCAAACATTCCCAACCCAAAATGACATAGTTTAGACACCAATGCACATATAAAAACAAGACCAAAACAAGACCAAGTAAGCTATAAACCGTATTCGTCGAAACCCAACATATATACAACGAAAATGTGACACTAGCACTATGTGTTGATCTTCCCAACATACGGACATACACAACATTAGACTATTCGAATATGATTCATTCTATGACTCAACTAATCACACGACCGAACTCAATTGTCTATTCACAATCATAAAGCAATTACTACAACGGCCCCCAACTTATATCCAAGAAGGGAAAGGCATTAGACAATGCAGAGCATGGGTTCAGTTTCTCCCCGAACGAAGGGCTCTCAATTTAAGGATTCATTCGTATTGTGTCATTGCCCACCACCGTTGACTCCACAAAGACCGTTATAGTCCCTAACATTTCTCCTAGTTAAGAATGGACTCAGAGAACAGAGACAGTGGATCGTGAACTCCCGGGTTCAACAACAACAACACACACACATATGCAAGAGAATGAATCATGCGATGAGATCGATTCTAGACGAGAGCTCAAGATCGGTGACAACTCTAAATATCACATAGTATATAAGACTTCCCAAGAAGTATAATCAACGGAGTATGAACATGATAGAATGCAACAACATACGCAATTATATTCCATGCTTTAACATACAAGTATGAATAGTTCGACATTTCATCATATACAATAAATCATACTTTAAATCCCTTTAACACAAGTTTTCCAGAAATTTAAACACCACATTTCATGATTTTTTGGACAGAAAAGATACGGGTGAAGATCATTACTTGTGATTCTTAGCAAGCAAGCAAATTACAGAAATCCAGAAAAACGAAGCAATTTCAAACCCAAATTTCCGTTTGCTGGAAACTCGAAACACATTTCCGTCACTTCCCACTCGTAGCCCCTTCGAAGACATTCAAAACGAACTAAAGAACTCTGAAATCCGACATCGTTTACCCCTCCAAATGTTCAATCTCTCACAACCTACCTAATCTGCCAGGTTTTCTTCTCTCTCTTCTTTTCCTCATAAGTTCTTCTTCTAACCTCTCTTGCTTCTTTTTCCAACAATAACTACCAGAGATGTTATGTTTTTAAAAGGTGACAAAAAATCCATATGTTTCTAGTTCGTACACTTAAGTCCTCTAAGTTTTAAACCAAGTAAAAGTGACCCTCAACGTAATTGTAACACATAAAAAATCAGATAAAACATATAATACATAAAATCAAATAATCATGCTATACACGTAAGCTCAAAAAGTTCCGGGTATCACATCCCCCCCCACACTTACCGAAGTTTCGTCAGTCGAAACTTGCACTCCCTACACTCATAAATACTAACACTTACCCCTAAGATGCAAAGGTTCTATGGTTTTCACAAAGCAATTATGGTACTAGATAAAATCTACTAAGTGATAAGAACGTCACCCACAAGTAGCACACAAACAGATGTACATATTAACACAAACGTACATGTTACCACCATGCTTCAGCGCCACTCTGAACAATTGGTAATAGCCAAATAACAGTTCAAGTACAATTAAGTACATAACTCACATAGCATGCTTAACAAGTTAAGTACATAGCATGTCACACTTAGCAAAAAAACATGGCATAGCATATATCAGAGGGTACACATAACACACCAATAATAACATAGCATAATAGTTAACACAAAGTATAAAGCGATAAGTAAACATGTACTTCCTACGCCGGAGTATCTACCCATCACACGTCTCACATGTTATCTACCAAGTTCATCATAGGTTCATTCCAGGTTTTAGCCCTGAGGTTCGACTTGATCTGATATCACTTATGTCACACGCCGTGCTCGAGTGATGACCTGGCAGCACCCCATAAACCAATGAGACACAGAACCCAAAGCAGAAATGATAAGTTCAATTATGTCATTACTAAAAGAACCAAATTCTACATCATTATTAAGGTTGTTCATAAGTCTAACATCAGAAATAACTACTAGTACATTGAAGAAAGAAAATTATAGTACAAAAAAGAAAGAAAAAATCACCAGTACATTGAAGATTATTTGTGGTCCGGGGCTTTGTCCTGGTTCCTCCCACAAAAATATTTATATTGGGTGAAAGTGGGTATGTGACCTAAAAATACATGAACTTCAGAGTCCATCCATAGTGACCACTTCCTCAATTTCTCATTTTATTCAGTGGCATGAAACATACACAATGATGAAGAAGTACAAAAGTCTCACTTTTTTTCAGTTTATTCGAAATGAAATTGGAGTGACTTTCTCTAATTTGCTTCAATAAATTGAGAATTAAGAAATTGGAAAATTAGAAAATTAAGAAATAAAAAAAATGGAGAATTGAGAAAATTAGAAAATTTAGAAATTAAGAATTGGAGAATTAAGAGAATTAGGAAATTAAAAAAAAAAAAAAATCAAGAAATCAAGAAACAAAAAGTTAAAAATAGAAGAAGGGAAAAGAGAGACTTGTCAGGCAGTCCGGCTCCTATGCTGAACAGTCTAAATTCAGTACGTGCGGGCCACGATCTGAGCCGTTGATTTCATTTTTCAAATGGATCGACGGCTGTCATTTAAAAGAGGGTTAAAAGGGTACATATTTAATTTACAAATAAATAATAATAAAACAAAAAAGGGAACACACGTAACCGTCACATCGGTTGGGGTTTCGAGGTAAAAAAAAAGCGGTTGAAAAGGCAAAAAGGCACTTTTTTTTTACAAGAACGCATGTTTTGGTACAAAGAACGCATGTTCTTGTACACTGAGAACATATGTTTTTATGTAGTGAACACATGTTCTTGATTATTGAACACATGTTCTTGTTTATTGAACACATATTTTCTTCCGTGAACACATGTTCTTGATTAGTGAACACATGTTCTTGATGAGTGAATACATGTTCTTGTTTACGTGAACGCATGTTCTTGATGAGTGAACATTGCGTGAACACATGTTCTTGATTGGTGAACATATGTTTTTGATCAGTGAACACTCTCAGCCGTTGGATGAGATTTTGAATTGCTCAGATCTGAAGAGAGAAAAGTTGCGGCTGAAGAAAAAGAGCTTAAAGTTTATCCCTAAATACCCCTATTTTGAAACAATGATTGGATCAAAAGTACAAAATTCAATGGCTGATAGTTTGGCCCGTATATACTGAATTTTCTTGTCCCGCATAGGAGCCGTGATGCTTATCAGGGGATGCGAAGATTGAATTCAGAGCTCAGAGCGATTTATTTTAAGCTCAACATCTCCTTTATATAGTAGTGTAGGATGAAGGTGGTATTGACAAGTGGAAGGACATTTGGAGCAAGTATGTTTTCTTTTCTTTTCAAGTACTTGGAGCCTACTCATCCTTGGAGCCCAAGTTCTTCTTCTTTTGTTTTTTAATAAGTAAAATTACATTCCACAAGAACATTTAAGCTTAGTTAAAAATTAATCCAACTTGTTAAGATAAAATTGGTGTTATTCCTATAATTACCAAATCACAAGATAGAATGTCAAATCGAAACTAACACAAAATAGGTACACACAAAAATGTTCACGGAGAGGGGTGTTACGGTCCTTCTCCCTTAAAAGAATTCCGCCCTCGAAATTCAAAGGTACGTACCTAATAGTTTGGGTGTTTCCTTCGTAGGAAGTCTTCTGTTTCCCTAGCTTCTTTGATTTCATGGTGTCTCCACACGACCTTGTACATGGGTATTTGTTACCCTCTTAAATCATTCACGCTACCTTCCACAATCTGTAATGGCTTCTCTTCATATGTTAAATCAGCTTTTAATTCAGCCAAGTCATCGTTTAGGACATACTGAGGTGGATGGTACTTCTTCAATTGGGATACGTGAAACACGTTGTGAATTCTAATTAACTCATTTGGCAGAGCTAGGCGATACACCACTTTTTCGATCTTCTTAGTGATTTCGAACGGTCCAAGGTATCTAGGGCTAAGTTTTCCTCCTCTTGCGAGCCTCGTCTTTCCTCGATGAGGGGTTAACTTCAGAATGACTCTATCTCTGATATGAAACTCTAAATCTCTTATTCGATTGTCAGCATAACTCTTCTGTCGGCTTTTGGCAGTCAAAGTCTATCTTGAATGACTTTCATCTGCTTATGCATTTATTCTACTTCGGGTATCAAATTCTCCTATTTTCAATGAGATCGAACTCTAACCACATCCTAATAAAGGGGTTTCTACATTTCCTACCATACAGAACTTCGAAATGTGCCATTCTAATAGACGAATGGTAACTATTATTATAGACAAATTCCACACAAGCTAGTTTGTCGATCCATTTGTTTCCAAAATCTAAAGCGTGTGCCCGCAACATATTCTCAAACGTTTAAATTTTCCTTTTTGTTTGTCCATCAGTTTGAGGGTGTGTTGACGTACTATAACTAAGGTTAGTTCCCAAAGCTGCTTGAAAATTTGGCCAAAACCGAGATATAAATCTTGTATCTCGATCTGAGTTGATATCAACAGGTACTCCGTGCAATCTTACTATTTCGTCAACATTTGCGGTGCTAGCATTTCTAAAGAGTACATCATGCTGATAGAAATAAAATGTGCAGCTTTCGTCAATCGATCTACAATTACCCATATAGCATCCGTACGACCTCGTGTGCGTGGTAATTGTAGGAAAAATAGCCAGTTTTTTGACATGTGATGTTGTTGAAGTTGGAAGGAGTCAAAACCACTTCCCACTTTTTCATCATTCCATAATTCTCTCCAAATTGGTTGCTCCCATGATCAGCATATTTTCCTCAAATCTTGCTCCACCATGATCACTTCAATATCTTCTTATATCTATAAATACCAGTGAAGGCCATTTGAAGAGTGTGTACAAGAATTCAATCTCTTCCTTTCTCTAGAAATTATTCTACAATTTTATTCTTTCTGGAAAATTGAAGTCTGCAAGTTCTAAATCCTCTCACACGAGTGCACGTGTTCGAGGATTGGCTGTGTTAACCTTGGAGAGCAAATCGGCTTTTATATTGCACCTCGGTAGTGCCGAATTTTGCTTTCAAGGTAGTGGTTCCGTCCGCGGCACAGCTATTACTGATAAGTTTTTCCTATCTCTCTACTAATATTATTTCCTACAATTTGAAAGAAAAAAATTATATCTACTTTGTTATTAGTAGAAAACACTATGATTGGTTATTAGAAGGTGCAGGGAGAACTGTATTGTAGATGCCTGGATAATAGCATTCAGGAAATTGATTTGGCAACAGGGACACAAAGCACTATCCAGAGTGGATACAGAAAATTGCTGGCTAAAGGAAATCCTATACACGCAGTATAAGTTTGTGACGGGCTGATATATTCAGCCAGTTCTTCCTTTGATGGAGCTGCAGTGAAGATATGGAGTGGAGCATGCCAAATAACAGTATGGTTGTAAAGGAGGCATAGTTGAAGTTTGGTGTAAAAAGAAGCACAACAAAGTAGAAACACTACAAACTGGTACAAATGCTAAGGTTATATCTATGACTCTCTCTGGCAATGAAGAACTCTTGGTGATTAGGACATCTGATGGAAAAATTTAAGTAAAATCTGCTATTATTTTCCTTCTTTATCTAATACATATAGTCCATATGATTTGTTTCTAACAAACTGACATGATTTTAAGGAAAGAACAAAGATATCTTTGTTGTAGTTAACTTAAATTTCACTATTTGAGCACTTGGAGCGTGAGAGTAGAATTCACAACAAGATCATACTTTGATATTATGAATATTGGTGATAGGGGACATAGTTTTAAGTTTGTCACTGACGAAGCATAAATTAAACTAGCAAATAATTTTAATCCTACCGTGTTACTAAGTTGTGGAAAAACTTTATTCCTAATCTATATTATTAAAAAGTATAGAGGCGTCTAACTAAATAGAGTATACTTATCGTTAAAAGTTTTAGCATTGGACCTACAACGTTTGATTGTGTATTTCTTTGTTATTTGTAACAAAGTTGTTTATACATTCACATTTTTATCCAAAATTTGATTTGTGAATCTTGAAATGCTTAATTTTTAGCTTACTTTTCTATTAAAGAAAATGGGGGGATTGCATGGGCCTGGCTCAGCTTTTCTATTTCGGTCATGACATACCACCCGAAAATGGTGGACAAACATTTTTGTACAGGACTTCCGTCCTGGCTGACCTGGCGGTTTTCCCCACGCGCCTTGCCACGTCAGCCAGGATGGAAGTGGGACTTCCGTCCTCAACCCGAGACGGAAGTGGGACTTCCGTCCTCGCCCGACCGAGACAAACCCTACAAACCCTAACTTGGCCCCGTGACTTTGAGGACGGAATTGCCACTTCCGTCCTCAAGTTCCAGCCAATTTGCAGCGTGTAGTCACTTCTCACTTTACATTTATAAATACCCCTCAAAACCTCTCCACAACCTCCACTCTCAAACCCATAAAAACCCTATCCTCTTCCCAATTTGTTTTTCCAAAATTTATTTCTACAAAAATCCTATCTTCCCGCATGGCAAACTTTCCAAAATTTATTCAAAAGGAAATGCGTAACATTTTCAGGGATGTTGATTTTACCAGAGAATGGCCTGCAAAATACGAGGAGGTTTTAATAGAAATTTGTTACGATTTTAGTACACTGGGTTACCCCGGTGAAAAATGTTGGTCCGATTGGTACAACGAAATTGTTTACGGAATGAACTCCGTCACCGGCGGACAATTCACAATAGCGATGATCGACGCAGGTCTTGCAAAACTGCGTAGGCGGTTTTGGGATTTCGAAGCACTCACTCACAAACCATGGCTCAAGTATGACGGTAGGACCAACATTGTTGATTTGGACGGTGCTGAGGCCCAATGGGAGGAATACGTTGCGGTAAGTAGCATGTAATTACGGCACACTGTATTAATTAAATGTTTTCATAACTAAATGTTTTGTTTATATAACTATGCCTTAGGCTAATCCAAGAGCTAAGCGGTACAGAAGGACTGGGGAATTTTTCTTTATCCCTCTCTGCCACATTTTTGGGTACAAAGGAAGAGGATTTGTGGACGAAGCCGGACAATGTTCAAGATCATCTGAAGAGGTAACTGTGAAGGCTCCCCTTGACTACCCGATTTCGGATGCATCGTGCAGCAACACATGTTCTTGGAAAATGATTGAGCCAAAGTTTCGAAAGAATTAGGGTTTGAATTATCGGGACTTTGTATTGTTATATGTTCGATGTAAATTTGGTTCTCAGAATTTAATGGAATTATCAGTTGTTTGATATTTGAAAGTTCCGAAATGATTAAAAAAATACTGAAAATAATAATTATAATATGAAGATGACGGAGGGAAAATTTTTCGAATACATTAATGGAAGAGGGTATAAAATGGACTTTAGCGGAGAGGGGGTATAAAATGGACTTTAGCGGAGAGGGTATAAAATGATTTTGACAAGTCTCTGAAAATAGGTCAGTAATGCGAACTAAATTGCCAAAACCGTTCAGAAATTTCCGAAAATGGTTGCATGGTCAAAAAAGCAAAATGTAAGAAGTGACCACACTGCAAAAAGCCTGCAACTAGAGGACGGAAGTGGCAATTCCGTCCTCAAAGGCAAAGTATAGGTTGTAAAGTTTCTGCCGGTTGAGGACGGAAGTCGATCTCGGGACGGAAGTCCCACTACCGTCCTCAACCGGCAGAAACTTTGCCCCCAGCAGATAATTGTGGCCTGATTTCTCTATAAAATCCAATATCCTCCCATCAATTTTTCTTACCCCAAACCACATTTCCCAACCAATTTGTTACAAGTAAACCCATCATTCCTCAACCCCATATTTTGTTTTTATAGAAAATGGCCCTTGAATGTCCGATGAGATTGTATTTACACTTCGACCACAATATAGTGTACGAAAATGGTGGTTATCCCCGTTTTGCTGAGCCAAGCGAAAGAAGTTTGGAAGTTATACAAAGGCTTTCATACTTTGCCATAGAATATGTCGGCGCAAAGGAGTCGAGCTTTCTAGTGTCACTGTTCGGCTAATAATGATTCGTCCATTCTTCATGCCGACCTACAACATGGTGATGTATGATGTTGTAAACCCTAACGACGAAGAAGGTTTAGACACTTTGTGGGGAATCCAAACGGATTTCAAACTACAAGGTATTCATGTTGGTGCCTTGTTAGAACCTGTGCAGAGACATGTAGATAGCTTTGTAATACCGACAACAGAATTTGCACCGGAGGCACAATTTGTTCCGAACCATTTTTTTTCGTGGGCCAAACCCAATACCATCTATGCCCCCACCGTCTTCTTACGAACCCTCGTACCGACACTCGGTCACGGATTCTTTCGGGGTCCAATATCCGACATGGACGGCGCTCCGAAACGGAAGATGACTTCGCCGACGATAGTGCCGCGAACACGCAGGACGATGGGGTCGACGAAGACGCAGCGCAAGAGCTGAAGATGCCAACCCCAAATCCAACAACAAACCGCGATCGAAAGCATCAAGAGACGGTCCCAAGAGATCGAACCAACTCCATCTACCTCCGCCCCGCCATTCCGGAACGGAATTTGCCGCTATACTCAGAACTATGCTAATTTTGCCTCGTTGGAATGATATGGGTTCCATGGAACCTATCCCCCGAAATCACATACTGGGAGAAAAAAAAATTAAAACATGGAATCCCAATCTTCCCGAAATAAGCTTGGGGATGCAATTCAAGGATAAACGCGAGGCAATGTTGGCAGTTAACGTGTGGCATGACAAGGTGGCATTGAGGGAATGGAAAAGAGAGAGGAGCAACAAACAATGGTTCAGCGGGGTGTGTAGAAATTCAACTGAAATTAGCCGATGCAGTTGGTACGTTCGCGTAAACCATAGCAGGGTGGATGGAATGTGGAAGGTTACCAAGCTTAACCAGGCCCACTACTGCTTGATGGACCAGAACAAAAAATGCAACATGTCCTCCAGCTACATTAGGGTAAAAATTCTACACCTTGTTCAGGCTGATCCTAAAATATCTGTTAAATTGATTAGGGCTTCTTGTGAAACTAATATGAGTTTGACTTGTACCTATAGAAAAGCTTGGTATGCCCTCCGAAATGCTATAGAAACACTTTTTGGTACTTGGAAATCAACTTTTTCGTGCATCGCCCATTATATGCGGGCACAAAATGATTCAAACCCGGGTACAATAGTCAAATTTCTTTACCACCCACGAGTAACCGCTAATGAGCCCAAGGTGTTCAGGTCATTGTTCTGGACTTTTAAACCGTTGGTTGATGGTTACCCGTAGTGCCGGCCTATAATTTCAGTTGATAGGACACACCTTAGGGGGAATTATAAAGGGACACTCCTGGTTGCAAGCACTCTGGATGCTAACAACCAAATTTTACCCCTTGCTTTTGCGTTGGTCGATTCAGAGGCAACTTCCACTTGGTCATGGTTCCTTAGGAATTTAAGGGACCATGTTGTGAAAGACCTTCAAGTGTGTCCTATCAGCGATCGTCATGCTGGCATTCTTAGTGCCGTGGCAAGCGTCCCCGGATGGCACCCCTAATGGCAGTCCGATACTGCCTTATGCATTACAGGTCCAATTTCCACACTCATGCAAAAAACAAAGAAATGAAAGATTATGTGCGGATTGCTGCAACCCAAAAGAAAAAGGTTAAGTGCGATTTTTATCTGGAGCTTATCAAACAAAAAAATGAGGATGCGTTTAACTGGTTAATGCAGCAACCCAAAGAGTTGTGGACTTTGGCATACGACGGGGGAATGCATTTCGGTTGCATGACTACAAACATGTCCGAGACGCTTAACATCGTTCTAAAGCAGTCTAGAGCGCTGCCTTTGAAAGCGCTCGTGGAGATGATTTTTTTTTAAACTTGTACATTATTTTGACACACACCGGTAAGACGAAAATGGTTGTCAAACGCCTTTCCCTAAGAGGATATGGGAGCAGTATTTCGCGTACGAACAAAAAGCAACAAGTCTGACTGTACAACGACACCACAAGGACCAAGGTATCTATAGGGTCATGTCCCGACATAGAGGACCGGGCGAAGGTGGAAAAATATACACGGTCAACTCATCTGCTCGTGCGTGTACCTGTGATAAGTGGTCTACTTATTCAACTCCATGCTCCCATGTCATTGTCGTGTCCAAATCGATAATGCAGGATGCTTCTCAATACATCCACCCTGTCTATTATCTAGATCATTATAGGAATACTTACAAGTCCATTTTATATCCTGTACTTGATCCCGTTCATTGGAGACCTCCCCCTTTTGATATGACATATCACCCTCCTAACATGAAAGCTACACAGGTGGGTCGACCTCAAAGGCGGATATTTCAAATGCCTATGGACACAGAGAACAGGGGCACTCAAAGGGAAAAGAAGTGCGACCACTGTAAGCGACTCGGTCACAACCGGAAGACTTACCCCATGTTAGCACATCTTCACCAACCATCCCCTCCACAGTAATTGTATTTAAATTCTCCGAATTGTAATAGTTTAGAATTTATAAAATTGTTGTGAATGTGCTCGATTTTTTCCATTCAATATCCGATAATTGCTTACATTATAATTACATATTATTAAAGTTGACATAATAAATTGAAAAAATCATCATTGTCGGCCCTGTAATCAAGGATATCGTAAGGGGCTGGATGAATTTGTACATGGTCACCCATGTGTAATCTTGAAAACACAACAAACTCATCCCACCCCAAAAAATAGTAATCGTCTCCGCCTTTGTCTCTAGTCACTTGCAGTGTCAATTTGTTACCGTGAAGATTGCGCATGTGTAGCACTTCGGGGATTCCAAGCTGCATTCTAACACGCCATTGCATGTACTGCCTACATATCCACTGTACATGGGAAACAACATTACAACACATAATTGTAAACTGAAGGATTTTATTACTAAAAATTTTATATTACTGAACGTACCGGTTTGGAAAGTGCCGAATATGTTTTGTCAATGTCTATTCGAAAACTCTGTCGAAAAAAAGCCCCGTCTGAGGGATACGATAATTCGCCCTTCAGGTAGCTTATCCCGGGCCCTCCCTTAACAAAAATATCTAATACATTCATTGGAGAGGGTATAAAATGAACTTTATCTGTGGGACGAAGATTGTTGTCACGCAAAAATTGTTGCAATCCTCCATCTAGGTAGTACGTGTCATCTATTTTGGTTACATAAACGCACCATTGATTCCCAAGGTCGTCCTTCAGGTAGACACAACTAGCTAACCCGAGACCAGTTTGCTCCAACCAACTTGTGTACTTCGATGGAAGACGCTACAAATCGAAAATGATGAGTTAGATAGGTAAACACATTTCATACAAGAAAAACTTACTCAGTACTAAATAGAATACTACCATTTTTCCATCGGTTTGATTTCCTACCGCAATTCTAAATTGGTGTCTGAAATACTCTTCCAGGGCGGGATCCATTTCGCTATTCATTTTGAAATAATATTACGGAGGATAGGGTTTTTGTAGAAATAAATCTGGAAAAAAGGAATTGTGTAGAGGATATGATTTTTATGGGTTTGAGAAGGTGGTAGATTGTGGAGAGGTTTTGAGGGGGTATTTATAGATGTAGTGGGAAATTCTAAAATTAATTTTCGAATTGGACAAGTCTCTGAAAATCGGTCAGAAATGCGAACGAAAGTGCCAAAACCGTTCAGAAATTTTGGATGGTCAAAAAAGCAAAAGTGAGAAGTGACTACACGCTGCAAATTGGCTGGAACTTGAGGACGGAAGTGGCAATTCCGTCCTCAAAGTCACGGGGCCAAGTTAGGGTTTGTCTCGGTCGGGCGAGGCCGTCCTCGTTGACGTGGCAAAGTGCGTGGGAAAAACCGCCAGGTCATCCAGGACGGAAGTCTGGACAAAAATGTTTGTCCACTATTTTCGGGTGCCATGTCATGACCGAAATAGAAAAGCTGGGCCAAGCCCATGCAATCCCCAAGAAAATGAACGTGTCGTTGTTGGTTCAACTTCGTACTTGTATTTCTTCATGCCTCTGCTTCTGCCTGTATTAATGATGAGAATGAACATATGAGAAGTAAAAGACACAGTAATATATACTAACTTTGGGCATGATTTCATAACCTCTTTCTTGGTTGGAGATGTTGATTTAGATATATAATTTATAGTATATCTTTGGATCCCCTATTTGAAGATGATCCGAAACTAAGGTAGCAAGTATTCAAACCTTATTTTCTCTTGATGCCTTTAATAGTCTAGTGATATGGAAAATGGATGTAAAAACAATCTTTCCGAATGGAGACTTGAAATGAGATATATTTGTTCAATAACCAGATGGTAAACATGGTTCCTTGGGAGGAAACAAAGTTATATGAACTTAAAAGTTTCTCAACTGATTTGAACAGGCTTCAAGATAAGAGTGTGAAGAGTTTGACAAAACTTTAGCAACAACGAGCATGTTATGAACACCTGAGATTTTTTTTTCTTAGAAATTGTTCGGTCGAACTTTGTGATTGTACTAATGTGCATGTTGTCAATGGAATTGGATCATTTTTTGTCTTCTAAATTTTATATGAAAGATTTGGAGAAGTTGATATAGTCCTTGGTTTTAAAATAACTAAAACTTAATATAACTTCTAGAGTCAATCGTAGTATACTGTACAATGGTGAGAAAGTTCGATTAATATGATGTTGTGCTTGTGAGAATATTTTATTATTCTAGAATTAAGAAGAATAAACCTTCTTGTGTGTCTCAAGTAGAATATGCTAAAATTAGAGAAAGTATGTATCTCATGAACTGTACTAGATATGGCATTGCAGTATCTTAGAGGTACAATTGTGTTTGTATCTTAATCAATTTCTCATTGTTTTAGAAGGATTTTGTGATGCAAATTGGTTAACTGATAATGGTGAAGTTAGCTCTACTAGTGGTTATTTTTTTTATCCTTGGAAGAGATGTTATGACATAGAAGTCTGCAAAACGGGCATGTATAACACACTCTATCATGGAATCTGAATTTATTTTCCTTGAGTTGGCAGGTCAAGAACGTGAAAGGTTAAAATCATTTTAGCTAATATGCATATGTGGGAAAACTCATCTATTGAGAAGGACTTGATGTTTGGGTGGTACTATTGAGAAGGACTTGATGGATTCATAATTTTTTATGGAGGTTGAGTCTAAATGACTCTTAATGGTTGAATATAAACCACCTACTTGAGTATGAAGGTGGGCCGCCTTCTATGGAAGACTTGGGCTGTCTTTCTAGAGCACTCATGAGAACCCAAGGTATGCGCATGACCACTAAAAGCGCTTGAATTTTTGTTTGTATCGCAGAACTTGCAGTCATTAATGTTTATTACATGTCGTGAGGTCTCTATCCAAGTCATTGAAGTTCAAGAGTAATTCACTTCATAGACTAGATTGTTGTCTCATGTCATTATACATCAATTCAATCGAAAGATATTGGTGTTTAAGTAATGTAACCTTTCTATTCTCAATTTTTCTTTGCATACAAGCTTTCCATTTGGGAGGGGTTTGTAGGAAAAATGGTCAGCTTTTTGACATGTGATGTTGTTGAAGTTGGAAGGAGTCAAAATCACTTCCCACTTTTTCATCATTCCATAATTCTCTCCAAATTGGTTGCTTCCATGATCAGCATATTTTCCTCAAATCTTGCTCCACCATGATCACTTCAATATCTTCTTACATCTATAAAGACCAGTGAAGGCCATTTGAAGAGTGTGTACAAGAATTCATTCTCTTCATTTCTCTAGAAATTATTCTACAATTTTATTCTTTCTGGAAAATTGAAGTCTGCAAGTTCTAAATCCTCTCACACGAGTGCACGTGTTCGAGGATTGGCTGTGTTAACCTTGGGGAGCAAATCGGTTTTTATATTGCACCTCGGTAGTGCCGAATTTTGCTTTCAAGGCAGTGGTTCCGTCCGCGGCACAGCTATTACTGATAAGTTTTTCCTATCTCTCTACTAATATTATTTCCTACAGTAATCCTGCTACAAAGTGCATGGTGATATGTTCCCACTTCCATTCTGGTATTGGTAGAGGTTGCAACAATCCTGATGACTTCTTATGATCCTGTTTGATTCTTTGACATGTAAGATAACATGCCACATATTCAACTATATCTCTTTTCATTCCATCCCACCAAAATTTATGCTTCAAATCGTGGTACATCTTACTCTTGCCAGGGTGCACAGTGTACTTGCTCTTATGAGCCTCTTCCAAATTTTTTTGCTTGATTTATTTGTTCTTAGGCTCGCAGAGTCTGTTTCGAAAGTAAAGGCTTCCATCTTCTCCAGCTACCCGGAAAATTGAATTGGTTCTTGGCTTCTATTCGTTGCTTAAATTCCTAAAAGTCCAAATTGTCTTTTTGAGCATTCTTAATCTCCTGTTGTAACGTGGAGGTTATGGCGAGACTGGCCATCTTAACCTTTCGACTCAAAGCATCGACCACCACATTAGCCTTTCTCGGGATGATAATTAACGGGACACCTATACTCTTCCAATAGCTCCAACCATCGGCGTTGTCACATGTTTAGATCCTTATGAGAGAATAAATACTTTAAACTCTTATGATCCGTGAATGTTTCATAATTTTCTCCATACAAGTAGTGCCTCCATTTCTTTAATGCGGAAACTATTGCAGCAAGTTCTAAATCTTGCGTTGGGTAATTTTTTTTCATGGTCTTTCAAATTTCTTGAGTTATAGGCTACAACTTTGCTAGAATTAACTAGAAGTCTAAACCAAAGGTTCAAGATGCCTTAGTACGTCAAATGGTCGGACAAAGGGGCTACTCTTGTGTAGTGTAAACGCCCTTTTGATAATATCATAAGTCTAAATGATTCCATTTAATTTCCAGAGATTCGTTTCAGAAATCCAGTACATTTCAATTGTAAACAATTTCTATAAAACACATGTATAAAACAAGTTCTCTGATTTTGAGAGAGAATTCATCTTTGTCTTTTACTGTCTGAACTTATTTCAAGATATGTACATATTTTCACAGATATCAAACTTTTAAGAAATACTTAAATATCTTCTTAATTATAGCCAAGATTTAATATGTCTAAACCTCTTCAAAAGAAGTTTCTAGACTCTTAGGGTCATTTGTGTAAAATTTTAAAGTTCAGGGGTAAAAAGTGCAAATTCGTTTAAATTACAAAACTACCGAAACAGACAAGAATTGTTCTTTATTACCTTCCATATTATTTTTATTGATAGAACTACATTATACGTTATATCGATATCTCTGTCCTAACCAGTGCTTACTTTAAAGAAAATGACTAAAATGCAAATAGTTATTACTACGATATTTCAGATCTTTTGAAGACATAAATATATCGTATGTATTACTATTAGTCTTATAAGTTGTACGAGATAGCCAATAAACATTAAAAATGTCTTAAGTGTAAAATATAATATTCTAGGGACTAAAACATAATTTCCAAAAAGTAAATTGGCCAAAATGCAAAGACAACCAAGTATGGATCTGATACACAGTTTAATAAAATGGTATAATTTATCTTTAGATTTTAGAGGCATTCCTGAGAATTTCTCCATTTAAACAATTTTGTGTTGAACTTTCAAAGCGACAATCGAACTTAAAAATTAAGTCCTTCATACAACTACTTCCCCTTTAGTCACCCGACTTAACCTCGAGTAAAAGTTCCAGGCTAGCTAATTCTCTGCCGCTCGGGTAGGAAATAACATGTGTATAACAATCTCAGCAGGGGAAAAAGGTAGGTGACCGTTAACAAAAATTCACGATCCAAAAGAGCGTAAATAAATTGATTCAAAGTACATGAAATCTTGTTAGTATATTTTACAAAGGGAGATAGATTGATGATATAGAATTATTTTTATTGCTGGGGATTCAATACTCAAAAATCAATACTTAGACAAGATGAATATAACTAATACTAGTATGTGATATATGCATACTTCGTGTGCAGATCTCTCTCTCTATATATATATATATACACACACCCTGCAACTATCTGTGTAGTTATAAAGAAGAAAATATTACCTTTCTTACTTGAAGTGGGCTTTATACTTGATTTAATACTAAAGAAAATATTTTTTTTGTGAGGAGGTTCTATTATAGAGAGAGATACGAGAAGGAAAACAAAGAAGAAATTGTAGAGAAGCGACTCGGTTAGGGTGCTAAACATTGTAAAGTTCAGCACCTCCGGAATACGATTTGATTTATTGGATGAAATCGGACGGCAAGATGATACTTTGACATTTAAGCAACACAAATCACCGAATCTCCGTATCCCTCTAATTTCGGCAAATATCCCTTAAATACCTCCATTAAATATCTCCCATGTCTCCATAAATTTCACTCATATCATTCAATATATTTTCCCAAAATATCTCTATATCTCAAAAAAATTTCGACAATCCCTTTAACGAATTCATTAAATTTCTCACATATCTTTCAAGATTTTTTTTTTTTTTTTGAAAAGAAGATAATATCATTAATAGATATTAGAAACTACATGAGCGAGGTGGAATTTCAATGGATCTCATACACTTTGAAATGAGGCATCAAGCCTTAAAAAGATACATATCTTTGAAGATATTTTCCCAAAATTTCTCCATATCTGAAAAAAAAAAACATGGACTCCTCTATCTCCATTGTTATTTGTTTTCTAACAGCTGTACGTTATGTTTCCTACCGCTGTAAGAAAAACATTTAACAACGGTAAGAAACATCTCCTCTAACAGCTGTAAGACACATAACGAATAGCTGTAAGAAACATAACTAACATCGAAAGGAAACACAACTAGCAACTGTAAGAAACATAACTAATATAGAGATAAATAAGATTTGAAAACGGCCTTATAAAATAAATATGGATTTATAGCAGAATCAATGTAAAATAGATGACTCAAAAGAACTATTATTAATATACTTACTATGATCCAAATAAAGATGATCCAAAAAGAAAATATTTGTAGCCCCCAGCTTTTTATTTCCTCCACCATTTTTTTGAATGATGAATATGCTCCCAAAATCATAACCCACAATTATCTCCAATCAAATATAGAAAAGCCATGTTCATCAACATGCCGTTTTCAAAATTCGATATTTTTTTTTATCAAAACCCAAGTTAAAAAGGTTGAATTATTTGACTTAAACCAAAACCCAGATGTAGAAAGGCAGTTGAATCAATCTGACTCCAAGTTTGCCATATTTTGGTGATCCTTCAAATATGGAACTTGAAAATAAGGATAAAGCAGTTGGAAGATTATAATGATGTTGAAATTGGTGAAATCAACCGAATTTTTTTGGGGAAAATCGCGACTGATGGGGGAATCTTCTGAAAGTAAGATTAAATTTATTGAGAGGCGGGAAAGTATGATTAATATGAATTGGATTGGGTGTTGTGGACGTTTCAAACATTATGATAAAACAGAGCTATCAGATCAAATATTGTGAGAGTGAAGGATTGTGATTCTATTCAGCAGGTGCTGAAAATTAACCCGTTTAGCACCCTAGCCTAAGACACTAGAGAAGAAAATAGTTTTTGTTTTCTCTTATATGGTGCAGGTGAAATATGGTTACAATAATCCCTTTATATAGGAATTGTTAGTGTCATTCTTGTAATTTTTAGTACAATTACTAATCCTTGTAACCAAACACTTGCTTAATTTCTACATTGCCCACGTACTCTTCTCCCTCCTGCTCATCCTTTTATTATTATTATTATTATTATTATTATTATTATTATTATTATTATTATTATTAATATTAATATTATTTTAAAATAGTGGGAAGCTTTTAAATAACGATATTTATCTTTAACCATTTAGATCCCTTCATCTTTATAATTAAAATCTATATAATTTCTTCAAATTGAGGAAAATACTAATTTATGATTCTATCGTCTTAAAATAAAAAATGTTAAATTAACTTTAAATTGGTGCCAAAATCACGGGTCGTCACAGGGTAGGACTTGATCATTGCCAATTGACAAAATCACCTCGAATTGCATTGAGATATCTTCCACACTCAATTTTGTATACTTGTCTGTGCAATTACATAATTTATTGTGCTGAAATTCTACTTCAACGCTCACTAGAGGAGAAATGATATTTAGTGACAAGGATTCTTGTGACGAAAAAAAATCTTCACTCAATGTACAACAATTAATGTTGTCACTGAAAAATAAAGAGTGTAAAACACAAGAGGGGTGAATTGGGTTTTAATCGATCTTGCAAACTATTTGGAATCTATTCAATGCTAGTGAGAGTTTGAACAAGATGAACAAAAGCTAAAGCAAAACCCAACAACAAGACAAAGGATTTAGAGTGGTTCGATTCACTCAGAATCTACATCCACTACCTTGAGCCGCACCCAAGGATTTGCAACAACTTCACTAAGAAGATTTTAAACTTGTGGCTAACTCACTAAGAGTTTTACAAACACAACCACTATACAAAAACTCACTAAGAGCTTGATTGCCCACACAAAGTAGGACTTAACAATTTGCCCACACAAAGTAGGACTTTTACAAGAATAACCCAATCACTAAGAAAGGGAATCAAGATGGATAAATAACAAGGTTGTTCACTCTTCTAAGTGAAAGATTTATACCTTTGAAGTACATCAATTATAGCTCTTTGAACATATGAAGTTCACTCTTTGTCTTGCTTTTGAAATAACACCTTTGAATGATTTAAATCATGGAAATGAAGTGTTTTTGCTTTGAAGGTGTTTAGACTTGATAAGAAATCAATCTATTTTGTATGTGCAAGTCTTAGAGTCATTCTCTAGCTTTGGAGTATTTATACATTTCAAAATATGCTGAAAAATGACTCTTTAACGGTAAAAAAAGGGCTAGTTTTTACAGAGTTCGGTTGACCGTTCAAAAGACTTCGGAAGACCGAACAAAGTTCGGTTGAGCCTTGACCTAGGTCGGTCGACCGACTAGCCCCTTAGGTCGACCGAACTGCCTATAGGTCGACCGAACCAAATCAACAAAACCTCTCAGTTTCTCTTCGGTTGATCCGACCTTCTGAGCTTTGAGAGATGTTGATTTTTCACACGTTTTGAAATCTTTTGAAGTCTAAAAGGTTTTCTCAATATGTAACAAGTAAGAGCATTTAGAAAACCGTTTTAAAAGACTTATACTTTGAAATCAAAGGCTTTTGAAATACGAACACATGTAAGGATCATTTTGAAACTTAGCCTTTTGAAAACGTGTTTATGATGCATGCAAGACTAGAGTGTAGAGCTTATGTTCATGAGAGCTTTGGTTAGAGCTTTATAAGATAACGACTTATGACGACAAAGCTAATCTAAGCAAACCTAAGTCTTCAATCTTCAATCTTGATAAATGAGCCTTGCATAACTTTGAATCTTGATACCAATGGCTTGATTGAAGTACTTAGAGCTTCCATAATGAGTTCCGATATTCTATCACAAAGATTAAGATCATTAGACACAACATCAAAAGTTTGTCCAATATCAAAAACTGAGTTTGTTCGCCCTTAGGGCTTACAGAGAGGTTAATTTTAATAACGACAAGAATTTCGTCACTATTGTTGTCATTAAATGTCTTAAATAGTGACAAATTAAAACAATCTTGTCACTACGCTGCAGATAATAGTTACTAAATTTTCTTATTACTATATGCTCATATAGTGACAAAATATTATGTTATCACTATTCATTCTTCTCAGTGACAAAATGTGTTGTCATAATATTACTAAAAATGTTTTTTCATTAAGTTTGAACTTTCTAATTGATGATTTTAATGGTTCACTACTAGAAAAACTAGCAAGAGGGACTGCCAAAATGGTCACAAAGTGCTCACTAATTAGAGTTTTGCGACAACTACAACTGATTGCCTAAATCTGGTCGCTAATCAATATTTGCGATTGCTTACAGTAGCGGTCGTCGCAATTTGCCACCGCATTTGCGACTACTTTTTCACCCCAGTTTGACCGAAAATAACAACCACTTTGCGACCTCTCCCGTTTTAACGACCGTTGTGCGATTGCTTGTTGACTCCATGTTCACCTCATTGTTGCGATCACTTTGCGTCCACTCCTTGAATTTAGTTGACAAGATATTAGTGACCACTTTGTGACCACACCTTGTCTGTATTTGACCAAATATTAGCGACCACGTTGCAACCATTCATTGACTTTCGTTGACCAAATATTAGCGACCATTCTGCGATAGCCGTCTTTGCGAGGGTTTGTGACCGCTATTTAGCGACCACTTTGCGATCACTTATTCAACTTAGTTTGGCCACATATTAGCGACCACTTTTTAATAATATCCTGGAAAAAGTAATAAAATGGCAACGGTTAGGCCGTCGTAAAGTCGTCGCTAATATACATAAAATTTAAAATTTAAAATTAAATTACAAAAAGCTCCCTGCCAAATAACGCGAAAAAATCCTATGCCAAGTTATAAACCGCAAACGCAGAAAGAACAACTTCTATATTTACAAATTTACATTTACAAATTCACAAAATTATTCGTAGTCCCTCCAAAAACATAAATAATTTATTGAGTCTCATCAGGAAGTTGATCCAAAACATCTCTAACGAGAATAGTCTCCTCCTCATCATCCTCATCCGAGTCATCCATATCAGCTAATTCATGTGTAAAAGATTTAGCATCCAAAGGGACATTGATTTTAGTGAAGCAATTTTGTAAGGTGCTTGCCAATCTCCTAACAAACTTTTCTTTTTTCTTTTTTTTCTTTCTTATCCATAGACGGCTGTCATGTTGGCTGCCATGTCATGCTGGACTTGAGAACGGATCGACTGTTAGAGCTCAACCTGCATCCTCACGTGGATCGACTCTTCGAGATGGGGATGCATTCTATACTTTACGACTTGGGTAATGGATTCCATTTGGGCCGTAGTCACGTGCGGTTGATAAGAAGACGAGGCTCGTGTTGTATTTTCTTTCTTTTGATGAAATATTAAGGCATGAATTCCACTATTAATGTTTTAATTACGGCTGTGTAAATGTCATAAAACATAATAACGTCCTAAGATAGTTATGTAATTGTTACATTGGAACTATTCTAAAATGTCCCTAGTCAATCATTTCAGTTGAATTTTAAGGACAACAATAATGTGAGGAGACTAGTATGTGTTGTGATTAAATATGGTGATATTAAGTCAAACACATGGGTATTTGATACTAGACTGACCCGCTCAAAAGAACACTTCATGGATTGTTATATGAATGTTAACAGTGTTCTTATGATGATTCTGTTTGCACCTAAATCCTTCGACTTGAGATCACACAAGATTTCCTACTTGGCCAATGGTATGCTTTGATGGTGTCAAACGTCGTATGTAACTAGATGGGCTATAAAGGAATTTGTTGGGTGTATTTATGAACCATGTCAGGATAATGTGTGATAGATAGAGGATTTGTCCCTCCTATATAACAAGATAGAGTGAGACTAATTAATGGCCATGAAGAGGTGAATTAATATGAGATATTAATGTCATTTGATTAATCTACTCGGGAATAAAAAAACTGACTGATTGGATTATACAAGTTTGACATACTCCATGACTTGTAGTCAATCTAGATATCGAGGACAAAGTGATTAGTGCAAAAGATCATATTTGTGGTTAGTTAAATCACCATGACTATTTGTAATTGGGAGTAATGATGTATTGTGATATACCTCTCATTACTGTTGACAATTGTTGTCACGGACCAACATAGCAAGTACCTAAAAGGTCACACACTATAATAATCTGGATTGGGCTTGTTGGAGTTTGCATTTGATATAGGTGCTCAATTAAATAGGGCAAGCTCAATTGGATTGGGCGTTCGATTGGATTGAGAAAAACCGGACTCGGTCGACCAAGAGCTATCTCGAGTCGACCGAATCGGTTTGTCACTCCGGTCGGCCGAGAACCATTTCTCTGTTCGACCAGGCCAGTTGGACCAGGTTAAAACCGGCATATCAACATGTGTGAGGGAGTGTGTGTGCAATGTGAGAGTGCATGTAGTGGGAGAGAAATAAGGGGAGAGTGGGGGAGAGTGGGGGTTAGTGGGTGATTCCACTAACACCACATTTGATAAGGAATTGTTCTTCATTAGTTATACTCTCTTATTTTTCCATAATCCTCAATTCCTCTCATTATCATACCAGCTGAAACATAGAAGTAAAATCTGGGATTTTTCTTCTTGATTTTACACAATTCCAAGAACACATAAAAAGACAAGAAAAAATGATTTTTCTAGTTCTTATATTTTCGATTTTTCCTTTGTTTCCTATACTTTGTGGATTCGGAAAAGGTGTGTCCAAACATCGGAGATTTTGAACTAGCATATGAGATGCGAAGTAACAAGTTTAGAGGATGGTGTGTGGATACCGGTATAGACATGAGTCTGAAGGCTGATGTTGGTGGTTCTTAGTAGCAAAATCTGAACAACATTGATTAGATCGATAATGATATATTTACTAACACAAGGTATTTGTACTTTCTCATGAATCGATCCTTTAAAGGAACGTAATCCCGCACTATTTTATTCTGCTACTTTGATTATGTGTTATCTTGATTTTTTGTAGTCAGATAATGCATGTCATAGGATTATTTACCTTTGTACAACCTCTGGGAAGTCGTTTAAGTGTTAAACGAATCCCATAACTAATTGTCAATTCGTATTTTTTTGGTTGTTTTCTATTTTCTGGAAAAAGTTCGGTCGATCGGAAGAGGTTCGCGGCAAACCTAACATGTGTTGAAAAATGGGATTTTGCTATTGCCTAGATTTCGAGCGACCGGTGAGCAATCATGGTCGACCGAGGCTAGTTTGTTTTCAGGCCGGTCGATCAGAAATGTTATGGGTCGACCGATGTGGCTTATTTTTATACTGTTTTGGTTACTACCTTATCGCGGTAGACCGGGAGTATGACTTGGGTCGACCAGAAAGGAGCAGACAGTGGGCATTTTCTCCTTTAGCGTGATTGTTATGTTTTTTGAGCATGGTGCTTAGTAATAGCCTTTGACCCAGTGTTTTTTATATTATAATATGGCCTGCGTGTCGTGCCTTATATAATCAATTATTGTTTTAAGTTTAAATCTCGAATGTAACTCGAGAATTCTTTCTTTTAAGTAAAAGTATATACTATGATTTTATGTTTTTACATATGTAACAAGTGATGAATAAAGGCGTCCATCAGATGGAGGAAACCAAACGGAGGCGGAAGACAAAATATATGTTTTATTGTTTTTTGCCTTTAGATTGACCTACCGTTTGCTCGGAAATTCCGTATAGGGGCTATTACTATGACACGGTTTTATTTAGTGCTTTTGCATGAGATTCATGATTTACTGCTTTTTATAGAATGTGTTTAAGACGTATAATCATATTATACACTGTTTGGTGAGACAATTTTAAACCCTCAATTTTAATATTAAGTTTATTGCCTTCCATGATTGTCCCTCGTCAAGGCCAAGATCGACAGTAGTGTGAACTTCCGAGTGTTATAAGCGTCTATCTATCCTGGTGAGCCGCGAATGATAAGTGAGTGATATCTGCCGGTCAACCTTGGATCATACTTAACCGGATTACCTCAATGGTTGAGAATCTGGAGGCAAAAGGGTTAAGATTTGCATTTATGTACTGAGGGTAATCGTTACCTACTTAACCAACCAAGAGTCACATAATTGATGTGATTAGCAAGTGTTGCTTACCTAAAGCGTCTTCTTGAGTATAGTAGCCAAAGCTACCTTGAGAATGATGAAATATGGATCTTGGTCCTATTAGAAAGTTTTGAACTTTCTGAATGAGTACTTGAGGGTTATTCATTTGAAGAAAATGGTGGGAGAATCATTAATTAAATTCCTATTAATGATTTTAAAATATGACAACTTAAATTTTGCAAATTCTTCTCTGTAGATATAATGAAAAATGCAACATTGGATCAAATGATCTTTATCATTATGATCTGTCATTGAGAAGGACAAACTTGAGGGAGGAAACTTCCTAGACTAGTACAGGAACTTGAGAATCGTGCTCAAGCACGAGAAAAAACTGTATGTTCTCGAGGAGAATAAATCGCCACCTTTGTCCCTAACTTATTTTCGCTCAGCCAATTTTATCCTTTTTAGAAAAAAACTACTTTTTTTTTTCCTCAACTTTTTTACGGGCTGTCAGTTTTGTCTTTCTGTCAAAAAGTAGGCATAAATCCGTTAAATGGATTGACATGGCAAACCTTTCAAAATAAACCGTCTCTCTCCCAAGGATAAAATGGGAAACAAAAATATGAGAAAATCATCTCAAAAAAGGGAATGACGTGGCTTCTATTTTTTTTTTTTTTTAAAAATTTATACCTTAATCATCTCCAACAACGAGATGAGAAAATCACACTCTCGAGTACAACCTCTCTCGGAGATGGCCACCGTCGCAGGCCGGCAAAAATATTATTCAGAAATGACTCACGTGAAAGTTTTTTGCCGAATTGAATTGATTTATTTATTTGTTTCAAACTTTGGTAAAAAAAAAGCAATATTTATGCACTTTGATTCTCCTCCATATCCGTCGCCGGTGTTAGAGGAGGAGAAGGAGGCGGAGCATAGCTTAAATGGGTTCAGATCCATTTTAATATTTTCTTCTTCTTCCGGCCGGTCTCCTCCTCCTCCTACTGGTGGTCCCGGACGATTGGAGAATTCGAAAAGCTAGATGTAATTGGTGGTCACCTTATGCAATTGGAAATGAAGGTGGATTCCGGCGTGATTTTCGAAGCTGATAAGCATATTTGAACTGCTGTTAGGCGTGTAACTGGTAGTAATCCTGATCTTCCTCCTTAGGTGCTCTTGTGGTGATTGGAATTATTATAATATGGAGCAAATTGTTTTGTTAAAATAATATCAAAGAGTATATTTATTGTGAATTTCCATTGGCTAATTGTTGGGATTTTGGTTACCCCGCTGATAGGTTACTCCAGTTTGGTTGTGATAGTGCCTTAAAGATGTGCAGGAGAAAAGTGCTGCGCAGAAATGGCTTAGAAAATATCAAAAAATACTTCCAATATTTCGGGTATATTAATTCTACTTATTCCTCAAATTTTACCGATGATTTCGATGATTATCTTGAATCTGCTGTCAAGACTTACCATAAGAACTTCAATCTCAATCAAACTGATATAGTCCATATGTGGTACGACTACAATGAACTTCGGTAGACCCAACAACAGCACGGTGGCGCGTTACTTCTTTTTTCCCAGAAGACCGCGGTGGCCGGAGAGGCAAACAGAGTTGACCTACGCTTTCTCATCAAAGAATCAGTTAGACGAGGCAAACGGATCGGTTGCGGTTCATGAAATTGGGCATGTTTTGGATTTGGGTCGACCGGAAACGTTGTTCCTTGGTTCGCCGGCGGTATCTTATGGTTGAAGGTCAGATCCGTCACCGGCTTTCTCTTAATGCTCATGGTGATAGAATTGTTTCCAATTTTACCCCTGGGTGAGAGGTTTTTTTTCCTGTTAACGACACGTCATGGCTGTTAACGGATTTTGGCTATGTTTTTAACGAAGGACACGAATGGCTGTCCGTAAATTAGTTGAGGACAAAAAAAATAGTTTTTTCTAAAAAGGATAAAACTGGCTGAGCGAAAATAAGTTAGGGACAAAGGTGGCAATTTATTCTTCTCGAGGAATAAATTCCTGATCCACCAGCCGCAGGGGCTCCGGCCGTTGAAAGAAATGCTTATCGTAAGCACTTAGATGACACATTAGATGTGTCTAGTCTTATTTTAGTGAGCATGGCCTATGAGCTTCAGAAGCAACATGAGAAAATGGGAGCTTTCGTTATGATTAATCATCTAAGGCAACTATTTCAGGGTCAATCCCGCCAGGAGAGATTCAATGTGTCGAAGTATATATTTTAGAGCAAAATGGCAGAGGGAACACCATTCGGAACTCACTTTCTGAAAATGATAGGCTATATTGAGAGCCTCGAATGACTGAGATTTCCTCTGGGCCAAGAGCTATCCACTGACTTGATTTTGCAATCGTTGCCTGAATTATTCAGTCAGGTTGTATTAAACTACAACTCGAATGAGATAGACAAACCTCTCATATAATTGTTGAACCTGTTGAGGACTACCGAGAAGGAAATAGGCAAGTCCAAAGCCATTTACATGGTCAACAATAACAAGGGCAAGGGTTTTGGTAAGCCTAAAGGCAAGCCTTCGGGCAAACCTATACACTTTAAGAAAAGCACTGAAACCTAATGACACTATGGCTAAGGATGGAAATTGTTTCCATTGTGGACGAAAAGGACACTGGAAGAGAAACTACCCTAGTTTTCTTGCCGGGAAAAAGTTTGGAAAGGGAGCAAATGTTGCTTCAGGCTCAGGTATTTATGTTATTGAGATCAACTTGTCTACTACTACTTCCTCATGGGTATTAGATACCGGATGTGGTTCTCACAGTTGCATGAATGTGAAAGGACTACAAAGTAGTAAAGAGCTGGCAAAAGGCGATGTGGACCTACGCGTTTGCAATGAAGCAAGAGTTGCTGCATTAGTTGTAGGAACATATAGTCTTAGTTTTCCTTCTGGAATTGTTCTAGATTTAGACAGTTGTCTTTATGTACCTACATTAACTAAGAATATTATTTCGATCTATTGTTTGCACAAGATGGGTTTTGATATTAATATTAAAAACCAACGAATGTCGTTATCGTTAAATGATGTCTTTTATTGTAGTGCTACTTTGGTGAATGGTTTATACTTGTCAGGCATAGAGTCACTAGTTTATAACATAAATACAAAGAGGATAAAGAATAAAGAATCTAATCCTACATACCTCTATCATTGTCGCTTATGCCATATAAACGAAAATCCCATTTCCAAACACCACAAAGATGGATTGTTGGAATCATTTGATTTTGAATCATATGATACATGCGAACCTTGTTTAATGGGTAAGATGACTGCTTCTCCTTTTACTAGAACTAGAGAACGAGCAAAAGATTTGTTAGAACTAATACATAGTGATGTATGTGGTCTATTCAATATCCATTCAAGAGGTGGTTATCTATATTTCATTACTTTTACATAACGATTTTAGCCTTCCAAAATCCTTTTGGGGAAATGCTTTAGAAGTAGCAGCTTTAACACTAAACAAAGTTCCATCTAAATATGTTGAAATGACACCATATAAGATATGGACTCGGGAGGCGTCCTAGTATGTCTTTCTTGGGGTTTTGAGGCGTTTGTAAAAAGTCCAGCTTTGGACAAGCTCAGCCCAAAGTCGGTCAAGTGCACCTTTGTAGGGTATCCTAAAGAAACTAAAGGGTACTACTTCTACATACCGAACGAGAACAAAGTGTTTGTTGCTCATAACAGAGTTTTTCTAGAAGAAGAATTATTTATGGGAATACTAGTGGGAGCCACGTGGAATTTAATGAAGTTCCGCAGCTTGGTGGAGTTCCAGGCACAAGTGACCAGGTGGAATTGGAACGAGCTACACAAGCTGTTGTGGAGCTAGTTCCAGAAACACAAGAATTGTGTAGGTCTAGTAGAGTTCGTAGATCACCCGAAAATTTTGGATTTTTCGTAACAGAACATGGTGATGTTATGTTTATTGATCACGATGAACCTACAACCTACAAACAAGCTATTACTAGTCCAGATTATGAGAAATGGCTTGAGAACCAAAATGGATTATGAGAAATGCCATGATATCTAAAATGGATTCCATGTACACTAACCAAGTATGGATCTTGGTAGATGCGCCTGAGGGGGTTGACTGTTTGAACTATAATTGTTTATTTAGAGTTGATCAACTTGCTTGTTATCTCTACTATTGGCTTGGGCATAGGAGTTGCATCTAGAGATCTTTATAGCTTTTTATATCTCTTGCTAAATGCTATTCCTCATGACCTGTGTGTTTGTTCTTACAAGCTTTGCATATAGGAATATTGACCTAGACAATCCTTGATCATAGGAATACTGACCTAGACAATCCTTGATCATATTCATATGTGTTACATATACACACATAAGTCATCTTAGTGATAATCTTTTAATTCACCTTTGTAAAACACAAGAGGGGGGGGGGGGGATGAATTGGGTTTTAACTAATCTTGCTAACTTTTTCGAATCAATTCAATGCAAGTGAGAGTTTGAGCAAGATGAACAAAACCAAAAGCAAAACCCAACAACAAGACAAAGGATTTAGAGTGGTTCGATTCACTTAGAATCTACATCCACTACCTTGAGCTGCACCCAAGGATTTCAACAACTTCACTAAGAAGAACTTTACACTTGTGGACAATTCACTAAGAGTTTTACACAACAACCACAATACAAAACTCACTAAGAGTTACTTGCCCACACTAAGTAGGACTTATACAAGAATTACCCTATCACTAAGAAAGGGAATTAAGATAAATAAAGAACAAGATAATTCACTCTTCTAAGTGAGAAAGATATACCTTTGAAGTACAAGAATACTAAGCTCTTAGAATATTTGATGCACACTCTTTGTCTTGCTTTTGAAAGAATACTCTTGAATGATTTAGATCATAGAGATGAAGAGTATTTTGCTTTGAAAGTGTTTAGACTTGATAAGATATGAATGTTTTTTGTATGTACAAGTCTTCTTTTCGTTTGTGTGTATTTCTAAAGATTTCTCAGCAAAAGAGCTTTTATACATTTCAAAAAGTGCTGAAAAATCGACTCTGCAACGGTCATATAACGGCTAGAATCCGCAGAGTTCGGTTGACCGAAGTTTAACCTCGGATGACCGAAGCTAGAGCTCGGTTGAGCCAAGGACTACCTCGGTTGACCGAGATGGTGCTAAGGTCGACCGACCTTGACCTGATCAACTCTCTGTAAATGGTCGGTTGATCCGACCTTGAGCTTGGTTGACCGACCTTCCTGAGTATGGAGAGATGTTGATTTTTCACACGTTTTGAAATCTATTGATGTCTAAAAGGTTTTCTCAATATGTAACAAGTAAGAGCATTTAGAAAACCATTTTATAAGACTTATACTTTGAAAACAAAGGCTTTTGAAATACGAACACATGTAAGGATCATTTTGAAACTTAGCCTTTTGAAAACGTGTTTATGAAAACATGCAAGACTTGAGTGTAGAGCTTATGTTCATGAGAGCTTTGGTTAGAGCTTTATAAGATAACGACTAATGACGACAAAGCTGAACTAACCAAACCTAAGTCTTCAATCTTCAATCTTGATAGATGAGCCTTGAATAACTTTGAATCTTGATACCAATGGCTTGATTGAAGTACTTAGAACTTCCATAATGAGTTCCGATATTTCCGATATTCTATCACAAAGATTAAGATCATTAGACACAACATCAAAAGTTTGTCCAATATCAAAAACTGAGTTTGTTCGCCCTTAGGGCTTACAACCTTATATGCATAATGAGCATAATTGTTGTTAAGGTGATCACTTAGGAAAAGAATTTGGTAGAAAGTTTAAAAAGTTTGAGAACCTTATTCACCCCTTCTAAGGTTCTCCCCTCCGGGTATTGCAAATGCGCTACGGGTAATTCAATTGGTATCAAAGCTTAGTCTCCCTTTTTGTCAGGATTAACACCCTAGAAGGATCTATGGCCATACATCTGTTATACCCATTCTTTAGAAGAGTCTTCATTACCATCCTATGATGACTCCATCTTCTCTATTTAGCCAAATGATTATACTATGTGTATCTATTGATGATTTTATCTTGTTGAGCTTTATAGATACATGAATATATGTTCCTCTAATAAAAAAACAAGGTGTCAAGATGACTAAGGCAACAAAGAACTCTCAAAGAGATGATAGAATCACAAGGAAGAGGAAGAATTGTGCCACAGAGCTTCAAAGATAAATATTCAAAGAGAAGTGGCATTGGGGCGAATAAAAGTAGAAGTGCCAAAAGAAGAAATTCAAAAGAACTCCTTAGCACTTGGATTCTCAAAATCAAATGTCAATCAATTGAAGAACCAAGTTGGTTAAAGACAAAGAAAGAGCAAAGCAACAAGTGATAACAAATGCCAAAATGTCAATCCATACTCATCATCACTTGGTAAGAAAGAAAAGGTATCAAAATCACTTTCTCTAAACACTATTTTGATGTGTTTAATTTTTTATAAGTGATTTTGCTATATTTTTATATGTTTGCTCTTATTAATGTTGCATATGGAATCTCACTCATGCGTTCTTTCTCATCCAGTGTCTTAGCACACGGTCGTCTTGAAAAAACCGTACTCAAGTGCTATAGGACAAAGGCCCTTTTTGGACTCTTGCATGCTAAATCGATTTAGCACTTTGTCTATATAAGTACTCTGACTTAGGAAAAGAAGACTACGTGATCTATCACTATAGATCTTGACTCCTAATATGAAGCTTTCTTCACCTAAGTCCTCATAGAGAAACATTTCACCAACCAGACATTTACAGATACAAAGATTAGAATGTCATTCCCAATGAGTAGTATGTCATCTACATACAAAACCAGGAATACCACCGAGTTTCCACTAAACTTCATATAAACACAAGGTTCATCAACGTGTTTGATAAAACCGAACTCGCATACGGCTTCGTCAAAACGCTGATTCTAGCTTCTAGAATCTTGTTTGTTTGTAGGTTGTAGGTTTATCGTGATCAATAAACATAACATTTCCATGTTCAGTTACGAAAAATTCAAATTTTTCAGGTGATCTACGAACTCTACTAGACCTACACAATTCTTTTGTTTCTGGAACTGGCTCCACAACAGTTTGTGTAGCTTGTTTCAATTCCACCTGGTCACTTGTGCCTAGAACTTTACCAAGTTCCCTTGGAATTTCACCAAGCTGTGGAACTTCATTAAGTTCCACGTGGCTCCCACTAGTTTTCCCAGAAAGGAATTCATCTTCTGGGAATACTCTGTTACGAGCAACAAACACTTTGTTCTTGTTCGGGATGTAGAAGTAGTACTCTTTAATTTCCTTAGGATACCCCACAAAGGTGCACTTGACCGACTTTGGGCTGAGCTTGTCCAAAGCTGGACGTATCACAAATTCCTCACAACCCCAAATCTTTAAGAAAGACATACTAAGATGCCTCCCAGTCCATATCTGATATGGTGTCGTTCCAACAGATTTAGATGGAACTTTCTTTAGTGTTAAAGCTGTTGCTTCTACATCAAATCCCCAAAAGGAGTTTGGAAGGCTCGCGTGACTCATCATTGATCCATACTTGGTTAGTGTACATGGAATCCATTTTAGATCTCATGGCATTTCTCATAATCCATTTTGGATCTCAAGCCATTTCTCATAATCTGGACTATTGATTGATTGTTTGTAGGTTGTAGGTTCATCGTGATCAATAAACATAACATCACCATGTTCTGTTACGAAAAATCCAAAATTTTCGGGTGATCTACGAACTCTACTAGACCTACGCAATTCTTGTGTTTCTGGAACTGGCTCCACAACAGCTTGTGTAGCTTGTTCTAATTCCACCAAATCACTTGTGCCTAGAACTCCCCAAGCTGCAGAACTTCATTAAGTTCCACGTGGCTCCCACTTGTTTTCCCATAAAGGAATTCCAGAGGTATGTAGGATTAGATTCTTTAGTCTTTATCCTCATTGTATTTATGTTATAAACCGGTGACTCTAGGTCTAGAAAGTATAAACCATTCACCGAAGTAGCACTATAATAAAAAAAATCATTTAGCGATAACGACAATCGTTGGTCTTTAATATGAATATAAAAACCCATCTTGTCCAAACAAGAGATCGAAATAATATTTTTTTTGTTAAAGCAGGTACATAAAGACAACTGTCTAAATCTAGAACAATTCGAGAAGTCAAACTAAGACTATATGTTCCTACAACTAATGCATCAACTCTTGCTTCATTGCCAACGCATAGGTCCACGCCACCTTTTGCTAGCTCTCTACTCCTTTGTAGTCCCTGCACATTCATGGAAATGTGAGAACCACATCCAGTATCTAATACCCATGAGGAAGTAGTAGTAGACAAGTTGATCAAAATAATATAAATACCTGAGCCAGAAGAACCATTTGCTCCCTTTCCAAGCTTTTTATCGGCAAGAAAACTAGTGCAGTTTCTTTTCCAGTGTCCTTTCTAACAACAATTCTGAGAGAGGTTTGTCTATCTCATTCATGTTTCAGTTTGGTACAACCTGATTGAATGATTCAGGCAATGATTACAGAATCAAATCAGTGGATAGCTCCTGGCCCATAGAAAAGCTCAGTCTTTCAAGGCTCTCAATATAGTCTATCATTTTCAGAATGTGAGTTCCGACTGGTGTTTCCTTTGCCATTTTGCACTGAAAAAAAGGCTTCGACGCATCGAATCTCTCTTGACGGGCTTGGCCCTGAAAGAGTTGCCTATGTCTTCATGTTGCTTTTGAAGCTCAGAGGTCATGGTCACTAACATAAGACTAGACACATCTAATGCTTCATCTCAGTGTTTAGGATAAGCATTTATTTCAGCGGCCAGAGTCCCCGCGACTGATGGATCAAGAATTTGTTCCTCGAGAACATACAACTTTTTCTCGTGCTTGAGAACTATTCTCAAGTTCAAGTACAAGTTGAGGAAGTTTCCTTCCTCATGTTTGTCCTTCTCAAGGACGGATCCAATGATAATGAGTTTGATGCAACGATTGCATTTGCCATTTTATCTATAGAAAAGAATTTGCAAAGCTTTAGTTGTCATATTTTAAAAATCATTAATGGGAATTTATTTAATGATTCTCCCACTATTTTCTTTAAATGAATAACCCTCAAGTAGTCATTCGGAAAGTTCAAAACTTTCTAGTAAGACCAAGATTCATATTTCATCATTCTCAAGGCAGCTTTGGCTGCTATACTCAAGAAGACGCTTTAAGTAAGCATCACTTGCTAATCACATCAATTATGTGACTCTTGGTTGGTTAAGTAGGTAAGGTAATCCCTTAGTACATAAATGCACATCTTATTTTAATATTTAAAATTTGAGGGATTTTTCAATTTGTCTCACCAAACGGTGTATAATCTGATTATACGTTTTGAATATGCATCACATGCTAAAAAATAATGTAAACATGCATCAGACATCTCATGCAAAATACATAAAATAGTAAATAAACCGTGACATAGTAATAGCCCATATGCAGATTTTACGAGCCATCGGGAAATCCTAGGTTAATCTAATTTGTTATCTTTAAAACCCCTCTTATGCACTCTTCAAAAAACTACTATTCAAAGACTTATCATTATATGTGCCTTTTATATACTTAGAGATGATGGAGAAAATTTTGAGCTATATGCTCTTTAAGCCTTATTGTAATAGAGTGTTTACTTGGATGTAATGCATGACAAATGGGCCTCATATTATCTTGGTTTGTAATGTTTCCTTGAAATTTCTTTGATATTATAACTTTTAGTATTTGATTATTTTGTTGATAGTTTGTGCGTGGTGAGTAATTTCATAGGAGAAGTACCCCGTGTCAAACGTGCTTATTATAATCTTAGTTGACACGTCTCCTTGGAATTTCTTGCATAACATGTTGCATTCTTTCACATTCTATCATGCTTTGAAGGAGGGATATGTTTTTAAATGCACTTTTAATTATCCTCATTCTCTAGTGATATGTTTATAATGCTAAATATTTATATCACTAGTTTTGATGGCTTGTTTTTAACATTTCCAAAACCTTCATCTCTTTTGGTTATCCATCTTTGGGAAGTTTGTGCTCACCTTGATTGATTAATAACTTTCCTTTCAAAACTTATTTGTTTATGTGCTTACCTTGCCTTATTTTCTTAAACATCACCTTTGTAGTTTGGTTTGAATTAATTTTTTAACTATATTCTTAACCAGCTACTAGAGGAAGAGACTCGTTTTTGTTTATTTATTTCAAAGTCTCTTACTTAGTAGACTAGGTTGATGTGTACCTCCTCACTTAGTAGACTAGGTTAGACAAAGAGTTCCCAAGGGTGGAAGGTTACATGAGTGTGTAAAAGACCATTAGTTGGTTTGTCATTCCTTGTAATCTCTCAAGACAAGCTAGTGGAAAGTTGCCAAAATCATTGGATGTGTCCCAAGGTAGTGGATGTAGATCGTTTGTGACCGAACCACTCTACATCCTAGTGTTTCATCCTCTAACTCTATCTCTCTACTTTCAAGTTCCTTCTTTATACTTGTCCTTATATTCACATGAACTTGATGGTTTGAGCTATAATTGTTTATTTAGAGTTGATCAACTTGCTTGTTATCTCTACCCTTGACTTGGGCATAGGAATTGTATTTTGAAATCTTTATGACTTTATATATCTCTTGCTAAATGGTATTCCTCATGACTTGTGTGTTTGTTCTTACAAGCTTTGTATATAGGAATCTTGACTTAGACAATCCTTGATCATATTTATTGTCTTGTATTCCTATGTGTTACATATACACACATAAGTCATCTTAGTTATAATCTTTTAATTCACCTTATATGCATAATGAACATAATTGTTCTTAAGGTGATCACTTAGGAAAAGAATTTGGTAGAAAAGTTTAAAAAGGTTGAGAACCTTATTCACCCCCTCTAAGGTTCTCCCCTTCGGGTATTGCAAATGCCCTATGGATATTTCAGTGCCTAGCATTTCGAATGCAATTGTTCTCTATTGTGACACCAATGGAGCCATATCTCAATAGAAGGAACCACGGTATCACCAAAGGTCCAAACACATATTGCGGGGGTATCACCTGATCCATGAGATCATTGATAGATGAGATGTGAAAATTTGCAAAGTTCACACGGACGATAACATCGCCGACCCACTGATGAAGCCGCTGACACAACATCATCAAGATCGCCATACTTGTTGCATGGGTATTAGATACCAAGAGAACTGGTCTCAGAGATAGTTCTTATGTATAGTATACACTAAAAGGAAAAGTTGTTGTCTTTAGTGTAAGTGGGAGATTGTTGTATTTTACTTCATGTGATGAAATATTAAGGCATGAATTCCATTATTAGTGTTTTAATTATGACTGTGCAAATGTAATTAAACATAATAATGTCCTTAGTTAGTTATGTAATTGTTATATTGAACTATTCTAAAATTTCTCTAGTCAATCATTGTTGTAGAATTTTAAGGACAACAATAATGTGTGGAGACTAGTAATTTATGAGCTGAGTTTTGTATTATAAGTAACCGAAAACATGTCAGAAGTAATTTATTTTAAGGAAATGGCAATAAGTTGATGCTTATAAGTTAATGACAAAAAGGCCCATGTAGTTTGTGATACATGATTGGGCAAGAGAGATGGATTTGGCTACACTCTAGTGCGGTAGATGTTTCAGTGTACTTCGAGGCTTGCAATTTTTTGATTGGATGATGAATTTCTAATATTGATAGAATTTCTAACACCATTTGCACAGAAGGATTTTCTAGCGTATCACTGGAAAGGAGCCAACACCAGAGGGATAGGGTATTGCAGATCACAAGTAATATAACCCCTACTCTTTTTTGACACGTACTATAATATAAAGAATTGTCAAAAAAATCCAATTATGCTATCTAATTGTGCATATGTATTGGTTTTGATATAGTTGACGAATCAAAAACTAAAATAAACAAACAAATTAAAGCAGAACATTATGCATTGATTTTCATTATAAAAATAAATCCAAATGCAAGTAATTATAATAGTAGAAAAGTTCCTGAATGTTTGAGAGGCACAACATCTTAATAGACACGTCTATATATCTTGAGAAGATTATGGTCATTGTGAATTCCAATGGCAAGGCAGTATCTGCATGTAGCTATCTCACAAGTGATACAATACATTTTGAGCTCATTCTTTTGGTAATTTATGTTCCCAAGAAGCTCCGAAAAATATTTTGTGCAAAAAAAAGCTCAAGCCATGATGGAATTATCTGATTCTGTGTGTGTATATATATATCATAAAAAAAAACTTAAATGCATCAGTAAATAATAACAAAAATGAACGCATACGAGACTATGCTTTAGATAGAGAATCCAATAGTAAAGTAATAGATAAATACTGAGGAAAACTAGAAGCAGAGGACTAACATATTATATCTCGTGTCAAGGTCAGTTGTCATTAACACGGAAGGAGGCATTGGAGATAAGTAGGCATGGTTGGCTCCCCTCAAAACATGGAAAATTTAGATCAAGTATCTCGTATCTATAAGCAGGGGGCCGCTTTCTTGGAACTCATTCATAGGCCCTTTCAATTAGTTAGACTTCACACACTATATAAAGAAATATAACAAGTGTGCCCAGAAAAGTGACCGACCAAGGCCCTATTGATGAATGAAAGAAAGGGGACTGCCTCCTCTGCTTCCAGTTTTCCTCAGTATTTATCCATTGCTTTACTATTGGATTCTCTGTCTAAAATATAGTCTCGTATGCGTTCATTTTTGTTATTATTTATTGATGCATTTAAATAATGCATCAGTAAATAATAACAAAAATGAACGCATACGAGACTATGTTTTAGACAGAGAATCTAATAGTAAAGCAATGGATAAATACTGAGGAAAACTGGAAGCAGAGGATATATCATAATTTTTTTTTAATGCATCAGTAAATAATAACAAAAATGAACGCATACGAGACTATGTTTTAGATAGAGAATCCAATAGTAAAGTAATGGATAAATACTGATAAATACTGGAGTCTCCCCCCCCCCGCCCCCCCCCCCCAAATAATTTGAAACCATAACTTTTTTCTTCCGAAATATAAAATGTTCAAAAAAATATTTTAAAACATTAAATTACGCCCCCTAAAAGTTGTAGAGAACTTTGTACATTGTTTTCTCTGTTAGTCACTTTTTTTTTTATCTCTCTGCCTTTATGTTTTGTGATATTAAAAGAAATTCAATTCCACTAAGTGTTACTCAATATCAGTTATATACTAATTTAATTGTAGGCATATATAATAAAAAACTACATGTCTAATGTGGAAGAACAAAGGCATTCTTAAACAAACTCATGGAAATGTGTATAAATAAACCATTATGGTATCTACATAAATAAATAAAACACTATAATGACTTTTGTAGCATACCTAAACAAACTTATTAAACCACTTAATACTTATGTCTTTATTTTCCTCTCAAATCCTATTTTTATTCCTTGCAAATCACTTCTTTCCAAAAAAAAAAAAGGTAGTAATTGTTTTTAAGAAAATATTGTCTTTTACAGTGTAAAATCCGACACATATATTTATTTTTTAACATTGTTGGGAGCCGACAAGTACAGTGATTGTTAAAGGAAATAAATCTAGACACTATTTGTTATAGAGTCCTAAATTCCATTACTTGCAAAAGAATTTGATAAGTCAACCGGTTACATATTACTACATGAGAAAGGGGTTCATATTGTTCGTATTTTTCATAGCTAGACATTCTATTACCCCAGAATTGGATTTGTTTCCACCATCTTTTAATCGACATTTGTATATGGATACTTTGGGATGGTATAATGGATATGACAATAATGGGGGATCATGAAAAAGTGGTCCATGCAAAATTTAACAATTTTTCAGGTACTTCAGTTTATGGATCTTTTGTCTATGCTCGTAGACAATACACGCAACGTTGTATTTTGTGGGATGAATTGATCAACTTTACAGGTTCACATGACGATCATTGGATAGTTGGAGGGGACTTTAATGTGGTAATGAGGCAATCTGAGAGTTTTGGTTCTATTCCGGCAACTCTTCATATGATGGAATTTAATTAGGTGGTGTGTGATTGTGGACTACTAGAATTAGGCTTCTCGGGCAGCCCATTTACATGGAGTAGAAGCTCTAACCCTCCACTACTGAGAGATCTAGATAGGATGATGGTAACACGCAATGGAACACTTTCTTTGCTAACACAATGGAGCATCTACATCGTTTAGTTTCCGATCATTGTCCTCTTAGGGTCACAGCTAAATTATCAAGCCAATAGAGCGGATCGGCATTTCGGTTCCAAATAATGTGGAAAAGGCACCATTTATTCCAGAAGGTAGTAAAAGACAGTTGGGCAGAGACGGTATATGGTAACTGAATGGATGTTCTTTGGGAAAAATTTAAGCGGTTGAAAGGTACTCTTAAGCAATGGAACAATGATAATTTGGGAATGTGCAAAGTGTCCTTTGTGTTGTTGAGACGGAGGTAAAACAAGCAGAATTGGCTTTCATTTTTCAACCTTCTGAGACGGCGGTTCAAGAAAGTTTACAATACGCAAGAATCTCATATACCAAAGCACTTCTGACGGAGGAGCTATTTTGGAAGCTGGTAATTCAAATACAAAATACTTTCATGCGGTATGTACAAAAAAACGCAAAACATTGAATATCTCGAAGATAGAAAATGCAGCTGGCTTGGAAGTAACAGCACACAGAAGGACATAGACCGAGAGGGAGCCACATTTTTTGAAGCCCTGTTTGCTAAGGATTCTATGGTGAGTGAGGATCCGACTCAAGTGGAAGTGATACCTGCTCTCGTAAATAAGAAAGATAATGAGCAAATGAGCAGATTTCCATGTCTAGAAGAGGTTCGTTTTGCGATATTCTCATTAGACAAAAATAGCCCTTCGGGTCTAAACGGATTCTCTGGAGCTTTCTTTCAAGCCCGTTTGGACACAATTGGTCAAGATGTACTACATGTGGTTAGGTATTTCTGGGCGGGTTTTTCATTACCAAAAATGATGTCGAGCTCTTTCCTTGTTCTTATTCCAAAGATCTCCAATCCGTCTACTTTTGGGGATTTCATGCTAGTCTCTTTATGTACTTTTTCCAGCAAGGTGATATCCAAGGTTGTTGTTGTGCGCCTCTCGATCTTATTGCCTAGACTTATCTCGGAAAACCAAGCTGGTTTTGTCAAGGGAAGATTGATCACAAATAACATTCTATTGGCACAAGAATTGGTCCAGCATCTTGATAGTCAAGTTATAGGTGGAAATTTAATAATAAAGCTGGATATGATGAAATCATTTGACAGAGTCTCTCACGATTATTTGCTAAAGGTGTTGCAGCAATTTGGATTCAACGATCATGCATTTCCCCGGTACTCTCTACCTATTTCACATTTGAGTTTTGTTGATGATGTAATTATTTTTATGAATGGAAGCAAGCGAAATGTGGGCAATTTTTGTGGAATTCCTAAGGCAATATGAATGTGCATCGGGGCTGCGGGTTAATGTTGGCAAGTTGGGTTATTATGTATCTTCAAAGACTGGGATAGGCAAGCAAAGCTAATACAAGATGTCACGAACTTTGTGCAAAGTGAGTTTCCACTCACGTACTTAGGCTGCCCATTGGTAAAGGGGAGGGCTCCAGTTGAACATTTTTCAAGATTGATTTTTTTTTTTTTTAATCTGTAATTCTTTATTGATGTAGGCTTTCGTCAAAAGAATACAAAAGCATCAGTTCTCGTTTGCCTCTATCATTGCAAACGGAGAGTACAAAAATTAGTAGACCATTTTGGCTACTGTATCTATCAAGTAAGTTGCCTAATGTATGGAGTATTCAAATAATCTAAGGTACATTGCCCCTGCACCACGGAAGGCAAATTCTCAAATTCCATATAAACAATATTCAAATGTGTATCACAACCTTGGTTCGCTAGACTGTGTGCTACCTGATTTGCTTCGCTGTATATATGTTCAACTATATTTCCATTCAGTCTCCGCAAAATACTCTGAAAAAGATAATCAAGTTTCCATGAAGTCATAAACCCCGATTCGCCGAGTCGCATAATATCTTAGAATCCGTTAGGATCCTAACTCTCGCAAAACCAAGCTCCCCAACCAACCTCAGTCCTTCATTCATAGCCCGTAGCTCCGCTTCGGTATTGGTTACATAATCCCCAATATACCGACTATATGCTGCAACAAAAGTCTTATTTTGATATCAAATTACTCCCCCTGCTCCAGCCAAACCAGGATTGCCGCGTGAGGCCCCATCCGAATTGAGGATAGTGCATCCGCCATCAACTGAAGGGATCTTCCATTGTATCAAGTTTATCAATGTCCTTTGCATCCATATGCGGGCAATATCTCCCACATACAAAGTGTACGTCCCTTCAGTTTGAAGGATGGGCCATGTGTGTAACTCATACTTGCACATCAATTCCCTTCCGTATGATCGCTTGCCATCGTACACGAACCTGCACCTAGCTCTCCAAAGAACCCATATAACACAAGAAAACATAATGATATAAATGTCTCGCCACTTCCCCATCCCCTTCCACCAAAGAAATTTCAACAAGGCCATGGGAGAAGCACAATTTAACGCATCCCAGTCTATGCCAACTTTACCACAAACCATTCTCCACAAAAAAAATTCAACAGAGCATTCAAGAAAAATGTGCTCAAAACTATCAATACCGTTACCACAATAACATTGAGAAGCTAAAGATATTCCCCATATTTGACGTACCTCATCAAGTGCAATATAATGGTTGAAGAATTTCCATAAAAATATCTGTAAATACAAAGGTAATGGTGCCGACCAAATAATTCGCGGGTTCCTTGTATTACTCTCACGGGCTCCAGTGTCTTTAATGCCGATGTAATTGTGAACATACCAGCATGATCAAGCTTCCAAACCCACTTGTCATCTCCTTGTCCCAATGCAAGCCGTGGTAGATTTATAGAGCAAAATCTCTCTTGGGACTATGAAGTCCACCCATTCGAACCCAAATACTGCCCAATGGTTGCTTGCGGATCATCCTCCCCCGTCCAGCCAATTCATCTATCTAACATAAAGTCCTCAAACCAAACAGATGAATCACCCCCACGTACTAATAAGCCAATATGTGTCTCGGTTACTTGCTTGACTGCAAACATGCGCCTCAATACCAACGAATCAAATGTTGTGCGTTCCACAAGTGTATGATGAGGCAATGAAGAACAATATTTATCCATCATGAAATTTCTCCAAATAGAGTCAGTTGTTCTGAACCGCCACCATAATTTGTATGAGAACGCTGTCTGAAGTGCTTTTAAGGTGTGCAAACCAAGCCCATTCTGACCTATCTCACAACACAAACGCCGCCACGACATCCAATGGCGCTTGTTTCCATGTACAGATTGTCCCCATAAAAAGTTAGCTAGTATTCTCTCAACATCTGAAAGTACCCTTTGAGGCGAATTTGCCGATGCAAGGATATATAGAGTCATCGAGAGAAATACATGGCGTACAAGAATCAGTCTACCTCCAAAACCAAGTAATTTTCGCTGCCATCCTTCAACTTGTGATGCAATCTTTTCCACCATCAAAACAAAATACACCACTCTCCCTCGACCTGTGAATAGGGGACAGCCAAGGTACGTAAAAGGGAAGGATCCAATGGAATAACCCGTTACCTGATTAATCATTTGAAACTGAATCTGGGTTGTTCTACTAGACACATAAAAATAACTCTTGCTTGGATTAATCAATTTGCCCGAAACAATCTCATATTTGTGAATGAACTCCATGAGTCGTTGCAAACCTCGTTTTCCTCCATTGAGAAATATCACAATGTCATCAGCATATGCTAAATGTGAGATGATCAAATTGTATATTGGCACCACACAAGGATCAATAGCTCTAGTCCCCATTAAATAATTTAGGCCTCGTGAAAAAGCCTCTACTGCTAAAATAAAGAGAAGTGGGAAAAGTGGATCGCCTTGCTTGACACCCCTGGCTTGACTTGAAAAAACCATATGGGACAGCCATTGATAAGGACGGGAAGCCAGTTATGTTCAAGCATATTACCTACCAAATGTCTGAAATGTGGCCTAAATCCAAAGTGCTTCAATACTGATAATAGGGAAGAATGTGACACTCGATCGAAAGCTTTCTTCATATCTAACTTTATTATCATGTTACCACCACGGATTTTTTTATTTATTGCCTCCACCATTTCAGTAGCTAGAAGAATATTATCAGTAATGACCCGGCCACTCAATAAACCGGTCTGATTACTGCTGATGAGAGATTGAAGGAGACTGTAAAACACAAAAGGGGGCGTGAATTGGGTTTTAACTAATCTTGTAAACTTTTTCGATTCTTTGCAAAGCTATTGGAAGTTTGAGCAAGAAGAATAAAAGCAATGCAAAACCCAATCAACAAGACAAAGGATTTAGAGTGGTTCGATTCACTTAGAATCTACATCCACTACCTTGAGCCACACCCAAGGATTTCAAACAACTTCACTAAGAAGAATGTTTACACTTGTGGCTAACTCACTAAGAGTTTTACAACACAACCACACAATGAAAAACTCACTAAGAGCTTGCCCACACAAAGTAGGACTTTACAAATTGCCCACACAAAGTAGGACTTATACAAGAATTACCCAATCACTTAGAAAGGGAATTGAATGTTTAAAGAACAAGGTTGATCACTCTTATAAGTGAGAAATATACCTTTGAAGTACAACAATGTTTAAGCTCTTTTGAACATATGAATTCCACTCTTTGTCTTGCTTTTGAAAGATTGCTCTTGAATGATTTATATCATAGAAATGAAGAGCATTTACTTTGTGAGTGTTTAGACTTGATAAGAAATCAATCTATATTGTTTGTGCAAGTCTTGGAATGATTCTCTAGCTTTGGAGTATATATACATTTCAAAATAGGCTGAAAGTCGAGTCTCCAACGGTAAAAAAACGGCTAGAAATCGCAGAGTTCGGTTGACCGAACAGAGCACCTCGGATGACCGAGGCCAACTTCGGATCAGCTTTGGCCTAGGTCGGTCGACCGACTAGACACATAGGTCGACCGAACCAACTCTTCAGACCTCTCAGTTTCTGCTCGGTTGATCCGAGCTTGAGCTCGGTTGACCGAACTTCCAAGCTGATTTTTCACACGTTTTGAAATCTTTTGAAGTCTTTTGAAGTCTAAAAGGTTTTCCTAAAAGGTAACAAGTAAGTACACTTGGAAAACCATTTTAAAAGACTTATACTTTGAAATCAAAGGCTTTCGAAATACGAACACATGTAAGGATCAATTTGAAACTTAGCCTTTTGAAAACGTGTTTATGAAAACATGCAAGACTAGAGTGTAGAGCTTATGTTCAAAAGAGCTTTGGTTAGAGCTTTATAAGATAACGACTAATGACGACAAAGCTAAACTAACCAAACCTAAGTCTTCAATCTTCAATCTTGATAGATGAGCCTTGAATGATATGACTTTGAATCTTGATCATGGCTTGATTGAAGTACTTAGAGCTTCCAATATTAGTTCCGATATTCTATCACAAAGATATAAACATTAGACACAACATCAAGTGTTTGTCCATTATCAAAAACCAAGTTCGATCGCCCTTAGGGCTAACAATCTCCCCCTTTTTGATTATGTCAAACTTTGATGTAATTAGATAGGATATGGACAATTTTAAGTACAAGGAAGCATGGCAAAAGGATATAAGAACAAATAAGTGTAAAGCTAAGTGCTTATAAGATAAACCAAGATAGAACGAGAAACATAAGCACTAGCGTGTTACGTTCTTATGCCATATACATTAGGGACTCTTTGAAGAGCCCTATTTCCTAACCAACCTCCTTGCCTCCTTCCTTCCATATAATAGCATTCTTGTGTGAAAAATACATACCTTAAGTTTACATAAGAAGCTAACTTACCATTTTCATCAATGTCGATGTGAGTGCTAAGGATCCTATTACAAAGAACATGCTCACACAAACATTAGAACTAACAATGGTTTGTTATCATCAAAACAACATAGAATATTTTGCCCTTCGGGCTAACAGAGACCATATAATCTATTTTCCATTACCTTTGATATGATTTTGCTAGAAAAGGTACGAAGTGCAATAGGTGAAACTCACCAAAGGTCATCGGATTATCCACTTTGGGAATAAGTACCAGAAAAGCACTCGCCATTGCTTTTGGCAGGGGTAATCCCTCCCAGAAATCTTGAACATCTCGCAACACATCATCACTAATTATGTCCTAACAGGATTGGAAAAATCTTCCTGTGTATTCATCAGGTCCCGCAGCACTCGTAGGGCTTAAATTAAATACTGCCGCCTTTACCTCTCCCCGGGATGGCAGCCGAGAGAGCCGCTGATTGTCATCCTCCGTTACTACGGCTGGAATGTGAAGGTTCAAAACATCCTCTGGCGATGAAGTGGAGTCTCGATTGAGCAAGGTCTCAAAAAAGGAAGCACCCGCTAAGCCGATTGCATCACCAGTGGATAGAACATCACCATTTGGGGAGGTAATTTGCGCAATGGTCATCCTTTTTTGTTTGTTCCTACAAAAAGAATGAAAATAATTCGTGTTAGCTTCTCCCTCCTTTATCCATTTTATTCGTGACTGTTTGCCTCCAAAAAGTTTCTCCCCATTTAAGAGCAATAGTGTATTGGGCATTGGCATCAGCAAGTGTACAAAATTATCATGAGTTGGATCACCATCATATTCGTCTACCCTCTCCATGGCCCTTTTGATGTGTGCATGAATGTTCCCAAACACATCCCTATTCCAAACACTTAGCACCTTCTTCAGTCTTTTTAATTTAGCTTGCAATACATACATCCCAGAGTTTACAAGCTCATCATTTCAACTCTACTCCACCACCTCAATAAATGTATTATGTTTCACCCACATATCCTGGAAACGAATTGCCGGAACCCTTCTATCTATCACCAGTCAGCTATCAATTAGGAGTGGACAATGATCCAAAATAGCCCTTGGAAGATGTGTAATTTGAGTCTGCTAAAACATTGCATTCCAAGATGTATTAACTATGACCCTATCAAATCTCCGATGTAATGGATGCAAGCCCGCCCTATTCCAAGTATATAGACTACCCAAACTTGGAACCTCCAAAAGCTAACAATCATTAACAGTTTATGCAAATTCCTCCGTAGGTGACATAGCTGGCACAGATCATTGTCTCTCTGAAATGCGTAACACCACATTGAAATCTCCCCCAATCATCCACGGTTTATCACATCGCACATGAAAAGCCCGCAATTCCGCCCAAATATCTCATCTCTGCACATAAGAACACTTTGCATAGATGAAAGATCAATTTATTGGCATCCCCGAAAAAGAATTAATCTGGACATGAACAACCTGTTCCATATCACCCAAAATGCCCATATCCACTGATCCATCCCACATAATCCATATTTTACTGATGCAATTACAATAACAATGATCAAAGCCTAACCGTCGACAATATAAATTCAGCACATCTACACCATAGGCTCCAAAAGAACAAGCAAATTTAAATTATGATCTCGTTTCAATTGTCGAATGCTAGCAATAGTATTGTCATTCGCTATTCCCCGAATATTCCAAATTAACCAATTCATAACAACTAATATAATTAATGAAAAAGTAGTCAGTGACTATTGAGTATAAGAAGTTGAGCCTTTTTCGGCCAATCGAGGTGATCGCCTAAGAGGGCGTTGGTTTACCTCAGTAGTCGAAGGCAACTCTAGAGTAAGTGATTCAATATTAATTTCCTCTGTTTCCCCTGCATCCGCTTGCATATGTTATGTGACCATTGGAATATGATGACCCACTTCAGCTACTACAGACGCTACTAGAGCATCCAACTGGGCTATGGTATCAACCCGACCCTCATCGATCTCCTCTACCCGACCCGGTTCCTCCACCGGGTCAGTAACCTTCTCTGCTGACAACGAAGCTTCGCGATTCTACACCACCGCCGCGATTTTTGATGCAAAACTACTCAATGATTTTATCAACAATCCCTTGGCGGCTGTAAAATCAGAGTCTTTCCATCTAAATTAACTTGTCAATGATCTTCCGAAAGAGTTGTACCAATTTTAAGGGAATTGCCTTAGTATGGCATTTGTTTAGTATAATGGTCATGACATGGCAGTGGAAAAAGTAGGAGAAACATTTCTGTTCAGGACGGAAGTGTTGACGTGGCAGTCTCCCAGACGCACCTTGCCACGTAAGCCAGGACGGAAGTCCCACTTCCACTTCCGTCCTGCCCTGGCAGTGCCTTGTGCAAAAAAATATTTATTGCCAGGACGGACCGTCCTGCCCTGGCAGTGTGTTCTGCCAAGAACACTCAGTTTTTTTTTGGTTGCATTTATTTGAGCTGGTATTTGTACAACATAAAAAAATCAACGATAAACATTACTTACCAAATTCGGAGTAAGAGAAATAACAAAGTGTTATACCATAAAAGTCTAACAACGTTTCAAAACAAAATAAAATATGTTATAATGTAAAATAATTTAAATTGTTAGAAACAACAATGAAATGAAAGATATGATTACAAAATAATTTCAAAGCTATCTACGGCTCAGACGGGGTGTAATAGTCGGGGCTTCTCCTGTTTTCGCGTAAATAGTACGTGTGGCCCGTTCTCGTTCGCACCCAGCTACCATGCTCCGTTGCGATGAACTCCGCCCCTTCGGTGTTGAAAAATATCGGCTCCTCGAGTTACCCAGGTTAGAAAGTTGGAGTGTGGTGCTGCGTCTAAGTGAGGTGGAGGTTGTACGAAGGCGGTCCGCCAGAATATACACCCGGATGGGCCGAAGTAGATGGCCCGGCTCCCGCATCTCCCCCCGGCTGAATACTAGAATAGTAAGTACCGATGCTCGGGAATTGGTACTCATAGTGGGTGCCGATTTTAGCGGCACAGGGAAACTATGTGGGCACCAGAGACCTTGTTGGATCAGCCTCAGGTTGTGCCGGCTCCGGTGGCCGCCCCGTTGCCGAAGTCTCCTAGCTTTCAAGTCCTCTTGAGTGGCCTGCCGGTTCCTCCGAGTACCTTGCCTCCCCACTACAGACCTGCCCGGAACATGTTCCCTCGGCTGAGTCACCGGTTGCAGAACTGCAGCTTCTGCTACATCCGCAGCGAGCGATCTGCACGATACCGTCCTCCCGGCCGCTACAAATGCATCTTTAATTGTCTTTGCAGCCCAGGAGATGAGGGACTTGTATTGACTGTTTTTACGAGAGCCCGGCCTCTCGAATTCCTCGACCTTAAGTCTGTTGGATTCCTCCTGCAACATCAATACTCGTGTCAGTATATTGTAAACTAGAAAAAATATTCTAGACAACGCAAACTGAAAACTTACAAAAATAGCCTCGGAAGTTGAGATGGGTTGAATGCCCATCGGGAGTGGCCCGGCATCCTTGTTTCGGGGGTTTGTCAGGAGGTGAACGGTAATGCGATTGTACCATTCCATGTACTCATTGTTAGTAGTGCCCTAGGACCATTAGCACATGTTGTGCGTCTTATTATCTTTTGAGCATGTAATTGAATAGTTAATTTTGCTTTTGATTATCAAATGTGTGATTTGATAGTAAAACTCATTAGCTTATGTGATTACTATTCTAGAAGTCCCTAGTTTTATGTAATGCTTAATTTCTGTGAAATAAAACTAGTATGATTGTTGATTGATGATCTTGTTTTACTGATCATGTGTAATGGATACAAATCACATCATAGATGCAATATATAGGGATACATTGTATTGGACGTGATCCGTCAGAGAAGTAATACTTCATGGTCTTAAGTCATAAGTAATACTTCGGATGTAGTGTCCTATCATAGCTTGAATGTGAGAGACTTTGCAAGGAATTTGTCCCTCTCTATTATTAGAGGGAGATATCCATGGGCCCCTCGATAGGGAAAGACTGTTTAAATGCATGGCCGTGCTCAAATGTATTTGACTAAGTGGTTATCAAATGCTATTTGTCGAAACAGTCTACCTGGAGATCGAGCATAAATACAATTAAGCTTAATAAGGGTGACGACCACCATGCCTTATGCTTAATTAGGATATCCCGAGACAAAGGGATTAAATAGTGGATTGATATTAGGTTCCGTTGTATATTCATTCACTTTGGGTAGTCACAATGTCCTGCTAGGGACCGCTTGTGATTTATGAACTCACACTACTACTAAGTGTGTTTTCATTGCCATTGTGAGATGAACCTGCAGGGTCACACGCATAGACGAGCTAACGAGCTTCATGTCCAGATTCAATGAATCTAGAATGTGTCTAGGTTCGTTGTATCTGACATTCACTTTTCTGAAAATAATAAAGTGTTTATTATTCGAATTAGAGATAGGGGCAATTTCGGTATTTTACCCATAGCTGGGATTACGTGAGAGTTATTATCCGATAAGGACTCCCACTACCAGCGAAAGTCTAGGGAACGTGGGATTCTGAGACTCCCACTGCCGAGAGAAGTTGAATAGAGGTGGGAGTTGTTTTAGTAACTAACTCTCACACTCTATATAACATCTCCTAGCCGAAACCTAGATGACTAATGTTTTCAGCCGAAATAATACATAGAATCAGAAAACCGTTTTCTATTCTTGCCTCTCCCTTTTCTCTCTAATCCCCGAATCTCAGAAAACGAAGAGCTAGCAATCGCTGCCCGTTTCGTCGCGTGGATACCGGTAGAAGGACTTTCAGCAAAGGGAGATCAATCGGTAGCAGCATCCGATCCAAGAAACGTCATCCTCCATTCAAGAAGTAGATTCTTGAATCCTAAACGTAAGTTTTTGCTGCTGTTTTTCGAATTGTTTCATATGAGTGGATCCTTCAGGGGAGGATCCATGGGTGTTTGGAACGAGTTTCCGCCCATGAATCCCTTCACTCATGGGTAGGTAGGACACATTACCGGGTACCGGGATAGCGTTCGCCAGCGCATCCACGCGTTCAGCCCATAGAACAATGTATGTGGCATGTTCCTTTTCACAATCCAGAGTCGCTCCAGCCTTAAACGAGTGGACGTCGACTAACCCAATACATAATCCGATTATGTAAGTAAGGCAATTGAAGGGTAAATCTGAGAGGAAAAACTCATTCGATTCGTCGTTCCCCCCGAAGTAAGACTTTGTGTATATACTCGTTATTGATTTCATTATGCTATATGTGATTTTAGCATGGTGAATAGCGTGGCCTACTATACCCCTTGTTTTACATATTTTTGTTGTAATTTTATAATACGGCCTGTGAGCTGTTTTAATGTTGTAAAATTGTAATCGCTTTCTTAGATTAGCTTTATTGCTTTACATTGAAGGCTGGGTATGCCCATGTAACTATGTACCAAGGCTGGTGGATGTTGGATCGAAGACTCTATCCATGAGATGGATACTGACTTAGATTGACCATTGGCTCCCACAAGGCTCGTGGGAGTCATCATAGGATTAGGCCATGCTATCTCACGTTTAATTATTATGGTTTATATACTGCATGAGATGCTTGTATGAATGTATTATGCTTTTTATCGTCTTATTCAAACCGAACGTTTTAACTAAGTCTTAAAATGCCTACCATACTCTAAGCACTCATTGAGCTTGGATCATCACTTTGTCTGCTTGCCAAAGCAACAGACAAGTGGTTATCTAAGCAAAGAGAGATGGGAAAATAGTGATTTCCATAAGCTTAGACATGGTTCAACTTAGCTAGGCCATCAAAACAGTTTTGGGACTAGGGCATAAAATGGGAAAAAGCCGGGACATATAGATGTCATTCCCATTAGATGATTTTACTTTAATTGTGGGTGTTAAGCCAAAGCTTTCCTATAACTATTGTAAAATGTTTTTCCCCACTATTATCAAGTGTTGAAATTGTGGAAAATGTTTTTGCTCAAAAACTAATAACTTTGCAATTAACTTAATGTAGATAATGGCAACCAATACATCACGCAATTCATTGCGATCCGTCCTGAGAAGGAAAAAACTAAGCGGGACCAATTTCCTTGATTGGGCCCGCAACTTAAGGATTGTCCTTAGCGGGAAAGAAAGTCATGACGTTCTTGATACTGGACATTCTCGAACACACTGCAAATAACGCCCCTAGAGCTAAAAGAGATACTTGGAAGAAGCATTTCGATGACTCTAACGATGTGACTTGTCTCATGTTAGTCACAATGAGCACTGACCTTCAAAAACAGTTTGAAGGAGTTGAGGCTTTCCAGATGATGGGCCAGCTCAAGGAAATGTTCTAAGAGCAAGCTCGTCATGAAAGATTCCTCACAACCAAGGCGTTAAATAGTTGCAAAATGGCCCCTGGCACCTCTGTAAGTGCACATGTTCGGAAGATGATGGGCTATTTTGACCAACTTGAGAAACTTGAGGCTCCCATAAGTCATGACATGGCCACAGATATGATCTTGGGCTCACTCTCACCGGAGTATGACCAATTCATTATGAACTTCAACATGCATGCCATGGAGAAGACCATACATGAAATACACGGATGCTCAGCAGGCTGAACCGAACATTAAGAAGACCCCGAAGTCTTAATGGTTCAAAAAGGGGAATTTCAAGAAGAAAGGCAAGGGAAAGCCCATGGCCAAGAGAGGCAAAGGCAAAGGCAATGACAAGCCCAAGCCCCAGCCCAAAGCCAAGGCACCAAAGGAGGGAGTTTGCTTCCATTAGTAATGAACCGAGTCATTGGAAACGGGAACCGCAAACTCTATTTGGAAGAGAAGAAAAAGGGAAAGGCCGGTTTGACTGTCTCTCCGAGATATTTATGTTATTGAAATTAACATGTCTCGCTCCTACTTCATGGGTATTAGATACCGTTGTGGATCTCACATTTGTGCAAATGTGCAGGGGGTTCAAAATGAGTAGATCACCGCGAAAAGGAGAAGTGGACTCGAGAGTAGCAAACGGAGCAAGAGTTGTTGCCGTAGCTACCGGACATTTAATTTAGTTTTTGCCAATTGGCCTTATTATAGAAGCTGGATAATTGTCTTTATGTTCCAACTTTGAGTAGGAATATTATTTCAGTTTCTTGTTTGGATATTGATGGTTTTGAAATTAATATTATGAATAAAATTTGCACCGTTCATAAAGATCGTATCTTCTATGGAGATGCCTCTTTGATGAATGGGCTTTATGTTCTTAACCTCGATGATTCCAATAAAATGCCCATCTATAACATTAATACTAAGAGGTTTAAATCAAATGAATTAAACCAGACCTACTTTTGGCACTGTCGTTTGGGCCACATAAATGAGAAACGGATATCAAAGCTCTATTCAGATGGAATTTTGACATCATTTGACTTAGAGTCTTATGAGACTTGTGATTCTTGCTTATTAGGCAAAATGACTAAAGCTCCCTTTACTAGACAAAGTGAGAGAGCTTCCGATTTGTTAGGCCTCATACATACAGATGTTTGTGGACCAATAAACACTAGTGCTAGAGGAGGGTTTCAGTACTTCATCACATTCACAAATGATTTCATCAGATATGGCTACGTCTATCTAATGAAACATAAATCAGAATCTTTTGGAAGATTCAAAGAATTTCAAAATGAAGTACAAAATCAACTTGGCAAAAGTATTAAGATACTTCGATCAGATCGAGGTGGCGAATACTTTAACCAAGAGTTTGACGAACATCTTAGTGGTTGTGGAATTGTTTCACAATTAACTCCTCCTGGCACACCACAATGGAATGGCGTGTCAGAACGGAGGAATCGCACCTTATTAGATATGGTTCGATCTATGATGAGTCAAACAAATCTTCCAATTTCCTTTTGGGGCTACGCCCTAGAAACTGCTGCATTTATATTAAATAGAGCGGTTCAGAAAACTCCATATGAGATATGGACTGGGAAACGACCTAGTTTGTCATTCCTCAAAATTTGGGGATGCGAGGCGTACGTAAAACGCTTGTTATCTGATAAACCCGCCCCTAAATCTGATAAGTGTTTGTTTGTGGGATATCCTAAAGAAACTAAAGGATATTACTTCAATCTTCCATCAGAGAACAAAGTGTTTGTTGCTCGTAATGGTTTATTCCTTGAAAGGGAATTTATTTCCAAAGAGGATAGTGGGAGTAAGATCCCCAAACAACATCTGAACCAACTTTGGAAGTTCAAGCAAGCTCACGTGCTGATACTGAGCTTCAATCTTTGACACAAGGCCCAAGAAGGTCGAGTCGGGTACATCAACAGCCTGAGAGATATGGATTTTTCGTGACTAATGATCATTAGGTTGAACTGATTGATCAAGATGAACCCACTACCTATAAAGAGGCAATTCGTAGTTCTGAGTCAGATAAGTGGCTAGAAGCTATGAAGTCCGAGATGCAATCCATGTACGACAACCAAGTATGGACTTTGGTTGACCCACCCGAAGGGTGCAAGGTCATTGATAACAAATGGTGTTATAAAAAGAAGACCGACATGGATGGTAATGTACACACTTTTTAAATCGCGACTAGTAGTTAAAGGTTATAGACAAGTTCATGGTATTGACTATGACGAAACCTTTTCCCCCTGTCGTGATGATAAAGTCAATTAGGATTTTACTTGCCATAGCCGCATATTATGACTATGAGATATGGCAAATGGATGTTAAGATCTGCGTTTCTTAATGGAAACCTTCTCGAGGATTATATGACACAACTCGAGGGGTTTGTTGATCCAACAAATCCTAGCAAAGTGTGTAAGCTTCAAAGGTCCATTTATGGATTGAAGCAAGCATCTCGAAAAGCTGGAATCGTCGCTTTGATGAACGTATTAAAGAATTCGGTTTCATCAAAAACGAAGACGAGCCTTGTGTTTATAAGAAAGTAACTAATAATGCAGTAGTGTTCCTTGTGCTTTATGTGGACGACATCTTACTCGATTGGAAATGACATCCCCACATTACAAAGCGTAAAAGCTTGGTTGAGGGAAGTGCTTTTCCATGAAAGACTTAGGCGAGGCTACATACATTTTGGGTATTAGAATCTATAGAGATAGATCTAACAAAATGATTGGCTTGAGCCGAGTGGATACATTGACAACCTGAAACGGTTCAGCTTTGCAAGACTCCAAAAAAGGATTCTTGCCCATGTCACATGGCGTTAAACTCAGCGAGAACTCAAGGACCTTCCACAAGGGAGGACCAAGAGCGCATGAGTAAGATCCCATATGCTTCAGCCATTGGGTCTATTATGTACACCATGATATGTACTCGCTCGGATGTCTCATTTGCTTTAAGTATGACTAGCAGATATCAATATGACCCTCGGTGAGTCACATTGGACTGCAGATCAAGAGCATTCTTAAGTACTTGAGAAGGACTAAAGATATGTTTTTAGTTTACTGGGAGGTCGGGGAAAGGAAAGTCCGGTTGTAAATGGTTACACGGACGCAGAGGGACGTAGACGATTATAGATCGCAATCTAGTTTTGTGTTTTGTTTGATCGAGGTGCTTGTGAGCGAGAAGAGCTCAAAGCAAGAAACCATGGCCGACTCTACAATGTAAGCTCGAGTATCTAGTCGCCTCTCAAGCGACTAAAGAAGCTCGTTTGGATCGTGAAGTTTGTTGATGAATTAGGTGTTGTCCCTAGCATTGTGAACCCAGTGGACCTCTATTGTGATAGTACTGGTGCCATTTCACAAGCTAAGGAACCTAGATCTCACCAACGATCCAAACACATTCTCAGGCGTTTCCATCTGATTAGAGAGATCATCGATAGATGAGATGTTAGTATTTGCAAAGTTCATACAGACGACAACATTGCAGATCCATTGACCAAGCCACTCCCACAGCCTAAACATGAGAGTCATACTAGGTCAATGGGATTAAGGATCATGTATGATTGGACCTAGGGCAAGTGGGAGATTGTTAGTAGTGCCCTAGGACCATTAGCACATGTTGTGCGTCTTATTATCTTTTGAGCATGTAATTGAATAGTTAATTTTTCTTTTGATTATCAAATGTGTGATTTGATAGTAAAACTCATTAGCTTATGTAATTACTATTCTAGAAGTCCCTAGTTTTATGTAATGCTTAATTACTATGAAATAAAACTAGTATGATTGTTGATTGATGATCTTGTTTTACTGATCATGTGTAATGGATACAAATCACATCATAGATGCAATATATAGGGATACATTGTATTGGGACGTGATCCGTCGAGAAGTAATACTTCATGGTCTTAAGTCATAAGTATTACTTCCTCAATACTATTTTAGAATCCATAGACCTTATGTCTTCATTGATTCTAGTATGAATGGAGCCACGTTTTGACTCGATCGGACGTTACTTGTAACAGTAGTAATCAATACGATCGATGATCGGATGTAGTGTCCTATCATAGCTTGAATTTGAGAGACATTGCAAGGAATTTGTCCCTCTCTATTATTAGAGATAGATATCCATGGGCCCCTCGATAGGGAAAGACTGTTTAAATGCATGGCCGTGCTCAAATGTATTTGATTAAGTGGTTATCAAATGCTATTTGTCGAAACAGTCTACCTGGAGATCGAGCATAAATACAATTAAGCTTAATAAGGGTGACGACCACCATGCCTTATGCTTAATTAGGATATCGCGAGACAAAGGGATTAAATAGTGGATTGATATTAGGTTCCGTTGTATATTCATTCACTTTGGGTAGTCACAATGTCCTGCTAGGGACCGCTTGTGATTTATGAACTCACACTACTACTAAGTGTGTTTTCATTGCCATTGTGAGATGAACCTGCAGGGTCACACGCATAGACGAGCTAACGAACTTCATGTCCAGATTCAATGAATCTAGAATGTGTCTAGGTTCGTTGTATCTGACATTCACTTTTCTGAAAATAATAAAGTGTTTATTATTCGAATTAGAGATAGGGGCAATTTCGGTATTTTACCCATAGCTGGGATTACGTGGGAGTTATTATCCGATAAGGACTCCCACTACCAGCGAAAGTCTAGGGAACGTGGGATTCTGAGACTCCCACTGCCGAGAGAAGTTGAATAGAGGTGGGAGTTGTTCTAGTAACTAACTCTCACACTTTATATAACATCTCTTAGCCGAAACCTAGATGACTAATGTTTTCAGCCGAAATAATACATAGAATCAGAAAACCGTTTTCTATTCTTGCCTCTCCCTTTTCTCTCTAATCCCCGAATCTCAGAAAACGAAGAGCTAGCGATCGCTGCCCGTTTCGTTGCGTGGATACCGGTAGAGGGACTTTCCGCAAAGGGAGATCAATCGGTAGCAGCATCCGATCCAAGAAACGTCATCCTCCATTCAAGAAGTAGCTTCTTGAATCCTAAACGTAAGTTTTTCTTGCTTTTTTTCGAATTGTTTCATATGAGCGGATCCGTCAGGGGAGGATCCATGGGTGTTTGGAACGAGTTTCCGCCCATGAATCCCTTCACTCATGGGTAGGTAGGATCACATTACCGGGTACCGGGTACCGGGATAGCGTTCGCCAGCGCATCCACGCGTTCAGCCCATAGAGCAATGTATGTGGCATGTTCCTTTTCCCAATCCAGAGTCGCTCCAGCCTTAAACGAGTGGACGTCGACACCCTCTTTGGTACCCTTCGCCACATGTGGGATTGGTATCACCTGTTGGAATCCGAATTGCCTAGCAACCCGGTCCGGCATGTGGTACTCAACCACCTCGAAACAAACGAGCGGCGTACGGGCTCGGCAGGTGGCCTGGAAGCCCTCATCTCGAGCAGCCCTCTCAGCAATAACCCAGTCAAGGTACGGCGTCCATATGAACTGCTAATAAAAAGTGTACTTAGCATAAATCAATTGCTTTAATTTAAACATAAAATACAAAATTAAAGAAAATACTTACCCCCTGAGCGTCCGTCAGCTGATCTCTTAACACCGTAAGCTGCGCTTTGGGTGCGTTACGGAAACTTCGGCCCTTATTCCATCGCAACCCGTAAGCTCTCCTGTCCGTGGAAATATCGTGCAGAGTCGGGCCGCAGTTTTGGGGCCGGAGACATGAGATGCGCTCCCCCGCCCACAACTAGTACATAAAAAACACGGAGTAATCAACAAATATTCAAAATACATGGAAGCAATAAAACCATATAAAAAAGTACACAAACCTGGATTAAAATGCAACATCCAGCTATGTCCTTAGAAACGGCCTGAGCAGAGGTGCACATCTGTCGGTACAGATGTGCAAGGACGGCGCTAGCCCAGGAATGCTGGTCTTCTGCCAGGATCCCGTCGTTGATGGTGAGGAGATACCGCATGTTCTCCCGCGACCCGGATTTGTTTGGAAATAAGAAGGTGGACATCAGTAGGAAAATAAGAGTCCGGGCCCGCTGGTCTACAGCCAACTCAGTGGCATCCTCGCCTAGGAGCTCACTAATATGGGCATACACCTCTACAAGGGTGATGGTGTTACCCCTAATGGACTCGGGTGGGGGTCGGAAACCTAGTATGTCGTGCACACGCTCAATCCACTGAGTACTTCTAAGGTTGTAGTCCTCGTGCCACGACACCACGTGGCCACTAGTAGGCAACCTACGTCTTCTAGCGTAATGGTTACCTCACCGCATCGGAGGTGAAAAGTATGTGTCTCTGGGCGCCACCGCTCTACTAATGCGGTGACCAAGGCGTGGTGTATCTTGATCTTGCCTATCCTACAGCAACCCCCGAAACCTAAAAGGTCAATCAGCTGAAGCACCCTTGCGTTGCCTTCGTTTTGGTAGGCATCAAAGAAATTCCCATAGTTGCTAATTATTTTTAAACTAGTGTTTAACTCTACGTCCCCGCCTCATATTCTAAGAGCTCTATGGGATGTGTGTTTGTTTAAAACACTGGGATCATAAGGACCGGGCAAAAGGTGTGCAGGAACATACATCTAAAAAAAAATAATATACAATGCATCGGAAACTACAAAAAATTAATTCACAATTCACCATTCACTTTAATAACAATTCACAATTCAAAAAATAACAATTCACAATTCACCATAATCCGCAATTAACAAAAATATTGAAGTCACGAAAAACCTAAATTGACAAATACCCTAAATTAAAAATTACCCTAAATTGGAAAATGCCATAATTTGTTAATTAACCTAAATTCACAAAATCAAAACCAAATTCAAACACATACACCTTCAAATAGGGAACAAATTACTCCAAAGAACTAAAATCACATCAATTAAAACTTCAAATAATAACATAAATGTTGAATTTCTATAAAAAATTCCAAAAACATTAAGTTTTTATACCTCCTAGATTGAGAGATGAGAGAGAAGATAGTGGTGGATTGTTAACGGCAAAGGAAGTCGGCGGTGGCAGGTGGCAGCGAAGCGGAGGGGAGGGGTGGTGGCGGGGCACTTGGGGATTTTTTGGATTTTTGCTGAAAGGCTCGCGGGCGGGTGGGAGAAAAGGGGATTTGGGGATTTTAATATGAGAGGCCAGGACGGAAGTGACGTGGGCAAGGCGCATTTGGGAGTTGTCCACGTCAGCTAGGACGGAAGTCCCACTTCCGTCTTGGACAAAAATATTTCTCCCACTTTTTCCACTGCCATGTCATGACCATTCTACTAAATAAATGCCATACTAATGCAATTCCCCAATTTTAATATCATCATTGCTTTTTCCTAAACTCTTTAATTGATCTGTTGCCGGCGCCGCCGTCCCCGTTTCTGAGACCGACACCACCGCCGCCATATTTGCAACAACCATATGCTCTACCACCGCCACCGTGTCTGCAACCACTGGCTCCACAACTAAACCTATTGGATAATCATCATCCACAAGTACATTTTCTTTCGGTCCAGGCGCAATCACTCCCAAAATTTCCACCTCTAGCGGGCCAACCGTCCCCTTCACAGCCGCGGCTTCCTTGGAGGGTCCGGATTCAGCCGTCTTGCGAGGCTTCCACGCATCCACCCTTCTCGGATTCGTAACCCTGGTCCCAGATTTTAATATTTTGACTGGTTCACCAATCGGGGCCATCTCCAATTTCTTTTTTCTCCTATCAATTACCGGAGCAATCAACTTTTGATCTGGCATAACCGTTGAACAACGGCCATACTCATGCCCTATCTTCATGCATCGGGTGCAATATTCTGGCAAATCATCATAAGTGATGGATTGCCAAAACTCCTTTCCTCTTTTTCGTGTGTGTGATGCGAATTCGATGTGGCAAATCTGCAAGAAAATCGAATTCCACACAAACCTTTGGAATGCTTTGCCATGTAGCATTTGTCGTTGGCGCATCGAGTGTCAATGGCTGCCCAACCGCCTTCGCCAAAGAGAAAAGCTTAGCTTTGTTATAGAGATGAATTAGTAGCCCTTCAAAACCAATCCATGTTGGCACAATTGAGGGTTCTTCATGCAAATTGAAATCATGTGTCGATTTTAATACCCTCATTTTCATACCACAAAAAATCCAACAACCCTGTCTCCACAACCTGGAGTAATCCTCCTTAAGATCAAAACGAATCAAAACGCGCCGAGGATCCATGCAGCCAATCCAGAAACTCCCTTTAAATCCGACTTTATGAAAAACCCGGCGCAGTGAATCCATATTTGGGGCATGCTTCTGGAATTTTCCAACCAATGCGAAACTCCATGGGGCTATCAGATAATCGTGTTCATCAGCAGAGATCGTAAGATTCGGTTCACCCTTATAAGTGTCTAAGGGGGTGATCAGAAAAGAGATTGATGTGGCTGGCCCAGTCAAGTGGTCAACGAAGGATTTCTTAGGCTATGTGGTGTCACCGGCGGCTCCAGTAGCTGGCTGGCGGGCGGCCATGGAAGACCAATGCCGCGTGTATTAGAGTACTATCAAGAAAATGACTCTTTTTTGAGAGAGTTTTTTAGGAGCCAGTTAAAAAAATAATCAATGATTTCAAGATTGATTAATAAACTCTCTGCTCGAATAGAATGTTGGCAAACAAAATTGTTGGACATGGCTGGACGCCTAATTTTGATCAAACATATTTTGTACTCGACTGCATTGCACATACTTCCATCAACAAATCCACCATCGCTTGTATTGAATAACATTGAGTGAATGCTTGCCGGTTTTCTTTGGGGTGATCTGGATGGAAAGCGGAGAGGCATTGGATGATTTGGAAGTTACTATGACGAGATACGTCATCGAATGGACTCGGATTGATCACAATGCAACATTATCGCCAAGCATATGTGGTCAAATTATGGTGGAGATTCAGAACCATGGAGTCACTTTGGGCAAAATTTCTTCGAGAGAGATACTGCCACGAATTGAATCATGTGGTGTTGGCTACTGTGGGACCAAAAAGCTGAATCACATGGGTAAACCTTGGTTATTTTTTTGAGGGAATTGGAGATTGGTCGGAGAAGATGGAGATTATGAACGGGGTCGGTTGGTTTTCAATGGATAAATTAGATTTTAGTACAATTATGACGATATTATGTATTAAAAATAACGGATTTGGGACCGTCGCACAATTTTTTTTCATTTGTTTCGACCACTGAATAATTTCAGCTTTGTAAAGTTCTGACAATTTCGCGTACTAATCATAACAGATATGGGGCGTCGAGCTCTGATTTTTCATCTGATGCGTCCGATGAATAATCTTGATTTTATTCAAATTCTGACAATATTGTGTAATAATCATCACGGATATAATAAACCTAATAATTTTTTTTTGGTAAAAAAAAGTTTAGGTGGGTTTGGCTCCGGTCACCACCATGGGTCAGGGCAGGCCCAAGGGACCATAGGTCGCTTACAAGGATACTTACAGATCACCCACTAACACAGCCACGTCGACAGCGGGAATTGAACACATGGCATTTGTAAGAGACATATGGTCCTATATAAATCAAAATGGTTATCGAGTCTGTCTTTTCTGATTATTTTGGCTTTGATTTGAGGTTATGGTCCCGTAACAAACGTGATGTATATGAGACTACTATTATTCTGTGAGCAGCCATTTTGTGCATTCATCGGCAAAGATTATGTTTTGTTCTCCAATCCACCTGTTTCAGTGGTATTGTGGGGTAGCTATTTTGTGCATTTATTGACAAATATTTGGTCCATCTCTTATAAATTCCGCTCATTCCCCAAATTATTGGGGATTCAATGAGTTATATTGTTGTTTTAGTCCTAGGACAGTAGAAAAATATTTAGTTGTCTTTTTCATTAATTTGCCTCCCATGCATTTGGCCAAAGCATCTTCATTACTGAATTGGATATCTTATGTTGGTTCAACTTATTTTTACTGGACTTTCCCTTGTGAGTTGTGTCGATAATTAATAGTGAAAAACTGTTTTGATAATCTGTATATCTTTTTATTGGAAATAATATCTTATGTTTATACATATGTTTTACTCAAGTATTTCTGATAATAGGGAAAAACTCATGTTTTGGTAATTTGTAGCATTAGTCTCCACCTCTATCTGATTCATGCTAAGAAATATATTGTAAATTTTAGAACTGAAGAAGCCCATTTTAGCTTTTGTGGTTAGAGTCAGTTTTCTGTATTGATTGTCATCCTCTTACATGTTTTCCATGGGAAAAAGACTTCATGTCCAAATGCCGAAACTCATTTTTTTCACATTTCAATTTAGGATTAGTTTCTATATGAGGTTTCTTGTCACTTGAACAAGAAAGATTCCGTCCGAGGGAATTATCTCTTGCCAGATAAACTCAGAGTTATGATTTTTCCATATGAGCATTAGTACAGTCGGTGGACAATGAGGTTATTTTTCCATATGAGCATTAGAACATTTCATTCACTTTATTTGCCAAGAAGATAGAACCTGATAGAAATAGTACTGGTTTTACAATTATCTTGATAGAAATTTGTTTTACACGAGTACATATATATGAATTTGGCATGTCCATAATCTAGCTGTATGGCTTAAGTCAAATTATGTTTCCCTTTACATTGATCCCCTGATATCCTCCTGGTGTAATTTTTGATAGCGTAGACACTTCTTGTAATTCTGGTCCAGTTTCGTACATAGTTAATGATTAGAAGTTTACGAGAAAAACGAAGAATTTAGCGAGGTACAAAATACGACCTTCGACCGAAATTGAATGTACATATTATTAAAATAGATATATTTCCTATCTAAACTCTTATAACTAAACGTCCTACATTTAATAAATGCAATCTCAAATAACATATGAGTTATCATATATTCAAAAGTATTATGGCTGATTTACTCGTGGTTAAGCCACTCTTAACTTGTATAACTTAAATGCACACCGATACCGATGTGATCTTTTCTCTAACACTTTCTGTAGTATTTTCCTAGTCGTAGTCGTGTTCATACATGGAGCTTGACATGTTTAATTTAGAATATATGAAATAAATTTTTTGTAATTAGATTGTAACAAGAAGTGTTACAGGAAGTGTTATAGAGGATTTGAACCGAGTAAAATATGCACATTCAATTTAGAAGGAGTGAGTTGTGCATTTTACAAGATATGATTTCGTGATTTTTCCTTTTCTTTTTCCCAAGGGTAGTAATGGTCTCAAGATGGAACAAATTTTTCCAATTAGCGTTAGGTTTTCGAGTACTTGTGTGTCGTTGGAAACTATGATACTGTAAGATTTCTATCATGTGTAATAGGGTTTATCATACTTATACATGCTCATGCAATTACATCATGGCTTACATAACCCTTGGGGTCATACTTAGGGTTTATATTTTCATATATTAATATTTGTTAAGAAACAAATCTTTATTTTTTAGATAATTAGTAACTTCATGTGTATCCAACCCTAAATACTTACCAAAATATTCATGATACATGGTTAAGAACACATTACTGCTACTAAAGAAATTATTATTAAGCTCAAATGTATAACATTTTTCACGTCCATTTTCAAATTCAGGTAGAGCAAAAACCACTTATATTTCAATTTTACAGCTTAGCAAAAATATGCCTACAGAATTTCTAGCTACCATCAATAAAGTTATTTACCGATGTGTACTTTATTTTATCTATTTTTCATAAGCTTGTGTAAGACCATTATTCCAACGAATGATAAACAGTTAGAGATTAACTCCAATAAAAAAAATTTCATAAAAATAAGATGGTGTCAAGCACCAAGATTCACTTAATACATATGGCAAATTTGCTATTAAATTTTGAGTCTTCAAAAACTTGTATATATACAACCAACATTTGAGACTTACAATCACAAAATTTCTCCTTCAAATTTCATCCTTTACAGTTGAATAATCCATAGAAATATTTGATTAAGCTATGGCTAGGGGAAAAGTCAGAGTTGCTTTTATCATGAAGGGTGCTAAAAGGAAAGCTACCTTCCGGAAGAGAAGAAAAAGGCAGGAATAAACCTCAAGAATGTTTAACATGGAAACATTTTTAAAGGACAGGATCGCAAAAGTTAAAAAGAAGTTGGACAAGTAGGTAACGGAAAATCATGAAAAGGAGATGACCGAGTTACTGTTTCGTGTTATGTCACAAGGCAAATCCGGGCTAGAGAACTTGTCGTTGGAACACCTTAGTGAAGTTGAGCGCAAAGCTGAGCAACAATTGAAAGACATCAATAGAAGGATGGAGGCTTTGGGAATCATGAATAATAGGCAACACCTCTGAATGGAAAGGCAGAAGCAAAATCCTAAGTAGCATCCTTTATTTTGTTAATTTACAGATCTCTGATCTCGTAAGAATTACCTTTTGTTGTTTTCTTTTATGGGTAATATTTTCATTATATATTTAAGATGCACTACATTTTTTTGAACATTAAATGCTTTGTAATGTACTGTTCGTTTGATTTATAATTAGTAATTTCGACATTTATTTTCTGTTTTGTAATGGCGTACTTTTTAAGTTTCTCGAATACTAAAATTTATAAGATTTGTGCAAAATTACATGATTCAGAAAGAGTAAATAAAAACAGTCAATAAGATGTCAAACAATGAACTTAGACTAAAACGCTTACAAAGGTAACTTATAAGGGGATAATCCAAATCTTATAAGGAATAAAAGTGTTTAGAAATTAGTAAATGTGAGATTACATAAGACAAATACGAAAGATAATTGAGACATCGGCAAAGACATAAAATTACTCACTACGTATAATGTTTAGGAACTGTCTTACCTTGCATTAATCCATTGAGACATTAAGCTAAGGATCACAAGTTAATTTGGACAAAACTATATTAGATTTTTTTCAGTATTTTGAACACCTAAAGTTTGAATTCATCTCTATTTAATTAATCGAGTTGTTCATGTTACTTTCTAGTTACCTGCAAATTGTATTTTGGGAAATAAATTACATATGCATGCATAAATGTTGCTTCAAATATTTTCCAAAGAAAAACTTGTTTTGACGCTCTTTTAACTATTATTATTAAAGTGTCACATACCAATGCCAATTTAGTTAAAAATGTACATACCGACAGAAACATCATATATAGTAATTTACCTTTTTGTTTGACACATTAGACAATTGAAATGTTAGTAAAAGAGAAGAATGTTCTCTGTTCATAATTAAGAAATGTTTTATTTACTTAAGAAATAAATTAATTCATTGGTTGCAACCTAGAAGCAATTGGCCTTTTTAATTGGGTTAAGGAAGGAGTTGAATGGGGGAGAATATATAGACCGATAGGTTAATGGAAGTCCAATATTGACTGGATTCACTAGGGACTAAGATTCTTAGTCCTAGCTACTTGATCAAGTTTAATGTCTTCACTCAACTATTCTTGTTTTTTAAGGGGTGAACGGTAATTTTTGTTTCTCTAGCTGTATGGCTTAAGTCAAATTATGTTTCTCTTTACATTGATCCCCTGATATCCTCCTGATGTAATTTTTGATAGCGTAGACACTTTTTGTAATTCTGGTCCAATTTCGTACATGGTTAATCATTAGAAGTTTACGTAGAAAAAACGAAGAATTTAGCGGGGAACAAAATACGACCTTCGACCGAAATTGAATGTACATATTATTAAAATAGATATATTTCCTATTTAAACTCTTATAAACGTCCTACATTTAATAAATGCTATCTCAAATAACTTATGAGTTATCATATATTCAAAAGTATTATGCTGATTTACTCGTGGTTAAGCCACTCTTAACTTGTATAACTTAAATGCACACCGATGCCGATGTGATCTTTTCTCTAACACTTTCTGTAGTAGTTTCCTAATCGTAGTCGTGTTCATACAAGCAGCTTGACATGTTTAATTTAGAATATATGAAATAAATTTTTTTGTAATTAGATTGTAACAAGAAGTGTTATAGAGGATTAACCGAGTAAAATATGCACATTCAATTTAGAAGGAGCGAGTAGTACATTTTACAAGATATGATTTCGTGGTTTTTCCCTTTCTATTTCCCAATGGTAGTAATGGTCTCAAGATGGAACAAATTTTTCCAATTAGCGTTAGGTTTTGGTGTACTTCTGTGTCGTTGGAAACTACGATACTATAAGATTTCTATCCTGTGTAATAGGACTTATCATACTTATACATGCTCATGCAATTACATCATGGCATACATAAGCCTTGGGTCACACTTCATATATTAATATTCGTTAAGAAACAAATCTTTATTTTTTGAAAATTAGTAACTTCATGTGTATCCATCCCTAAATACTTACCAAAATATTCATGGTACATGGTTAAGAGCACATTACTGCTACTAAAGAAATTATTATTAAGCTCAAATTAATAACATTTTTCACGTCCATTTTCAAATTCTTCAAGAATAAAAACCACTTATATTTCAATTTTACAACTTAGGAATTATATGCCAGCGAAATTTCTAGCTACCTTCAAGAAAGTTATTTACCGATGAGTACTTTATTTCATCTATTTTTCATAAGCTTGTGTAAGACCATTATTCCAACGAATGATAAACAGTTAGAGAATAACTCCAATAAAAAAAATTCCATAAAAAATAAGATGGTGTCAACCACCGAGATTCACTTAATATATATGGCAAATTTGCTATTAAATTTTGAGTCTTCAAAAACTTGTATATATACAACCAACACTTGAGACTTACAATCACAAAATTTCTCCTTCAAATTTCATCCCTTATAGTTGAATTATCCATAGAAATATTTGATTAAGCTATGGCTAGGGGAAAAGTCAGAGTTGCTTTTATCATGAAGGCCGCTAAAAGGAAAGCTACCTTCCAGAAGAGAAGAAAAAGGCAGGAACAAACCTCAAGAATGTTTAACCAGGAAACATTTTTAAGGGACAGGTTCGCAAAAGTTAAAAAGAAGTTGGACAATCAGGTAACGGAAAATCATGAAAAGGGGATGACCGAGTTACTGTTTCGTGTCATGTCCCAAGGCAAATCCGGGCTAGAGAACTTGTCGTTGGAACACCTTAGTGAAGTTGAGCGCAAAGCTGAGCAACAATTGAAAGACATCAATAGAAGGATGGAGGCTTTAGGAATCATGGATAATAGGCAACACCTCTGAATGGAAAGGCAGAAGCAAAATCCTGAGTAGCATCATTTATTTTATTAATTTACAGATCTCTGATCTCGTTAGAAGTACCTTTTGTTGTTTTCTTTTATGGGTATTATTTACATTATATATGTAAGATGCACTACATTTTTTTGAACTTTAAATGTCTTGTAATGTAATGTTTGTTCTATTTATAATTAGTAATTTCGACATTTATTTTCTATTTTGTAATGGCGTACTTTTTAAGTTTCTCGAATACTAAGGTTTATAAGATTTGTGCAAAATTACATGTTTCAGAAAGAGTAAATAAAAACAGTCAATAAGATGTCAAAAACTGAACTTAGACTAGAACGCTAACAAAGGTAACTTATAAGGGGAGAATCCAAATCTTATAAGGAATAAAAGTGTTTACAAATTAGTAAATGTGAGATTACATAAGACATATACGAAAGATAATTGAAACATCGTCAAAGACATAAAATTACTCTCTTTGTATAATTTTTAGGAACTGTCTTCCCATGCATTAATCCATAGAGACATTAAGCTAAGGGTCACAAGTTAAATTGGACAAAAATATATTAAATTTTTTTTCAGTATTTTGAACACCTAAAGTTTGAATTCATCTCTATTTAATTAATGAAGTTCTTCATGTTTCTTTCTAGGTACCTGTAAATTGTATTTTGGGTAAAAAAATACATATGCATGCATAAATGTTGCTTCAAATATTTTCCAAAGCAAAACTTGTTTTGACGCTCTTTTAACTATTATTATTAAAGCGTCACATGCCAATGCCATTTTAGTTAAAAATGTACATACCGACAGAAACATCACATATAGTACTTTATCTTTTTGTTTGACACATTAGACAATTGAAATGTTAGTAAAAGAGAAGAATATTCTCTGTTCATAATTAAGAACTGTTTTATTTACTTAAGAAATAAATTAATTCATTGGTTGCAACCTAGATGCAATTGGCCTTTTTAATTGGGTTAAGGAAGGAGTTGAATGGGGGAGAATATATAGACCGATAGGTTAATGGAAGTCCAATGTTGACTGGATTCACTAGGGACTAAGATTCTTAGTCCTAGCTACTTGATCAAGTTTAATGTCTTCACTCAACTATTCTTGTTTTTTAAGGGGTGAACGGTAATTTTTGTTTCTCTAGCTGTATGGCTTAAGTCAAATTATGTTTCTCTTTAAATTGATCCCCTGATATCCTCCTGATGTAATTTTTTATAGCGTAGACACTTCTTGTAATTCTGGTCCAATTTCGTACATGGTTAATCATTAGAAGTTTACGTAGAAAAAACGAAGAATTTAGCGGGGAACAAAATACGACCTTCGACCGAAATTGAATGTACATATTATTAAAATAGATATATTTCCTATTTAAACTCTTATAAACGTCCTACATTTAATAAATGCAATCTCAAATAACATATGAGTTATCATATATTCAAAAGTATTATGCTGATTTACTCGTGGTTAAGCCACTCTTAACTTGTATAACTTAAATGCACACCGATACCGATGTGATCTTTTCTCTAACACTTTCTGTAGTATTTTCCTAATCGTAGTCGTGTTCATACAAGCAGCTTGACATTTTTAATTTAGAATATATGAAATAAATTTTTTTGTAATTAGATTGTAACAAGAAGTGTTATAGAGGATTAACCGAGTAAAATATGCACATTCAATTTAGAAGGAGCGAGTAGTACATTTTACAAGATATGATTTCGTGGTTTTTCCTTTTCTTTTTCCCAAGGGTAGTAATGGTCTCAAGACGGAACAAATTTTTCCAATTAGCGTTAGGTTTTGGTGTACTTCTGTGTCGTTGGAAACTACGATACTATAAGATTTCTATCCTGTGTAATAGGATTTATCATACTTATACATGCTCATGCAATTACATCATGGCTTACATAAGCCTTGGGTCATACTTACTTCATATATTAATATTCGTTAAGAAACAAATCTTTATTTTTTGATAATTAGTAACTTCATGTGTATCCATCCCTAAATACTTACCAAAATATTCATGGTACATGGTTAAGAACACATTACTGCTACTAAAGAAATTATTATTAAGCTCAAATTAATAACATTTTTCACGTCCATTTTCAAATTCTTCAAGAATAAAAACCACTTATATTTCAATTTTACAACTTAGGAATTATATGCCAGCGGAATTTCTAGCTACCTTCAAGAAAGTTATTTACCGATGAGTACTTTATTTCATCTATTTTTCATAAGCTTGTGTAAGACCATTATTCCAACGAATGATAAACAGTTAGAGAATAACTCCAATAAAAACAATTCCCTAAAAAATAAGATGGTGTCAACCACCGAGATTCACTTAATGTATATGGAAAATTTGCTATTAAATTTTGAGTCTTCAAAAACTTGTATATATACAACCAACATTTGAGACTTACAATAACAAAATTTCTCCTTTAAATTTCATCCCTTACAGTTGAATTATCTTTAGAAATATTTGATTAAGCTATGGCTAGGGGAAAAGTCAGGCTTGCTTTTATCATGAAGGCTGCTAAAAGGAAAGCTACCTTCCAGAAGAGAAGAAAAATGCAGGAACAAACCTCAAGAATGTTTAACCAGGAAACATTTTTAAGGGACAGGTTCGCAAAAGTTAAAAAGAAGTTGGACAATCAGGTAACGAAAAACCATGAAAAGGGGATGACCGAGTTACTGTTTCGTGTCATGTCCCAAGGCAAATCCGGGCTAGAGAACTTGTCGTTGGAACACCTTAGTGAAGTTGAGCGCAAAGCTGAGCAACAATTGAAAGACATCAATAGAAGGATGGAGGCTTTAGGAATCATGGATAATAGGCAACACCTCTGAATGGAAAGGCAAAAGCAAAATCCTGAGTAGCATCATTTATTTTATTAATTTACAGATCTCTGATCTCGTAAGAACTACCTTTTGGTTTTTTCTTTTATGGGTATTATTTATATTATATATGTAAGATGCACTACATTTTTTTGAACTTTAAATGTCTTGAATGTAATGTTTGTTCTATTTATAATTAGTAATTTCGACATTTATTTTCTATTTTTTAATGTCGTAATTTTTAAGTTTCTCGAATACTAAAGTTTATAAGATTTTTGCAAAATTACATGTTTCAGAAAGGGTAAATAAAAACAGTCAATAAGATGTCAAAAACTGAACTTAGACTAAAACGCTAACAAAGGTAACTTATAAGGGGAGAATCCAAATCTTATAAGGAATAAAAGTGTTTACAAATTAGTAAATGTGAGATTACATAAGACATATACGAAAGATAATTGAAACATCATCAAAGACATAAAATTACTCTGTTTGTATAATTTTTAGGAACTGTCTTCCCATGCATTAATCCATAGAGACATTAAGCTAAGGGTCACAAGTTAAATTGGACAAAAATATATTAGATTTTTTTCAGTATTTTGAACACCTAAAGTTTGAATTCATCTCTATTTAATTAATCAAGTTGTTCATGTTTCTTTCTAGGTACCTGTAAATTGTATTTTGGGTAAAAAAATACATATGCATGCATAAATGTTGCTTCAAATATTTTCCAAAGCATGACGCTCTTTTAACTGTTATTATTAAAGCGTCACATGCCAATGCCATTTTAGTTAAAAATGTACATACCGACAGAAACATCACATATAGTACTTTATCTTTTTGTTTGACACATTAGACAATTGAAATGTTAGTAAAAGAGAAGAATATTCTCTGTTCATAATTAAGAAATGTTTTATTGCCTAAGAAATAAATTAATTCATTGGTTGCAACCTAGAAGCTATTGGCCTTTTTAATTGGGTTAAGGAAGGAGTTGAATGGGGGAGAATATATAGACCGATAGGATAATGGAAGTCCACTGTTGACTGGATTCACTAGGGACTAAGATTCTTAGTCCTAGCTACTTGATCAAGTTTAATGTCTTCACTCAACTATTCTTGTTTTTTATGGGGTGAACGGTAATTTTTGTTTCTCTAGCTGTATGGCTTAAGTCAAATTATGTTTCTCTTTAAATTGATCCCCTGATATCCTCTTGATGTAATTTTTGATAGCGTAGACACTTCTTGTAATTCTGGTCCAATTTCGTACATGGTTAATCATTAGAAGTGTATACACGGTTAATCATTAGAAGTCTACGTAGAAAAAACGAATAATTTAGCGGGGAACAAAATACGACCTTCGACCGAAATTGAATGTACATATAATTAAAATAGATATATTTCCTATTTAAACTCTTATAAACGTCCTACATTTAATAAATGCAATCTCAAATAACATATGAGTTATCATATATTCAAAAGTATTATGCTGATTTACTCGTGGTTAAGCCACTCTTAACTTGTATAACTTAAATGCACACCGATACCGATGTGATCTTTTCTCTAACACTTTCTGTAGTATTTTCCTAGTCGTAGTCGTGTTCAATCCTGTGTAATAGGATTTATCATACTTATACATGCTCATGCAATTACATCATGGCTTACATAAGCCTTGGGTCATACTTACTTCATATATTAAAATTCGTTAAGAAACAAATCTTTATTTTTTGATAATTAGTAACTTCATGTGTATCCATCCCTAAATACTTACCGAAATATTCATGGTACATGGTTATGATCACATTACTGCTACTAAAGAAATTATTATTAAGCTCAAATTAATAAAATGTTTCACATCCATTTTCAAATTCTTCAAGAACAAAAACCACTTATATTTCAATTTTACAGCTTAGCGATTATATGCCTGCGGCATTTCTAGCTACCGTCAAGAAAGTTATTTACCGATGAGTACTTTATTTCATCTATTTTTCATAAGCTTGAGTAAGACCATTATTCCAACGAATGATAAACAGTTAGAGATTAACTCCAATAAAAACAATTCCATAAAAATAAGATGGTGTCAACCACCACGATTCACTTAATATATATGGAAAATTTGCTATTAAATTTTGAGTCTTCAAAAACTTGTATATAAACAACCAACATTTGAGACTTACAATCACAAAATTTCTCCTTCAAATTTCATCCCTTATAGTTGAATTATATATAGAAATATTTGATTAAGCTATGGCTTGGGGAAAAGTCATACTTGCTTTTATCATGAAGGCTGCTAAAAGGAAAGCTACCTTCCGGAAGAGAAGAAAAAGGCAGGAACAAACCTCAAGAATGTTTAACCAGGAAACATTTTTAAGGGACAGGTTCGCAAAAGTTAAAAAGAAGTTGGACAATCAGGTAACGGAAAATCATGAAAAAGAGATGACCGAGTTACTATTTTGTGTCATGTCACAAAGCAAATCCGGGCTAGAGAACTTGTCATTGGAACACCTTAGTGAAGTTGAGCGCAAAGCTGAGCAACAATTGAAAGACATCAATAGAAGGATGGAGGCTTTGGGAATCATAGATAATAGGCAACACCTCTGAATGGAAAGGCAGAAGCAAAATCCTGAGTAGCATCATTTATTTTATTAATTTACATATCTCTGATCTCGTAAGAACTACCTTTTGTTGTTTTCTTTTATGGGTAATATTTACTTTATATATGTAAGATGCACTACATGTTTTTGAACTTTAAATGTCTTTTAATGTAATGTTTGTTCTATTTATAATTATTAATTTCCACATTTATTTTCTATTTTGTAATGGCGTACTTTTTAAGTTTCTCGAATACTAAAGTTTATAAGATTTGTGCAAAATTACATGATTCAGAAAGAGTAAATAAAAACAGTCAATAAGATGTCAAAAAATGAACTTAGACTAAAACGCTGACAAAGGTAACTTATAAGGGGAGAATCCAAATCTTATAAGGAATAAAAGTGTTTACAAATTAGTAAATGTGAGATTACATAAGACAAATACGAAAGATAATTGAAACATCGGCAAAGACATAAAATTTCTCTCTTTGTATAATTTTTAGGAACTGTCTTCCCATGCATTAATCCATAGAGACATTAAGCTAAGGGTCACAAGTTAAATTAGACAAAACTATATTTGATATTTTTCAGTATTTTGAACACCAAAAGTTTGAATTCATCTCTATTTAATTAATCAAGTTGTTCATGTTTCTTTCTAGGTACTTGTAAATTGTATTTTGGGAAAAAAAATACATATGCATGCATAAATGTTGCTTCAAATATTTTCCAATGCCAAACCTGTTTTGACGCTCTTTTAACTGTTATTATTAAAGCGCCACATGTCAATGCCATTTTAGTTAAAAATGTATATATCGACAGAAACATCACGTATAGTACTTTATCTTTTTGTTTGATACATTAGACAATTGAAATGTTAGTAAAAGAGAGAGCATGCTCTCAAGAGAACTACATTCCGACTAGGACTCTTAAACTCTGCAACCGTATGGCTGCTGCCGCTCCGGCACCACCCCTCTCGGGTGGTGTTTGGCCAAAGAAATCTTTTGCGGATTTTTTATCCGCCCCAAAACAACAAGTTACTCCAGTGCCGGTAAAGGAACTGTCCACATTTAAAGGAGAACCAGCGATCATCGTCGGAGAGGAAGACTTGGCTTCTCTGGAGAAGCCATGGAAATTGGCGCTGGTCGGTAAGTTTACTCGTAGGGGACCACCCTTGCATCGCCTGCGGAGAGACTTTCAAAAACTTCAGTTCAAAGGGCACTACTGGATCGGATGGCTCGATTCAAAGCATGTGATCATCCGATTTGTACATAAAGAAGACTATTGCCGATTCTGGCGAAAAGGCGTGTGGATCTTCAATGGGTCGCGCCTCTGTGTGTTCAAATGGACTTTTGATTTTGATCCGGAAATAGAATCGGCGATCGTCCCGATATGGATTCGTTTGGAAGGATTACCACTACATCTGTTCAACAAGTGCTACTTATTCTCCATTGCTAAGGCAGCGGGAGTCCCTCTGGTCCTCGATGAACAGACTGCCAATATTACGAGACCTAGCGTTGCTAATGTTTATGTGGAGGTAGACCTCCTGAAGCTGATTTGCAATAGAATCTGGGTCGGGCATGAACGCTCGGGGAAGGGTTTTTGGCAGAAAATTGGTTATGAGGATTTGCCGCCCGGTGTTGGAAAGTCGGTCACTGGGACACTGACTGCACGGATGTTAAGGTTCCGGAGAAGGTTTTGGGGAAAAATTCACAGGTTCAGGAGAAGGTTCCAGAGGTACATTTGGTCATGGAGAAAACGAATCAGAAGAATCATCAACGGGTCAAGCATCCAGCTCCGCCTCCAACTGGTGTCTGGACCCTAAAATCGAGTCGAGTGGTAGGAACGACACAACACGCACCCAATCGTTTTGCTGCGATTGCGGAATTGGAGGATTTGCCTATAACAGCCTTGCAAAACCCATCGGGGGAGCAAGCCCCTATTGTGTTGGATTCACCGACCTCACGGGAGGAACAACAATCACAGTTGGGGGAGGTAGTATTGCAGGAGCCTCTACCTCGATCGAAGGATGATCTACATATCCCGGTAAGGGTTAGTAAGGAGCTACTTCGAGAGGGATCAAAGGATGATTCACTATTTTTTCCTCCGCACAATTGAACCGGAACAAACCATGGAAATATCCCAATCGGCTCAGAAAGCAGGACAGGAGATGAGGGTGGTGACCCATGAAGATTGGACAGATTTCCAGACATTCTCCAACATATTGGGAAATCGTTTAGAAAAGGATCGTGCTGCTAGAACGGCTCGGGCTGCCCTGCTCAGGGCAAATGTTGATCACCTGGCAGTGGACCTTGGGACAATTCCAATGGTGGAAGTGGTCTTACCCAGAACCCGACGCCGGAAAGTGTACGATGGGAAAATTCGCAAGTCCGAAAGACTTGCACAGAGGGGATCTCGATCCCTTTCAGAGGTGAGAAACCTCTCCTCACAGACTTTAAAATATTGGTTTTTCTATGAATTTTGTAGTTTGGAATGTACGTGGAATTGGGAGCGATGCCTCAATTGCTAGAGTTCGACTCATAAGGCGTCAAAATAGTTTGCCATTTATTGTATTAATTGAACCCATGTTACAACTTGTTGATTTACGTTCTACTGCACAATGCCTTGGATTTGATCATGTCTATGGTAACTATAATAGCAAAATTTGGTTGCTTTGGGATGGCTCTGTAGATTTGCAAATTGTAGATGAGGGGGAACAATATATACATGTACAATTTGGAGATTTCTCGGGTGTTTCAGTTTATGGTACTTTTGTTTATGCTCGCTGCCAGTATACGCATCGTAGATTGTTATGGAACACCCTCATAAGATTTGCAGATACTTTTGATGACCCATGGTTTGTAGGGGGAGACTTTAATGTGGTCGCTTCTCCGGCAGAGAGTTTTAGATCTATTCCCTCATCCCTTCCAATGATGGAATTTAATGAAGCCATCCAAGACAGTGGTTTGATTGATGCAGGCTTTGAAGGGTCCCCTTTTACGTGGCAAAGGAGTTTCAATCCCCCATTACTGAGGCGGTTAGATCGTATTCTTACTAACACTAAGTGGAGTGCTCTTTTTGCTGAAACTAAAGTGGAACATTTACACCGGATGACACCGGATCATTGTCCTCTTAAGGTATCGACAAAACTAATTTTGAACAGATCAAGCTCGGCATTTCGCTTTCAACAGATGTGGATTACTCACCCTACTTTCATGTCGGTTGTCGAGGAAGGATGGAAGCACAAGGTGGAGGGTAATGGCATGGTTCGCCTAATGGGTAAGCTGAAATATTTGAAATCTCAATTGCAAAATTGGAATAGATTGGTATTTGGAGATATTTTTTTGGCTATAAAGCATGCAGAATCAGTGTTTGCTTCTGCCGAGAGAGTGTATGATGTGGATCCCTCGACTGTGAACAAAAACTTGTTACTTGAGGCGCAAACTTCTTATAAACAAACTCCAGGGGTGGAGGAATTGTATTGGAAACAGCGATCAATGATCAAATGGCTTAAGGAAGGTAATACCAATACCAGATATTTCCATTCCCTTTGCACGAACCGCCGAAAACGTATGCATATTACTTCAATCACAGATGAAATGGGAGAAGTATCCTCTATTGTTCATTTTTCCTGCAGATTCTTTTTCTCGAGGGTTAGATGATGTAATATGCCGGGGACTACTAACTCCTTACTCTCTCCCTCGTCATACTATATCTATTTCACATTTAAGTTTTGCAGATGATGTTATCATATTTCTTAATGGATCTAAGCGGAATGTGGAGCAACTGGTGGGTTTTTTGAGGAGATATGAACAAGTGTCTGGCCAACGAGTAAATATGGGGAAGTCAGCTTATTACACTTCATCGAAAAGAGGGGAAAAACAAGTTCAGATAATCCAGTCGGTGACTAATTTTGTACCCGGAGACTTTCCCATCAAATACCTTGGCTGCCCTTTGATCAAAGGCCGGTCTCATGCATCTTATTTCTCCCCATTGGTCGAGCAAATCTCTTCGCGTATTGCAGGTTGGCAGTCAAAATTGTTAGACATGGCAGGACGTCTAATTCTTATCCGTCTTGTTCTTACCTCCATGACTCTTCACATATTGGCAGTTTCCAATCCACCATCCATTATAAAGGTGCAAATTGAGCGGTTGCTATCGGGTTTCTTATGGGGTTCGGTAAATGGTGTTAAAAGAAGGCATTGGATGTCTTAGACCAAAATATGCACAACAACAAAATTTAATGGTCTAGGTTTGGCTACTATGGAACATTACACGGAGGCTTTTGCAATTAAGTTATGGTGGAGGTTTCGAACATCGGACTCCTTTTAGCGACGGTTCTTGATGAGTCGATACTGTCATGGACTAGTTCATGAATCACAAGCTGTGATCCAACCTAAATCATCGGCAACTTGGAGGAGAATGGTTAATGCAAAGGCGAAGACAGAGAATGGTATAGGATTATTAGTCCGAGACGGCAATAGTTTTATTTGTTTTGAAGACTTTACATTACAAGGATCATTAGTGAAGGTGGTAAGCAACATTCCAGAAATGGCTCTAACAAGGCTGATTAAGGATTCCCTCTCCGACTCAGGGTGGGACTGGACTGATCTTGATTCATGGCTACCAAAGACAACCTCTCGGCTCCTCCCAACCGTGACACTCACACCAGGAAAAGATAAACTGATATGGAAGCCAGAACCTACAGGTACTTTTACCTTATCTTCAGCACTCTGTATTGCCCAAGGCGGCGGGGTTTCTTCTTAACTCGTACACTTTTGTGGGAAAGCAAGCTACCTCTTCAAATACAATTATTTATTTGGAAATTTCTCAACAAATTCTTGCCGATGGAAGATGTATTATGGAAGTTTGGGTTTCACACGGTAACACAATGTGCATGTTCATTGGGTGGCGATACCTTCTTGCATATCTTCATGGAGTGTCCCTTTGCACGACACTTATGGCAATGGGCAGCGCTTGAAACTGGTTTCTCCTTTAGGGCTACACAGACACCTCATCAAATGGTCTCAGCCTAGTGGTTGGCGGGTAAAGGTAGTGTTGCTAAGCGCCTGTTGATGGTCTCTTCATGTGTACTATGACAACTTTGGAAGGCTCAGTGCTCTTTTATTTTTGAAGGCAGAAGAACAACCAAACAGCGCATCATTCTGGCATTTGATCAGTAGTTGGTATCTTTGAGGAAGGCAGGCCGGATGTGCTATGGAATCCGGACTGTGAGGCCACAGAAAATTCGGTCTATCAGATGGAAGATGGACACTTGGTCCAAGGACATGGTCATAATGAATATTGATGGAGCCTCGAGAGGGAATCCGGGAGTGGCTGGAGCTCATTATATTGGGGAATGTGTGACAAATATGGTGGCGGAGACAAATGCATTACTCCATGGTCTACGGTCAGCTGCTAGGTTGGGAATAAAGATATCTCTAATTCAGACAGATTCTCAAGTTCTCGAGAGGGCAGTTCACAAAGGCCACATTTCATGTTGGACTTTGGATGGAGTCTTTCGTCAAGCTTTGCAATTACTATCGAATATTCCGGTGGTTCATATATACCGCGAAGGAAATTTGGTTGCTGACTCTCTTGCAAATCTTGGTTGCGACTCTCACAAGTCTTTATTCTTTGATTCTTTTGCAACTTTGCCTCACAATGTTAGGGGGTTGCTTCATTTAGACTGGCAAGGGATACCGCAATTGCGGATTCTTTGATTTTATATGTACCCGTGTTTCAACATCAATAATACTATCTTTTAAAAAAAAAATGTTAGTAAAAGAGAAGAATATTATATGTTCATAATTAAGAACTGTTTTACTTACCTAAGAAATAAATTAATTCATTGGTTGCAACCTAGAAGCAATTGGCCTTTTTAATTGGGTTAAGGAAGGAGTTGAATGGGGGAGAATATATAGACCGATAGGTTAATGGAAGTCCAATATTGGCTGGATTCACTAGGGACTAAGATTCTAAGTCCTAGCTACTTGATCAAGTTTAATGTCTTCACTCAACTATTCTGGTTTTTTAAGGGGTGAACGGTAATTTTTGTTTCTTAAGCTGTATGGCTTAAGTCAAATTATGTTTCTCTTTACATTGATCCCCTGATATCCTCCTGCTGTAATTTTTGATAGCGTAGACACTTTTTGTAATTCTGGTCCAATTTCGTACATGGTTAATGATTAGAAGTTTACGTATAAAAACGAAGAATTTAGCGAGGAACAAAATACGACCTTCGATCGAAATTGAATGTACATATTATTAATTTATACGTCGCTAACTAACATTAAAATGTCGATTTTATCAAGAATTATTATAACCGATGCCATCAAACGGCGTATAAAATTCAAATAATGATGTTTCTCTGAAAATCACAAGATCTAACGACATAGTATATAAATGTCGTTATATGAGTCATAAAAAGTAAGAAAATATAACAACATTTAATGTAAATGTCGCTAATCTACATCAAAACGTCGGTATGAAAAAAAATTACTATAACCGTCAATATGAAACGTCGTATAAAATCCAAACATTGCGACGTTTGCAAAAAGTGTTGCTTTAACTTACTCTTTTTTATTTTAAGCGGCGCTTGAAAAAAAAATGTTGGTACAAAAACGTTGCAAATACTCATTTTCTTTCAGTGACAGGAGGATAATATACGACTTAATTTGGTGAAGCAGTTTGGCAACTCTAAGTGATATTGGTGTTGCAGCAGCTATAAATATCCTTAGTGCATTTGCTTTCTTTATGCCTTTTGTTGTGCTTCGACTTCAACAATAGGGTCTACTTCCCAAAATGGTATCCAAAGATATTTGAGAAGCAACCCATTACAATCCGGCGCCTTTGCCCAGAAATGTGTCAACTTAGACTTCAAATCATATATTAGGTTTCTTAATTGGATGCCTTCTGTACTTAAAATACCAGAACCTGAGCTTATTGACCATGTTGGACTAGATTCTGTTGTTTACTTGAGAATTTACTTGATAGGGTATATTTCTTTCTTTTTCTTTTTATTTTAATTAAATAATATGTACTAAATGAATACTGCAAACAACCGTAAAAGTATATCTACTTGAGGATTATATTTTTTTAAAGATTACTTTGACTGAATTAGCTCAATCAGACAAAATTTAGAGATGTTTCATTTGATTAACTGATAGATTAACTAGTTGGTTAAAAATGAACCCATGAATTATAAATTATGCAGCTAATGCATGAAGTCCAATAGCTAAATTCAGTGCTGCATAGGGCTATGATAATGCTACATGTTTTTGTCTTTTTTCTACTGTTTGTATATCTGTCACTGCATATGTGGGCCCCATATCACATACGATATGTATGAGAAGATGAAGTGCTATATAACATGGGCTTAAGTACTCTCGGTCAATTTGGGATATTCATTTTGGCATTGCGAGTTCGGTTGTCAAGTAGGTGGTTGTGGATGCTGTCAGGCTCATGAGTCGTGCTCATGTGTCCCGCAGGCTTGGGACGTGACCCTACAGCGTACGGATTAGAAGACACTGCTACAATCCTGCACATTTGGCTGGTCATGGGTAACTATTTTTGGAGCTCCTAGTGTCATGTCTTGGAACTAAGTGCTACACCGTATTGTACGAGGTCAATGGCCTTAAGAGGGGTGAATGTGTGCCCCAGACACCTAGCGTCATCATGTCTGAGAACTAAGTGCTACTTCGTACCGTACGCGGTCTAGAGACTTAAGGGGGTAACTGTGAGGCAAGTCCCATCCCACATGGGATATGTTTGGAGCGCCTAGCGTCATTTTCAAGAACGCCTAGCGTCATGTTTAGGAACTAAGTGCTACACCGTACAGTACGGGAGTCTAGGGCCTTAAGGCGTGAATGTGGGTCTCACATCCCACATGGGATATATATGATAAGATGAAGTTCTATATAACATGTACATAAGTACTTTCGGTCACCTCGACATATCCATTTGTACATTGCTAGTTCAATTTCCAAGCATGTGGTCGTGGGTGCTGTCAGGCCCATGAGTCACACTCTCATGGCCGTGGCGTGACAATATAACTGCTATATCCTATCCATTTGCTTCATAGTTTCAACCCAATAGTGAAGTGTTAGCAACACAGTTCTTCTGTCAGTAAACGCTCTCCAGTTAAGAAGATGTTGGCTTGGAAAATGTAGGAATATAACTCCCATATCCTAAACTTGTTTAAAATTAACAATATCTCCTGAAAACTTTGTGGTTGTACATTTGTACTTTAACTTGGATATCGCTTATCATTCTGTGCCTTGTTGGAGTTTGAAATAAATTCACTCATACCTAAACTACGGCTAATAAGTTTCAATTGTGGACTAACTTTGTTTTCCCCCCTATTTCTTTCACTCAATGCAGGCTTAAAATATTTGCTCCTAATGCGGTTATTGCTTTTACAGTTTTGGTGCCTGTCAATTGGACCAATGACACATTAGAGCATTCCAATATGAAGTACAGTGACTTTGATAAACTTTCTATTTCAAATATTCCTATTAGATAAAAAAATGTACCTTCACTTATGCCAAGTATTCCTTCCACAGGTTTTACAAATTTCTTTCATTATCAGAAGTCCTAAAACTGAATTCCCTACTTATGATTGAGGTTGTGAATGTTGGGTTTTGTCTTATATTCACTCTTCAGTTTAAGAATTACTAATTAGGATAATAATTATTAATTAGGTAAAATACTAATTAGGTCAACTCCTAATTTGATACTACTTAAGATAATAACTATGGTAATTAGGTGAAGTACTATATCTTTCTTTCTTTTTTTTTGACAACAAAGGGGTCTTATTCATTCATTGTCAATATGGAAAAAAAAATGATTACATGGAACACACCAAAACTGCTAGCTAAAAACGCTAGTAGATATCGAGAAACACTATCATGCTACCCTATACCTCCTCATTGAACCTCAGATGCACATAGATCGGATGCTCGCAACCTCCTATTCCTCCACGACTTCATTCATTCCAGACTCCTCGCCTTAATAAGTTGTGCAATCTGAGTAGTCACAGGGGGCCACAACATCGGGATCATGTAAAACTTTATTACGCCAGTACCAAATGGTACTCACCGCCTCCCTAAAGAAACATCTCAAGCCTACATGCCTATACGGATGACGCCTAAGCTCCCTTTTGGCTTCTAAATTCTCATCCAACCAATACTTAGCAGACATCACAGACCAGAAACCTCCTATGTCTCCATCTATGAGCAGTAATCTCCAAATTTTCTTACTTGTTGGGCAGTCCCGGACCGCATGTAACGTCTAATCGACCTCAGTGTTGTACACCTGACAGAAATGAGAGGGCGCACAATAATTGAAAATAAATCCCGAGGTGGGCAGGATCTCATGTCGCAGCTTGCCAAAGTAGAAAGTTATACCTCTGTGGACCCTTATGCTTCCAAATCCTGTTCCATTTTGTAGCTTTTGTACCGGTCCTAGTCCAACCCAATTGCTTGTATACACCACACAATTGCAAGTCACCAATATCCGAGTTCTTCAGTTTGAGAATTATTGCATGAAAACGGATTAAGTCCGAAGGATCCAAAGGTCCTCAATCCATCTCCATTTTCAATATGTCTCTCATTCCGAGCAAGCTTACCCAAATTCTAGAGGCGTTCCGTTTCTCGGCCAACGATGAAAACAAATTCCCATACTTTGCCCACAACACTCGAGCCCACATATGATGACTATTGTGCAAAAGACGTCATCCGAATTTCATCAAGAGAATTGTATTAACATCATGCAAACGTTTGATGCCGAGTCCTCCGCTCTTTAAGGGCTTACAAATCGGTTCCCATGGAAGAGTATAAAGCTTCCTTTCACGGACTTCTTCCCCACAAAGAAATTTCCGATTCAGCTTTTCAATTTCATCCAAGTTCCCTTTAGGTAGGGCAAACGTCTGCATGTAGTAACTAGGAATGGTGGCAATGACCGTCTTGATCAAAATATTCCGGGTAGCCCGAGCCATTGTCCTAATCTTCCAACCACTCAACTTTTCCACCATGCCCCCAAATGTCCCTTGGTTCAAACTCTTACGTAATACCGATACCCCTAGGTAGCATTCAAGGTTGGAGGTCAAACTCATGCCACACTTAGCGCTTATAGCGCGCGTAATAGCCTGGTTGGTATTCTTTGAGAAAAATAACTTGGATTTACCTACGTTAACCTTTTGCCCAGACTAATCACATAAATGTTTTAAAACTCTTTCCATTACCACTGCTGGGTGCTCACTAGCTTCTCTAAAGAAAAAGAGGCCATCGACAAAGAATATATGTGATAGGGTCATGCCGCCCCTTGTCAGTTCTAGCGGCTTCCAAGCTCGTTCCCTAATCTGTCTGTCAATCTCCGCTCATAGGACTTCCATGCATAAGACAGAGGTAAGGGGGCAGTGGGTCTCCCTAACGAAGTCCACCTTGAGGCTTGAAGTTTTCCAATTTGTTCCCATTCCAAAGAATCGATAGTGACGCCGAATAAATATAAAACATGATAATCTTCTATAGCGTATCACTAAAACCCATATTCTGCATAAGTTTATGTAAAAAAAAGGCCAGCTGATTCGGTCATACTTGTTTTTCAAGTCAATTTTCACCGCCATCCATCATTTTCTTCATGTTTTCTCCCGCATACTGTGGATCGCTTCTTGCACAATGATCTTCCTAGAATAAAACTACATTGATTCTCTCTTGGCGGGCTTGACCCTGAAAGAATTCCCTTAGATGATTAATCATATCGAAAGCTCCCATTACCTCATGTTGATTCTAAAGCTCAGAGGTCATGGTCACTAATATAAGACTAGACACATCTAATGCATCATCTAAGTTCTTACGATAAGCATTTCTTTCAGCGGTCGGAGCCCCAACGACTGGTGGATCGGGAATTTGTTCTTCGAGAACATACAACTTTTTGTCGTGCTTGTGAACGATTCTCAAGTTTCTGTACCATTCGAGGAAGTTTACGATAAGCATTTCTTTCAGCGGTCGGAGTCCCAACGACTGGTGGATCGGGAATTTGTTTTTCGAGAACATACAACTTTTTGTCGTGCTTGTGAACGATTCTCAAGTTTCTGTACCATTCGAGGAAGTTTCCTCCCTCAAGTTTGTCCTTCTTAAGGATGGATCACAATGATAAAGATTTTGATGTAACGATTGCATTTGCCATTATATCTATAGAGAAGAATTTGCAAAATTTTAGTTGTCATTTTTTAAAATCATTAAAAGGACTTTATTTAAAGATTCTCCCACTATTTTCTTCAAATGAATAACCCTCAAGTACGCATTCGGAAAGTTTAAACTTTCTAGTAGGACAAAGATCCATATTTCATCATTCTCAAGGCAGTTTGGCTACTATACTCAAGAAGAAACTTTAGGTAAACAACACTTGCAAATCACATCAATTATGTGACTCTTGGTTGGTTAAGTAGGTAATGATTACCCTCAGTACATAAATGCACATCTTAACCCTTTTGCCTCCGGATTCTCAACCATTGAGGTAATCCGGTTAAGTATGACCCAAGGTTGACTAGAGGATATCAATAACTTATCATTCGTGCCTCACCAGGATAAACAGGCGCTTATTCTTCTAGGAAGTTCACACTAATGTTGATCTTGGCCTTGACGAGGGCCCCGCTTGGAAAGCAATGAACTTAATATTTAAAATTTGAGGATTTTTAAATTGTCTCACCAAACGGTGTATAATCCGATTATACGTTTTGATCATGCATCACATGCTAAAAAATACTATAACATGCATCACGCATCTCATGCAAAATACATAAAACAGTAAATAAATCGAGACATAGTAGTAGCCCCTATACAGATATTCCGACCCAACGGAAAATCCTAGGTCAAACTAAAGGTGAAAAACAATAAATCTATCTATTGTCTTCCGCCTCCTTGTGGTTTCCTCCATCTGATGGACGCCTTTCTGCATCACTTGTTACATATGTAAAAATAACATAAAATCTATTCTATACTTTTACATAATTGAAAGAATTCTCGAGTTACATTCGAGATTAAAATTACAACAAGAATTGATACGATAAGGAACGACACGCATGTCGTATTAAAATAATCATGCACCATGCTCAAATAAATAGAATAATCATGCTAAGATCGCAAATACACACTTCCTGCCTCTTTCCGAGTCGACCGCGATAAGGCAGTAGGTAACCTCGGTCGACCGTGATTGCTCACCGGTCGTCCGAAATCTAGACAGTAGCAAAATCCCATTTTCCAACACATGTTCGGTCTGCTGCGAACCTCTTCCAGTCGACTGAACTTTTACCAGAAAATAGAAAACATCCAAAAACACGAATTTACAATTCGTTCGGGGATTCGTTTAACACTTAAACGACTTCCCATAGCCTATACAAAGGTAAGACATCCTATTACATGCATTCTCAAACTACAAAAAAATCAAGATAACACATAAACAAAGTGTAAGCCCTAAGGGCGAACGAACTCGGTTTTTGATAATGGAAAAACACTTGATGTTGTGTCTAATGTTTTATATCTTTGTGATAGAATATCGGAACTTATAATGGAAGCTCTAAGTACTTCAATCAAGCCATGATCAAGATTCAAAGTCATATTATTCAAGGCTCATCTATCAAGATTGAAGATTGAAGACTTAGGTTTGGTTAGAATAGCTTTGTCATTATAAGTCTTTATCTTATATAGCTCTAACCAAAGCTCTCATGAACATAAGCTCTACACTCAAGTCTTGCATACTCATAAACACGTTTTCAAAAGGCTAAGTTTCAAAAGGATTCTTATTTCTAAAAGCCTTTGTTTTCATAGTCTAAGTCCTTTAAAATGGTTTTCCAAATGTCCTTACTTATTACCTTTTGGGAAAACCTTTTAGACTTCAAAAGATTTCAAAATGTGTGAAAATTCAACATCTCTCATACTCAAGAAGGTCGGTCAACCAAGCTCAAGATCGGATCAACCGACGAGAAACAGAGAGTTGAACACTTTGGAAATTGCCAAGGTCGGTCGACCTATGGCTTACTTCGGTCGACCGAAGTATGGCTTGGTCATCCGAGGTGTCTTGCTTCGGTCATCCGAGGTCCAGTTCGGTCAACCGAACTCTGCGGGAACTAGCCGTTATTTGACCGTTGCAGAGTCGATTTTTCAGCATATTTTCAAATGTATAAATACTCTAAAGCTGAGAAATGTTTAGATAATGAAAAAGGCTTGCACATTAAAGTTTCATTGATTTATTATCAAGTCTAAACACTCACAAAGTAAAATGCACTTCATTGCCATGATCTAAATCATTCAAAGTTGAATTTCAAAAGCAAGACAAAGAGTGTGCTTCATATGTTCTAAGAGCTTATCATTCTTGTACTTCAAAGGTATATATCTTTCACTTAGAAGAGTGAAAAACCTTGTTCTTTAAACATTCTTCTTCCCTTTCTAAGTGATTGGGTTATTCTTGTAAAAGTCCTACTTTGTGTGGGCAAATTGTTAAGTCCTACTTTGTGTGGGCAATTGACTCTTAGTGAGTTTTGTATTGTGGTTGCGTTGTAAAACTCTTAGTGAGTTAGCCACAAGTGTAAAATCCTTCTTAGTGAAGTTGTTGAAATCCTTGGGTACGGCTCAAGGTAGTGGATGTAGATTCTAAGTGAATCGAACCACTCTAAATCCTTTGTCTTGTGATTGGCTTTCATATTGCTTTTAATCATCTTGCTCAAACCAACACTAGCATTGAATAGATTCGAAAAAGTTCGCAAGATCGATTAAAACCCAATTCACCCCCCCCCCCCTCTTGTGTTTTACACAAAGTAATTGGGTTCTTTTGATAGGCTCTGATTGAAGGAAAAAATCGTAATCCCCAAAACACCGCGAAAATAAAAGGCGGGATTACATTCTTTTAAAGCTACTCACGAGAAAGAATCAAAACTATGTGATAGGAAGTATACCTTTATATCGATCTAATCGACGTTGCCCGAATTCTGCTACTAAGAACCACCATCAACAACCTTCAGACTCCTATCTCGTAATGATATCCACACAACAACCTCTGAGCTTGTTACTCCGCGTCTCAGATGCTAGTCCAAAGAACTCCGAAGTTTGAAAACACTTTTCCCAAATCCGAATCCAAAAAGTATAGATAACATAGGAAAACCGGAAATGAAAGAGATAAGAAAATCGTATTTTCTTCTCTTTTGATTATTTTTGAGAGTGTAAAAGAAAGATGAAAAATCAGTATTTTTCTCCTCTTTGGCTCGGCTAGGAATTAGAGAGAATATGGAGAAATTCAACAACTCTAGAATAAGAAGAATGTTGAACATTTCATCATCTTGTGGTGTTAGTGGAATCACCCACTAACTCCACTTCCCCACTATTCTCTCCCCACTACTCCCTTACTCGCATACACTATCTCAAACAAGACATGTGCCGATTTTGACATGGTAAAACTGGTCCGGTCGACCGGAGAAATGGTTCTCGGCCGATCGGAGAGACAAACTGGTTCGGTCAACCCGAGACAGCTCTCGGTCGACCAGGTCTAGTTTTTCCCAATCTAATCGAACGCCCAATACAATTGAGTCTGCCCAATCCAATTGAGCACCTATATCAAATGTAAACTCAAAAAGCCCAATCCAGTTGATTATAGTGTGCGACCCTTTAGGTATTTGCTATGTTGGCTGTGACAACAATTGTCAACAGTAATGAGAGGTATCTAACAACACATCATTACTCCCAATTCACAATTAGTCTCGGTGATTCAAATAACCACAAGTATGATCTTTTGCACTAATTCCTTCGTCATCGATATCTAGATTGAACACAAGTCACGGAGTATGTCAAACTTGTATAGTCTAATCAATCAGTTTCTTGATTCTCGAGTAGACTAATCAAATGACATTAAGATATCATATTAATTCACTTGCTCATGACCATAAATTAGGGTCACTCAATCAAGGGGTCCAAGACATTACTCCTGTTGTATAGGAGGGACAAATCCTCTATCTCTCACACCTCATCCTGACATGGGTCATAAATACACCCAAAAAAAATGCCTTTATAGCCCTTCTAGTTACAGACGACGTTTGACACCATCAAAGCATATTAGCCAAGCAGAAACTTTTGTGTGATCTCCAGTTGAAGGATTTATGTACAAACAGAATCATCATAAGGACATTGTTGGCATTCATATAACAATCCATGCAGTGTTCTTATGAGCGGGTCTTTCAAGTATCACATACCCATGTGTTTGATTTAATATCACATATTTAATTACAACACATACTAGTTTCCACACATTATTGTTGTCCTAAAATTCCACAATAATGATTGACTAGGGACAATTTAGAATAGTTCAATTGTAACAATTACCTAACTATCTAAGGACGTTATTATATGTTTTAATACAAAAGCACAGTCGTATTCAAAACAATAATAATGTAATTCATGCCTTTAATATTTCATCACATGAAAATAATACAACAATCTCCCACTTGTACTAAAGATAAGAACCTTGAAATTAGTGTATACTGTACATAAGAACTATCTCTTAGACTAGTTCTCTTGGTTTCTAGTACCCATGCTACAAGTATGACGATGTTGTTGTTGTGTCAGCGGCTTCGTTAGTGGGTGGTCGTGTTACCGTCCGTATGAACTTTGCAAATCTTGACATCTCCTCTATCAATGATCTCTCAGATCTTGTGATACCGCCGCAGATATATGTAGGATTAGACTCTCTAGTCTTTATCCTCGTTGTATTTATGTTATAAACCGGTGACTCTAGGTCTAACAAGTATAAACCATTCAAAAATGTAGCACTACAATAATAGACATAATTTAACGATAACGATATTCGTTGGTTTTTAATATGAATATCAAAACCCATCTTGTCCAAACAAGAGATCGAAATAATATTATTTATTAAAGTAGGTACATAAAGAAAACTGTCTAAATCTAAAACAATTCCCGAAGGCAAACTAAGACTATATGTTCCTACAACTAATGTAACATCTCTTGATGCATTGCCAACACGTAGGTCCACGTCGCATTTTGTCAGCTCTCTACTCATTTGTAGTCCCTGGACATTCATGCAAATGTGAGAACTACATCTGATATCTAATACCCATGAAAAAAGTAGTAGTAGACAAGTTGATCTCAATAACATAAATACCTGAGCCAGAAGAACCATTTCCTCCCTTTCCAAGCTTTTTATCGGCAAGAAAACTTGGGCAGTTTCTTTTCCAGTGTCCTTTCTATCCAAATTGAAGTAATTTCCATCCAGCAGCCCTTGGGCTTCAGTGCTTTCTCAGAATGTTTAGGTTTGCCCGAAGGGTTTTCCTTTAGGCTTACCAAAATCCTTGCCCCTATTGTTGTTGACCATGTAAATGGCCTTAGAGTTGCCTATTTCCTTCTCGGAAGTCCTTAAAAGGTTCAACAATTTTGGGGAGAGGTTTGTCTATCTCATTCATGTTGTAGTTTAATACAACCTGGCTGAATGATTGAGGTAACGATTGCATAATAGTGTCAATGATGTTGGAGTTTACATTTGATATGGGTGATCAATTGGATTGGGTAGGCTGAATTGGATTGGGCAAAAGACTCGGTCGACCGAGAGCTGTCTCGGGTTGACCAAACTCTTTGTCAGTCCGCTCGGCCGAGAACTATTTCTCCGGTTGACCGAACCAGTTAGACTTGGTAAAAACTGGCACATCTACATGTGTGAGGAGTGTGTGTGTAAGGGAGTAGTGGGAGAAAAATAAGGGGAGAGTGGGATGAGTGAGTAATTCCACTTACACCACACTAGATGAAAAAATGTTTTTCATTATAACTCGTCACAAGAATTTCAAGATTCTCTCTAGCTTTTTCTCTTCACTCTAACCGAAATCCTAGAAGCAAAAATCTGGGATTTTTTCCTTCTTTGTTGACACACTCTCAAGAACAAATAAAGAGAAGAAAAATACGATTTTTCTCATCTCTTTCATTTCCGGTTTACTAAGTAACCTATACTTTGTGGATTCCGGGAAAAGTGTTTTCAATCTTCGTAGTTCTTGGACTAGCATCTGAAACACGGAGTAACAAACTTTTGGTTGGTGTGTGGATACCACTAGAGACAGGAGTCAGAAGGCTAGCTGTTGGTGATTCCTAGTAGCAGAATCAGGGCAATGTCGATTTGATCGACAAAAATGTATAATTCCTAACACATGAATTTTAGTTCTTTGTTGTGAGTAGATCCTCTAAAGAAACGTAGTCCCGGGCTTTTATTTTCGCTGCGTTTTGGGGAGTACAAATTTTCCTTCAAGTGGTATCAGAGAACCCAATAACTTTGCTTGTGTTATCGTGTTTGTATTAGAAGGATAATGCATGTCATAGGGTGTTTTACTTTTGTACAACCTCTGGGAAGTCGTCTAAGTGTTAAACGAATTGTAAAATTCATGTTTTTGGCTGTTTTCTGGCAAATATTCGATTTACCGGAAAAGTTTCGCGGCAGACGGAACATTAGTTAGAAAATGAGATTTTGCTATTGCTTAGATTTTGGCCGACCGGTGAGCAATCACGGTCTACCGGAAGCATGGTCTGGGTCGACCGGAAAGGAGCAGGCAGTTTGTATTTGCGCTCTTAGAATGATTTTTTGTTTGTTTTGAGCATGGTGCATAGTAATATCCTTTGACCAGTGGTTTTTTTTATTATAATACATTATGCGTGTCGTGCCTTCTCTTATCTAATTCTTGATGTAATTTTAATCCGAATTCTTTAATACGTTCATCAAAGCGACGATTCCAGCTTCGAGATGCTTGCTTCAATCCATAAATGGACCTTTGAAGCTTACACACTTTGCTAGGATTTGTTGGATCAACAAACCCCTCAGGTTGTGTCATATACACATCCTCAAGAAGGTTTCCATTAAGAAACGCAGTCTTAACATCCATTTGCCATATCTCATAGTCATAATATGCGGCTATGGAAAGTAAAATCCTAATTGACTTTATCATCACGACAGGGGAAAAGGTTTCGTCATAGTCAATGCCATGAACTTGTCTATAACCTTTAACTACTAGTCGCGATTTAAAAGTGTGTACATTACCATCCATGTCGGTCTTCTTTTTATAACACCATTTGTTATCAATGACCTTGCACCCTTCGGGTGGATCAACCAAAGTCCATACTTGGTTGTCGTACATGGATTGCATCTCGGACTTCATAGCTTCTAGCCACTTATCTGACTCAGAACTACGAATTGCCTCTTTGTAGGTAGTGGGTTCATCTTGATCAATCGAGTTCAACTCTGATGATCATCGATCCACGAAATCCATATCTCTCAGGCTGTTGATGTACCCGACTCGACCTCCTCGGGCCTTGTGTCAAAGATTGAAGCTCAGATATCGGCACGTGAGCTTTCTTGAACTTCTAAAGTTGGTTCAGATGTTGTTTGGGGATCTTGAATTTCCTCAAGATGGATCTTACTCCCACTATCCTCTTTGGAAATAAATTCCCTTTCAAGGAATGAACCATTACGAGCAACAAACACTTTGTTCTCCGATGGAAGATAGAAGTAATATCCTTTAGTTTCTTTAGGATATCCCACAAACAAACATTTGTCGATTTAGGGGCGAGTTTATCAAATAACAAGCGTTTTACGTACGCCTCGCATCCCCAAATTTTGATAAATGACAAACTAGGTCGTTTCCCATCCATATCTCATATGGATTTTTCCCGAACCGCTTTAGAAGGAACTCTATTTAATATAAATGCAGCAGTTTCTAGGCGTAGCCCTCAAAAGGAAATTGGAAGACTTGTTTGACTCATCATAGATCGAACCATATCTAATAAGGTGCGATTCCTCCGTTCGACACGCCATTCCATTGTGGTGTGCCGGGAGGGAGTTAATTGTGAAACAATTCCACAACCACTAAGATGTTCGTCAAACTCTTGGTTAAGGTATTCTCTACCTCGATCCGATCGAAGTATCTTAATACTTTTACCAAGTTGATTATGTACTTCATTTTGAAATTCTTTGAATCTTCCAAAAGATTCGGATTTATGTTTCATTAGATAGACGTAGCCATATCTACTGAAATCATCCGTGAATGTGATGAAGCATCGAAACCCTCCTCTAGCACTTGTGTTCATTGGTCCACAAACATCCGTATGTATGAGGCCCAACAAATCGAAAGCTCTCTCACTTTGTCCAAGTAAAGGGAGCTTTAGTCATTTTGCCTAACAAGCAAGATTCACACGTCTCATAAGACTCTAAGTCAAATGATGTTAAAATTCCATCCGTATGGAGCTTTGATATGCGTTTCTCGTTGATGTGGCCCAAACGAGCAGTGCTAAAAAGTAGGTCTGGTTTAAGTCATTTGATTTAAACCTTTTAGTATTAATGTTATAGATGGGCCTTTTAATGGAATCATCGAGGTTAAGAATATAAAGCCCATTCATCAAAGAGGCATCTCCATAAAAGATACGATCTTTATGAATGGTGCAAATTTTATTCATAATACTTAATTCGAAACCTTCAATATCCAAACAAGAAACTGAAATAATATTCCTACTCAAAGTTGGAACATACAAATAATTATCTAGTTCTATGATAAGGCCACTTGGCAAAACTAAATTAAATGTCCCCGTAGCTACAAAGCAACAACTCTTGCTCCGTTGGCTACTCCGAGGTCCACTTCTCCTTTTGCGCTGATCTACTCCTTTTGAACCCCCGCACATTTGCACAAATGTGAGATCCACAACCGGTATCTAATACCCATGAAGTAGGAGCAGACATGTTAATTTCTATAACATAAATACTGGAGAGACAGTCAAACCGGCCTTTCCCTTTTTCTTCTCTTCCAAGTAGAGTTTGCGTTCCGTTTCCAATGGCTCAGTTCGCCACAATGGAAGCAAACTCCCTCCTTTGGTGCCTTGGCTTTGGGGCTGGGGGCTTGGGCTTGTCATTGCCTTTGCCTTTGCCTCTCTTAGCCATGGGCTTTCCCTTGCCTTTCTTCTTGAAATTCCCTTTTTTGAACCATTAAGACTTCGGGGGTCTTCTTAATGTTCGATTCGACTGCTTGAGCATCCCGTGTATTTCATGTATGGTCTTCTCCATGGCATGCATGTTGAAGTTCATAATGAATTGGTCATACTCCGGTGGGAGTGAGCCCAAGATCATATCTCGTGGCCATGTCATGACTTACAGGGAGCTCCAAGCTTCTAAGTTGGTCAAAATAGCCCTTCATCTTAAGAACATGTGCACTGACAGAGGTTCCTGGGGCCATTTTGCAACTATTTAACGCCTTAGTTGTGAGGAATCTTTCATGACGAGCTTGCTCTTGGAACATTTCCTTGAGCTGGCCCATCATCTGGAAAGCCTCAACTCCTTCAAACTGTTTTTGAAGGTCAGGGCTCATTGTGACTAACATGAGACAAGTCACATCGTTAGAGTCATCGAAATGCTTCTTCCAAGTATCTCTTTCAGCTCTAGGGGCGTTATTAGCAGGCTGTTCAGGAATGTCCGTATCAAGAACGTACAGCTTTCTTTCCTGCTTAAGGACAATCCTTAAGTTGCGGGCCCAATCAAGGAAATTGGTCCCGCTCAGTTTTTCCTTCTCAAGGACGGATCGCAGTGAATTGTGTGATGAATTGGTTGCCATTTATCTACATTAAGTTAATTGCAAAGTTATTAGTTTTTGAGCAAAACATTTTCCACAATTTCAACACTTGATAATAGTGGGGAAAAACATTTTACAATAGTTATAGGAAAGCTTTGGCTTAACACCCACAATTAAAGTAAAATCATCTAATGGGATTGACATCTATATGTCCCGGCTATTTCCCATTTTATGCCCTAGGCCCAAAACTATTTTGATAGCCTAGTTAAGTCGAACCATGTCTAAGCATATGGAAATCACTATTTTCCCATCTCCTCTTGCCTAGATAACCACTTATCCGTTGCTTTGGCAACTGGGACATAATGATGATCCAAGCTCATGGAGTGCTTAGGTTATGGTAGGCACTTTAAGACTTAATTAAAACCATTTGATGTGACGTTCAAAATTAAATCCATCCGGACATAAAATAAACATCACACGCGAGTTATGAAGCGAAAAAAGTAAATGTGATATAGCATGGCCTATTCTATAATGACTCCCATAGCTTGTGGGAGTCAAGGGTCAATCTAGGTCAAAATCCATCTCATGGATAATGTCTTCGATCTTGTACCTCGACCCTTGTTACATATTTGCATGGGCATACCCGACTCTTCATTGTAAAGCAAGAAAGCTAATCTAATAAAGTGATTACAATTTTACAACATTGAAAAACGACTCGCAGGTCGTATTATAAAATTACAACCAAAATATGCAAAACAAGGGGTATAGTAGGCCATGCTATTCACCATGCTAATATCACATAAAGCACAATGAAATCATACACAAAGTCTTAATTCGGGGGGAACGACGAATCGGGGCGACGCAGACGGCGGTCCCGCTTGCGGGGTTTTCCAGGGGCAGCGGCCCAGGAAGGAAAATTTGATTCTACATCAGTTCATCGAATGAGTTTTTCCTGCCCAGTTTTACCCCTCTTCTGCCTTACTTACATAATCGGATTATGTCTTGTTTAATCGGATTAACAGCAGGATTAATCGAATTAATTACAGTTTATGCGTGACAATAGAATTAATCAGATTAATTCCAGATTCACAGATACAATTTATGCAGAATCATTATTCACAGAAACAGTTTATGCCGAATCAACATTCACGGAAACAGTTTATACATAATCAAAAACCGAAAACAGTTTATATCATAACAGTTCATATAACCGAGAAGAGTTTATGCGTATACTCATCAAAAGATACAATCTTTAAATGCAGTTAAACAGTTTATGCATTTATCATGATCAAAGAAACGATTTTTCTGTTTTTCAAACATACACATATCAAATCGGAATTGATAGTGTTATTGTCTGATGAACAATATCGAAATCGAGTCGTATGAACCTGGCTCTGATACCACTGAAGGGATTCATGGGTGGAAACTCGTTCCAAACACCCATGGATCCTCCCCTGAAGGATCCGCTCATACGTAAACGAATCGAAAAAGCAATGGAAAAACTTACTTTTTCTTGGATTCAGAAGCTACTTCTTGAATGGAGGATGATGTTTCTTGGATGCTAATCTGCCACCAATTGATCTCCCTTTGCGGAAAGTCCCTCTACCGGTATCCACGCGACGAAACGGGCAGCGATTGCTAGCTCTTCGTTTTTCTGGGTTTCGGGAATTAGAGAGAAAAAGGGAGAGACTGAAAACTATTTTCAGGATTCTTAGGTATTTCGGCTGAAAGTGTTAATCGCCTAGGGTTTCGGCCAAGAGGTCATTATATAGGGTGTGAGAGTTTGTTCCCATAACTAACTCTCACATCCTCAACTCCTCTCGGCAGTGGGAGTCTTAGAAATCCCACGTTCCCCAGACTTTCGCTGGTAGTGGGAGTCCTTATCGGATAATAACTCCCACGTAATCCCAGCTATTGGTAAAATACCGAAATTGCCCCTATCTCTAATTCAAATAATAAACACTTTATTATTTCCAGAAAGACAAATGTCAGATACAATGAACCTAGACACATTCTAGATTCATTGAATCTGGACATGAAGCTCGTTAGCTCGTCTATGCGTGTGACCCTGTAGGTTCATCTCACAATGGCAATGAAAACACACTTAGTAGTAGTATGTGTTCATAAATCACAAGCGGTCCCTAGCAGGACATTGTGACTACCCAAAGTGAATGAATATACAACGGAACCTAATATCAATCCACTATTTAATCCCTTTGTCTCGCGATATCCTAATTAAGCATAAGGCATGGTGGTCGTCACCCTTATTAAGCCTAATTATATTTATGCTCGATCTCCAGGTAGACTGTTTCGACAAATAGCATTTGATAACCACTTTATCAAATACATTTGAGCACGGCCATGCATTTAAACAGTCTTTCCCTATCGAGGGGCCCATGGATATCTCTCTCTAATAATAGAGAGGGACAAATTCCTTACAATGTCTCTCACATTCAAGCTATGATAGGGACACTACATCCGATCTCGGTCGTATTGATTACTCTGTTACAAGTAACGTCCGATCGAGTCAAAACGTGGCTCCATTCATACTAGAATCAATGAAGACATAAGGTCTAAGGATTCTAAAATAGTATTGAGGAAGTAATACTTATGACTTAAGACCATGAAGTATTACTTCTCTGACGGATCACGTCCAATACAATGTATCCCTATATATTGCATCTATGATGTGATTTGTATCCATTACACATGATCAGTAAAACAAGATCATCAATCATCAATCATACTAGGTTTATTTCATAGCAATTAAGCATTACATAAAACTAGGGACTTCTAGAATAGTAATTACATAAGCTAATGAGTTTTACTATCAAATCACACATTTGATAATCAAAAGCAAAATTAACTATTCAATTACATGCTCAAAAGATAATAAAACGCACAACATGTGCTAATGGTCCTAGGGCACTACTAACAATCAGAGCTTATCACGAGAACCTAATAATCTTGTTATGTGTTATCCTGCTGTTTTTAGTAGTCGATAATGCATGTCACAGGATGTTTTACCTTATACAGCATCTAGGAAGTCGTTTAAGTGTTAAACGAATCCCGCAACTAATTGTAAAATTCGTGTTTTGGTTGTTTTCTGTTTTCTGGCAAATATTCGGTCGACCGGAAAAGGTTGCGGCAGACCGAACATGAGTTAGAAAATAAGGTTTTGCTACTGCCTATATTTCAGACGATCGGTGAGCAATCACGGTCGACCGAGGCTAGTATATTTTGAGGCCGGTAGAACACAAGTGTTCTAGGTCGACCGAGGATGCCTATTTTTTTCACTTTTTTGGTTACTGCCTTATCGCGGTCGATCGAAAGTTTGGTCTGGGTCGACCTAAAAGGGGCAGACCGTGTATATTTGCGTTCTTAGCATGATTTTGTGTATGTTTTGAGCATGGTGCATAGTAATAGCCTTTGACCGGTGATTTTTATTATAATTCGTCCTGCGTGCCATGCCTTATCTATTATCTCTTGTTGTAAATCTTAATCTCAAATGTAACTCGAAAATTCTTTCCATTATGTAAAAGTTTTAGAATATGATTCTATTTATTTTACATATGTAACAAGTGATGAAGGAAAGTGTCCATTAGATGGAGGAAACCACAAGGAGGCGGAAGACAATAGATAAGATTTATTGCTTTCCATCTTTAGATTGACCTAGGGTTTTCTGTTAGCTCGGAAAATTCGCATAGGGGCTATTAATATGTCACGTTAATTTACTGTTTTATGTATTTTGCATGAGATGATTGATGCATGTTTACTGTATTATTTTAGCATGTTATGCATATTCAAATGTATAATCAAATTATACACCGTTTGGTGAGACAAATTTTTAAAAAATCCCTCAAATTTTAAATATTGTTTATTGCCTTCCAAGCGGGGCCCTCGTCAAGGCCAAGATCAACAGTAGTGTGAACTTCCGAGTGGAATAAGTACCTGTCTATCTTGGTGAGGCGCGAAGGATAAGTTAGTGATATCCGTCGGTCAACCTTGGGTTGTACTTAACCGGACTACCTCAATCGTTGAGAATCCGGAGATGTGCATTTATGTACTAAGGGTAATTGTTACCTACTTAACCAACCAAGAGTCACATAATTGATGTGATTAGCAAACATTGCTTACCTAAAGTGTCTTCTTGAGTATAGTAGTCAAAGCTGCCTTGAGAATGACGAAATATGGATCTTGGTCCTACTAGAAAGTCTGGAACTTTCCGAATGAATACTTTAAGGCTATTTATTTATTGTTTTGAGGGTTATTCATTGGAAGAAAATAGTGGGTGAATCATTAAATAAAGTCCTTTTAATGATTTTGAATATGACACTAAAACTTTGCAAATTCTTCTCTGTAGATAAAATGGCAAATGCAATTGTTGCATCAAACTCACTTTCGTTGCGATCCGTCCTGGAGAAGGACAAACTTGAGGAAGGAAACTTCCTCGACTGGTGTCGGAATTTGAGAATCATTCTCAAGCACAAATTCCTGATCCACCAGTCGCAGGGGCTCCGACCGCTGAAAGAAATGTTTATTGTAAGCACTTAGATGACGCATTAGATGTGCCTAGTCTTATGTTTGTGACCATGACCTCTGAGTTTCAGAACCAACATGAGGAAATGGGAGCTTTCGATATTATTAATCATCTAAGGCAACTCTTTCAGGGCCAAGCCCGCTAGAAGAGATTCGATGTGTTAAAGTCTGTCTTTCTGTACAAAATGGTAGAGGAAACACCAGTCGGAACTCACATTCTGAAAATGATAGGCTATATTGAGAGCCTCGAAAGTCTGGGATTTCCTCGGGCCAGAAGCTATCCACTGATTTGATTCTACAATCGTTGCCTGACTCATTCAGTCAGGTTGTACTAAACTACAACATGAATGAGATAGACAAACCTCTCCCAGAATTGTTGAACCTATTGAGGACCGCCAAGAAGGAAATAGGCAAGTCCGAATCCATTTACATGGTCAACAACAACAACATGGGAAGCCTTCGGGCAAGCCTAACCATTCTGAGAAAGCACTGAAGCTCAAGGGAGATGTGGCTAAGGATGGAAATTGTTTCCATTGTGGACAAAAAGGATATTAGAAGAGAACCTGCCTCTGTTATCTTGCCGGTAAAAAGCTTGGAAATGGAGCAAATGTTGCTTCTGGCTCATGTATTTATGTTATTGAGATTAACTTGTCTACTACTACTTCCTCATGGGTATTAGACACCGGATGTGGTTCTCACATTTGCATGAATGTGAAGGGACTACAAAGGATTAGGGAGTTGGCAAAAGGCGACGTGGACCTACGTGTTGGCAATGGAGCAAGAGTTGATACATTAGCTGTAGGAACATATAGTCTTAGTTTTCCTTCTGGAATTCTTCTAGATTTAGACAGTTATCTTTGTATACCTACTTTAACAAAGAATATTATTTCGATCTCTTGTTTGGACAAGATGAGTTTTGATATTCATATTAAAAACCAACGGATGTCGTTAACGTTAAATAATGTTATTTATTGTAGTGCTACATTGGTGAATGATTTATATTTGCTAGACCTAGAGTCACCGGTTTATAACATAAATACAAAGAGGATAAAGACTAAAAGGTCTAATCCTACATATCTCTAACATTGTCGCTAAGGCCATATAAACGAAAACCGCATTTCCAAACCGATGCTAGTTTCCAAACCGATTGAGATGAATTTAGATCACAATCAAGATATGTGTTCTTTTCCTAAAACTTCAACCAAGGTCGAGTATATAGATGCAACTTAGGAGATTTGGATTCGAATATACATTTGATGAACTTGGCGTTCTATACCTAGCATTTTGAATGTCGAATGCGATTGATCTCCATTGTGAATGGAGCCATTTATCAAAGGTACCACGGTCTCACCAACGGTCCAAACATATAATACAGCGGTATCACCTGATCTGAGAGATCATTGATAGAGGAGAGGTGAGGATTTGCCAAGTTTATACGGACGGTAACACTGCCACCCACTAACGAGGCCGCTGACACAGCAGCAACATCATCATACTTGTAGCATGGGTGTTAGACACCAAGAGAGCTGGTCTTAGAGATAGTTCTTATGTACAGTATACACTCAAAGGCAACGTTGTTGTCTTTAGTGTAAGTGGGATATTGTTGTATTTCTTTTCAAGTGCTGAAATTTTAAGGCATGAATTCCATTATTATTGTTTTGAATACGGTTGTGCTTTTTGTATTAAAACATATAATAATGTCCTTAGATAGTTATGTAATCGTTACATTGAACTATTCTAAAATGTCCATAGTCAATCATTATTGTGGAATTTAAGGACAACAATAATGTGTGGAGACTAGTATGTGTTGTGATTAAATATGGAGATATTAAATCAAATACATGGGTATTTGATATTGGACTGACCCGTTTATAAGAAAATTTCATGGATTGTTGTATAAATGTCAACAATGTTCTTATAATGATTCTGTTTGCACCTAAATCCTTCGACTTCAGATCACACAAGATTTCCTGCTTGGCTAATGGTATGCTTTGATGGTGTCAAGCCGTCTGTAACTAGATGGTCTATAAAGGCATTTGTTGGGTATATTTAAGAACCATGTCAGGATGAGGTGTGATAGATAGAGGATTTGTCCCTCCTATACAATCGGAGTGATATCTTGGACCCCTTGATTGAGTGAGACTAAGTCATGGCCATGAACAAATGAATTAATATGAGATATTAATATCATTTGATTAGTCTACTCGGGAATCAAGAAACTGATTAATTGAACGGTACAAGTTTGACATACTCCGTGACTTGTGTTCAATCTAGATATCAAGGACAAAGGGATTAATGCAAAAGATCATATTCGTGGTTACTTGAATCACCGGGACTATTTGTGAATTGGGAGTAATGATGTGTTGCTAGATACCTCTCATTACCGTTGACAATTCTTGTCACGACCAACAAAGAAAATACCTAAAGGGTCACACACTATAATCAACTGGATTGGGCTTGTTGAAGTTTACATTTGATATAAGTCCTCAATTGGATTTGGCATTCTCAATTGGATTGGGCATGCTCAATTGGATTGGACAAAAAACCCGGTCGACCGAGAGTTGTCTCGGGTTGACCGAACTTTTGGTCACTTCGGTCTGCCGAGAACCATTTATAAGGTCGACCGGACCAGTTGGACTTGGTCAAAATTGCCACATCTACATGTGTGAGGTGGGAGAGAAATAAGGGCAGAGTGGGGTGAGTAGGGGATTCCACTTACCCCACACTAGATCTCTTTTCTCTCTACCTCTAGCCGAAACCAAAAGAAAGAAAAATATGATTTTTCATTCTTCATTTGACACACTCTCAAAAACACTTCAAGTGATTAGAAAACTCTATTTTTTCTAGTTCTCAGATTTCCAATTTTCCTAAGTATTCTATACTTTGTGGATTCCGGGAAAAGTTTTTTCCCATCATCATAGTTTATGGACTAGCATCTGAGACTTGGAGTGACAAGATCAGAGGTTGGTGTATGGATACCAGTAGAGACAGGAGTCAGTTGGCTGCTGTTGGTGAATTCAAGTAGCAAGAATTCGGGCATCGTCGATTAGATCGACATAAAGGTATGACTCCTAATCATAAGATTCTGGTTCTTTCTCGTGAGTAGATCCTTAAAGGAACGTAATCCCGCGCTTTTATTTCCGCTGCGTTTTGGGAATTACGATTTTTTCCTTTCAACTTATTACGCAGAAACTTTGCCCATAAGGTGTCCATTGAGTGAAATTGCCACCACATATTATAAGAGAAAGCCATGTAATAATGAAATAGCGAGACAACCTCTAGACCATTACAATGTTCAAGAAGCCAACATGATGTGTAAGGTCATCGAGGAGAAAACATGCCGAATTACTAAGAGACAACCTCCCATTCTAAGCAATTTTTCCTGCCAACCTTCAATTGGTGTTGCCACTGCATGAACCATTTTTTTTTATATTATTATTCTTTTTCTCGTCTCGGGAAAAGAGGTCAGCCAAGATATGTCAAGGGAAAGTCGTGTTCTGGAAAACCCGTCACCTCTTGAATAGAAACCCTCTGAGCTGCACTAATTTTGGAGGAAGCATAGAAGCTACTCTTGTTCGCATTAACGTGTTGGCCCGATTCCCGTGCATAATTTTCAAGAATTGAATCGGGTTTTCCATGCTCTTTCTGATGCCCTTTGTGAAAATCAATATATTATCCGAAAAGGCAATATGCGAAACAATAGTGGGTTGTCGCGACACATAATACGGGCTCCACAATACCAGTATTACATAAATAATTCAACCCCTTGACAGATACTTCAGCCGAGAGTAGGAAAAATAATGGAGATAACAGATCACCTTCTTTTACTCCCCGTGTAGCATTACAATATTCATGAGACGTTTCATTGATAAGGACCGAGAACCAATTAGAACACAAAAAAGATTGGATCAGTTGTACGAAGTGTGGACCAAACCCATATCTTACTAACACCTCTAAGAGAAATGACTGAGAAATCCTATCAAATGTCTTCATCATATCTAATTTTATCAATAAATTCCAGCCACAAATCCGTCTATTAATCGAATGGACCATTTCCATAGCAAGCAATATATTATCAGATATTGATCTATCTTTCACAAATCCAGTTTGGTTAGGACATATTAACCCTGGTAGGATATTAGCAAGTCGGGTGGAAATAACCTTAGATAACACTTTGCTTTCTAAATTACACAATGATATGGGACATAAATCACCAAAATGTGAAGGGCTTAGTACTTTTGGGATAAGGACAATGAGAGTGCTCGACATTGCTCTCGGAATTGGAAATCCTACCAAGAAATCCATTACCGCTTGGTGCACATCCCGCCTTACAGTCTCCCAACAATCTTGATAAAATCTACCCTGAAAACCTATCCGGTCCAGAGGCACTATGCTTATCAAGCGAGAAAACAAGCATCAATGGTTTCCTTCAAAGTAGGGAGCAAGGAAAATGCTCAATTACCCTCCAGTGTGATCAACTCCGGGATAATCCCCAGCAAATCCGAGCCCATAATGTTTCAGCCGTGTACAAACTGTCAAAAATATTTACCGCTTTCTCACCAATATCCTGTTTCATGGACAACCATTGCCCCATTGGATTTTGTATACGTAAAATATACATACGCCTTCTTTTATTGTTACACAAAGAATGAAAGTATTTTGTGTTAGACTCCACTTCATTAAGTCACTTGATTCGTGATCTTTGGCACCAATACATCTCATTGGCATTGAAATTAAAGGTACATTGATCTCGCGCCACTTGAAGATCCTTACATAATTCAGTTGTAGGGATTCTCATCAAAAGCCTTCTCTGCCCTTAAGACATTCTTCTCAGCATCCTTTAACCTTTGATGTACATTACCATAAATATCTAACTTCCAAAGCTGCAAAGTAGCCTTAAGCCTCTTTAGCTTACCCATTAAAGTGACCATACCATTCCCATAATAATATTTCCCCCAACATTTTGCCACTACTGAATTAAAAGATGCATGTTTCGCCCACATATTTTGATACCTAAATGAGGAGACCATTGAGATCGCACCTATTCTTACCCGACATAAGATGGGGCAATGATCCGAAACTGTGCGATGCAAATGTTCAATTCTTGTGCTGTCAAATTGATCTCCCTATCCAACAGACGCAAGATAGGCAGACTAGCTACTCGACACCATGTGTAAGGGCTGCCCAAAAAAAGGCACATTCAATAGTGAACAATCCCCCAAAGTCGTTGGAGTTTACATTTCATATAGGCACCCAATTAGATTTGGTGGATTGGGCAGATTAATACTGGATTAATCAAACCAATCCGATTGAATCGGACTGGTCGGCCGAGAACCTTTTCTCCGATCGACCGAACATGTTTGACAAAGTCAAAATCTCGGCCATGTGAGGGGTGTGTGTAGTGGGCATCATGGAAGAGTAAATAGAGGGGAATGAAGTAGTGGGTGAATTAACTTTCACCCCACTATTCACTTCTCCATATCATCAAGTGTTGATGAATTAATTTACTCGCTATACTAACAAAAATGATGCCAAAATATTGAGAGCTTTTGAGCCACAAAACACATCGACCGAAGCTAGTATGTTTTTGGGCCGGTCGACCAGAAGTGTTCTGGGTCGACCGAGGTGGCCTATTTTTGCACTGCTTTGGTTACTGCCTTTATCGGAATCGACCGGAGTATGGCCTTTGTTGACCGGACGAGGGGCACGCAGTGTCTATTTGTGTTTTATTAGCATGATTGTCATGTTATTTGAGCATGGTGCCTTATATCTTTATTCTTGTTGTAATTTAATCTCGAATGTAACTAGAAAATTTATTCCGATTATTTAAAAGTATAGAATATGATTTTATAATTTACATACATAACAAGTGATAAAGAAAGGTGTCCATTAGAAGGATGAAATCACTAGCAGGAGGAAGACAATATTATGATTTATTGTTTTTCACCTTAGATTGACTTATGATTTTCCGATAACTCGGAAAATCCGAAAAGGGGCTATTACTATGTCACGAGTTTATTTACTAGTTTTAGGTATATAGCATGAGATGCCTATTACATGATTTACCGCTTTTATAGCATATAATTCAATCGTATAATCACATTATACACTGTTTGGTGAGATGATTAAATCCCTTAATTTTAACATATTAAGTCGATGCCTTCCAAGTTTGTCCCTCTTCAAGGCCTAGATCAACAGTAGTGTGAACTTGCGAGTGCAAGGATAAGTTAGTGATATCCTCCGGTACAATCTTGGGTCATACTTAACCGGATTACCTCAATCGCTAAGAATCTAGAGGCAAAAGGGTTAAGATGTGCAATAATGTACTAAGGGTAATTGCTACCTACTTAACTAACCAAGAGTCACATAATTTATGTGATTAGCAAATGTTGCTTACCTAAATAGCCATTCTTGAGTATAGTAGCCAAAGTTGCCTTGCGAATAGTAATATATGGATATTTACCTACTAGAAAGTTTTGAACTTTCCGAATGAATACTTGAGGGTTATTAATTTAATGAAAATAGCGGGAGTATCATTAAATAAAGTCCTATTAATTTTTTTTAAATATGACAACTAAAACTTTGCAAACTATTCTCGTAGATATAATGGCAAATGCAATCGTTCCATCAAACTTTTATCATTGTGATCCATCATTTAGAAGGACAAACTCGAGGGAGGAAACTTCTTTGGCTGGTACAAGAACTTGAGAATCGTTCTCAAGCACCAGGAAAAAAGTTGTACGATCTCGAAAATCCTATTCCTGAACAACCAGCCACTAGGTCTTCGGCCGCTGAACGAAATACTTATCGTAAGCACTTAGATGACGCATTAGATGTGTCAAATCTTATTTTGGTGGCCATGAACTCTGAGCAACAAAAGCAACACAAGAAAATGGGAGCTTTTGACATGATTAATCATCTACGACATCTCTTTCAGGATCAAGCTTGCCAGGAGAGATTCTATGTGTGGAAGTCTCTGTTTTAGTGCAAAATGGCAGAGGGAACACCAGCCGAAACTCATGTTCTGAAGATGATAGGCTACATTGAGAGCCTCGAAATACTGGGATTTCCTCTTTTCCAATAGCTATCCACTAACTTCATTTTGTAATTGTTGCTTGAATCATTCAGTCAGGTTGTGTTGAGCTACAACATGAACGAGATAGACAAACCCCTCCCAGAATTTTTGAATCTGTTGAGGACTGCCGAGAAGAAAATAGGCAAGTCTAAGGCCTTTTATTTGGTTAATAACAGGGCAAGGGCTTTGGTAAGTCTAAAGGCAAGTAGACAAGCAAACCCAAGAGCAAACCTAGCCGTTATGGGAAAGCACTGGAGGCCAATTGAAGTGTGGCTAATGATGATACTTGTCACCATTGTGGTGAGCGAGGACATTGAAAAAGGAAATGTAAAAGCTATCTTGCAAGAAAAAAGCTTGGAAATGGAGCAAATGTTGATTCTGGCTCGGTATTTATGTTATTGAGATCAATCTGTCTACTACTACTTGCTCATGGGCATTAGATACCTGATGTCGTTCTCACATTTGTACGAATGTACAGGGGCTACAAAGAAGTAGGGAGCGGGCTAAGGGAGAAGTGAACCAACGAGTTGGCAATTGAGCAAGAGTTGATGCATTAGCTATAATAACATTTAGTTTTAGTTTGCCACCCAAAGTTTTTCTTGAATTAGACAATTGTCTTTATGTACCTAATTTAACTAAAATTATTATTTTGATCTCTTGTTTGAACATGATGGGTTTTGATATTCATATTAAAAACCAACGACTGTCGTTATCGTTAAATGATATATTTTATTGTAGTGATAATTTTGTGAATAAATATTTGTTAGACCTCGATTCACCGGTTTATAACATAAATACAAAGAGGATAAAGACTAAAGAGTCTAATCCTACATACCTCTGGCATTGTCGCTTAGGCCATATAAATGAGAACAACATTTCCAAACTCCGTAAAGATGGATTATTGGAATCATTTAATTTTGAATCATATAATACATGAGAACCTTGTTTAATGGGTAAGATGACTGCTTCTCCTTTTACTAGAACTAGAGAACGAGCAAAGGATTTATTGGAACTAATACATAGTTATGTATGTGGTCCATTTAATATCCATGCGAGAGGTGGTTATCTATGTTTCATAACTTTTACTGACGATTTTAGTCGTTTGGATATGCGTTTCTTATGAAACACAAGTCTGAGGCCTTTGAAAAGTTCAAAGAGTACAAGTATGAAGTAGAAAACCATATTGGCAAAAGTATTAAGATACTTCGATCTGATATTGTTGGGCAAGAATTCCTTGATTATCTAAAGGGTTGTTGGATTGTTTCTTAACTTTCTCCACAGGCTACTGCACACTGGAATGGTGTATTCAAAAGGTGAAATCAAACTCTATTAGATGTGGTTTAATCCATGATGAGTCACGCGAGCCTTCCAAATTCATTTTGAGGACATGCTTTAAAAGCAACAGTTTTAACACTAAACAGAGTTCAATTGACGCAACTTTCATGTTATTTGAGCATGGTGCACAGTATTAGCCGAAGACCAAGTGATTTTATTATAATACGGTCCACGTGTCGTGACTTATCTCTTTATTCTTGTTGTAATTTTATCTCAAATGTAACTTGAGAATTCTTTCCGATTATGTAAAAGAATAGAATATGATTTTATATTTTACATATGTAACATGTGATGAAGAAAGGTGTCCATTAGATTGAGGAAATCACAAGGAGGCGGAAGAAAATATATAAGATTTATTACTTTTCACCTTAGATTGACCTAGCAGATAAGTTAAGGTAAATGATAAAACACTTAACTACTAAATGTGCGAAGCAAATGCAAGTAGAACATGGCATGGTCTAGCATATAGAATACTAAAACATGGCATATATCAAATAAATAAAATATGCAATAAACAATTAACAAGTGAATACGTAAGGCATAGGCAAGTAGAGCATAGTATAAAATAAAAAGTCACATAAATGTTATAACACATATAAGAGGATTAGCATATACATGTAATATAACATATAGCAATAAAATATAAAACGTTAACTAAAAAGAAAGTATCTTAGTCCACGATTTCTACCCATCACACACCTCACATTAAGTGTTCTTGTTTACCTAAATTCATTACAGATTTTATCTCTAAGGTTCGACCTGCTCTGATACCACTTATGTCACATCCCGTTTCCAGAGTGATGACATGGCAGTGCTCCATTGGTTAATGAAACACCAAAGCCGCAGTTAGAGAATTACTAAATAAATGAATTTGTTAGATAAGTCCACAAATAGTAATAAAACGATAGAGGAAGCGTTAACTGAAAAGAAAATAAGTCTAAGTTATTACATCTGAAAGGAAACTACAAGTTCAAAATAAATAACTATAAAAGTGATAACAGGTGTGAACTATCTAGATAGGTTCACTCTTCATAATCCCCATCCCAAGCTCCATCATCATAGGTATAATCAACATCTACAAAACCTGGAACAGCAAAATCAGATATCGGACTGAGCTCCGGTGCTCAGCAGGGACCTAATATAGTAATAATAATAATAATAATGACAGAACAGAAACAGAAATAGAGACAACAGAAACAGATACAGATAATGCAGATGCCTGTTTCCCAAAATACCCATAGGGAAGTATATGCAAACGACTCAATCCAACTCTCGCAAGACTCAGAACTCAGTGCGAGGGCGAGTGCAGGGTATAGTACGGGAGCATATCGTAACGAAGGTCTGCAATGCAATGCGGGGATCGTACATGCAATGCGGTTTTGAGAAAAAATGTGTTTTAAACTTGTGCAAAAGTGCACCAAAAAATTACCTAATATTCCCAACTCATATGAGACCAAATAGACTCCAAGCAAACATAATATAATGACCAAACAAGATTGAACACATAGAATGCAACAATTAAGCAAATAACCACCTTCTACGCAATTAAACGATTCCATAACCGAGTATACGACAAGCACCACGCGTTGCCCATCCGGTACACTCAATCACATACTCGTCTTAGATACTTAGAACGTAGCTACCTACTATGACACGACTCCCACCACATGAGCTCACATATCTAATCTCTACTACTCAGGGATAACGGCAGTGGTCCCAGTTATCAACCAAATTATGACGGTTTTAGTAAACTCGTGGGTTCGGATTCTCCCCCAAACTACGGGACACAAATTTTAAGGTTCAATCCTTACATTGTCTCATCATCCCCAACCAGGGACTCCACTAAACCACCACTGTACCTAATGATTAGCCCAATTAAGTATGGGCCACGGGGACGAAAGCGAGAGCGGGAAGACCTCTTGGGGTCACGCAGACGTAGAGCGGGGACGGGAAGGCGGACTCGACCCTGCTGACTAGCAATCCTATATATGAGCTCAATAGGGGGCGACGACTCGGTCGACCAAACCAATTAGGACAAAAACAAGACACCAATTGAACGACGCCAACACGACCCAAATGAAATTAACAAGGAAACAATTACAGAACAGATACAGAACAATACATATACAGTTTATGCGAGTATAACATTTAATGAAAGCAATAGGAAAGGAATTTATGCAGCATGCTCAATTTACCCAATTCAAGACATAAATCAATTCAATAAACGGTAACATCAAATAATTAATTTCTAGCAGTTTATGCAATCGAATATCCCAAATACAGTAAATAATGGCAGAACAGAAATTCAACAGTAATAAATATTCCGGAACAGAATTTCATAGAGTAAAGCGGGGTCCCTACCGTTACGGAGATAAAAGTGAGGAAAAGAACCCGAAAATCAGCTTTGAAGAGAAATGCTCCCGAGGAAATATCTCACGATCCGGGGTACTCGGTTGGGAATCCATTTTCGTTTCCTTAAAGACCCTTCGAATATCTTCGATTCGATATATGCCGCGATGAAAACTTAATTCCCTAAACCCTTCAATTGTCGTGTCGAAGCTGCTCCAAATATTTATTCGCACAAATAAAATTCTGGTTCTGCCCTCCATTTCTGACATACATTACGGAAGATCTAACGGTTAAATTACATTACAGAACAAAAATAATGACAGCATAAACAGATATAGATAATGCAGATGCCCGTTTCCCAAAATACCCATAGGGAAGTATATATGCAAACGACTCAATCCAAGTCTCGCAAGACTCAGAACTCAGTGCAGGACAGTGCAGTATAGTACAGAACACATCAGAACAGAGGGTTCAGAACAGAAGAGTGGACTGCACAGCTGCGGTTTTAAGAAAAATGAATTTTAAACTTGTGCAAAAGTGCACCAAAACATTACCCAATATTCCCAACTCATATGAGACCAAATAGACTCCAAGCAAACATCATATAATGACCAAACAAGAATGAACACATAGAATGAAACAATTAAGCAAATAACCACCTTCTACGCACTTAAACGATTCCATAACCGAGTATACAACAAGCACCACACGTTGCTCATCCGGTACACCCAATCACATACTCGTCTTAGATACTTAGAACGTAGCTACCTACTAAGACACGACTCCCACCACATGAACTAACATATCTAATCTCTATTACTCAGGGATAACGGCAGTGGTCCCAGTTATCAACCAAACAATGACGGTTTTAGTAAACTCGTGGGATCGGATTCTCCCCCAAACTACGTGACACAGATTTTAAGGTTCAATCCTTACATTGTCTCATCATCCCCAACCAGGGACTCCACAAAACCACCACTGTACCTAATGATTAGCCCAATTAAGTATGGGTCACAAGACAGAACAGAGCAGAAGACCTCTTGGGGTCACAGAACAGAGAGCAGGACAGAAGGCAGACTGACCTGCTGACTAGCGATCCTATATATGATCTCAATAGGGAGGCGACGACTCGGTCGACCAAACCAATTAGGACAAAAACATGACACCAATTAAACGACGCGAAACACGACCCAAATGAAATTAACAAGGAGACAATTACATAACAGTACATATACAGTTTATGCTAGTATAACATTTAATGAAAGCAATAGGAAAACAATTTTTATGCAGCATGCTCAATTTACCCAATTCAAGACATAAATCAATTCAATAAACGGTAACATCAAATAATTAATTTCTAGCAGTTTATGCAATCGAATATCCCAAATACAGTAAATAATGGCAGAACAGAAATTCAATAGTAATAAATATTCCAGAACAGAATTTCATAGAGTAAAGCGGGGTCCCTACCGTTACGGAGATAAAAGTGAGGAAAAGAACCCGAAAATCAGCTTTGAAGCGAAATGCTCCCGAGGCAATATCTCACGATCCGGGGTACTCGGTTGGGAATCCGTTTTCGTTTCCTTAAAAACCCTTCGAATATCTTCGATTCGATATATGCCGCGATGAAAATTTAATTCAGTAAACCCTTCAATTGTCGTGTCGAAGCTGCTCCAAATATTTATTCGCACAAATAAAATTCTGGTTCTGCCCTTCACTTCTGACATACATTACGGAAGATCTAACGGTTAAAATCTCAATCCTTACGGTCAGATTATAGCCCTATCAGGCTAATTTCTAAATTAAAAGGAATTACTCTTATTGGAGTTCGTATGTTCCCCATGATCGACGTTTCTACCGTAACTCATGCGGGAAACCGAAATTCAGAAACCAGCCATGCTCCCAGCGCGATATCTTCCTATTCCGAATTCGAAATGTGAATCCGCTCCCACGCCCTTGTAGCCTGTTTCGTCGTGTTCAATTTTCATATAAGGTTCGTCGAAATCCGCCAAGAATTGACACTCGAAAGTCCTCTCAAAGTTACTAGAAAACACTCTAAAAAATCTCTTATTTTCTTACTCTTTTGATACCCCACTGTCCGTTTCTTCATTTCTTCTTTCTTGTTTGCACGGGTTCCAAGAAACCCTTAGGTAACCCACAAATTATTTTTGCTAGCTTCCTTTATAATTTCTTTTTCCTTCCCCCAATCCCAGCGTGTGTATATATACATATATGTGTTAGAGGAATAACCGGGTCACACATAAATGCGCAGCGGAATAAAACTTGACCCGCCTCTACCAGGATCTTCCACGAGTAAGAACCTACGACTATGGGATAGTGTTTTACCTTATATTGATGCTAGAATGGCTGAAACGCTTTCAGCGGTATGTTGTCACGAACGGAACACCACAATGCAGGCTCCGTCTCTCCCAGTATCCACTCGATCTTCCGGGGATGGTCTTCTACTGCTTGGTGCTAGCCAACGCCTTGTAGAAGCTTTGAAGACACTCTTCAATGTAGTATGTATTTCAGACCTTATCAGAAGAATAAGATACAGGATTTCTAACTTCTTTCCTATTAGCAAAAAGCTAGAAAACAAGTTTAGAAATCTATCTTTTCTTTTCTCTCTAAAACTCACTTTTCTCTCTTCTCTCTAAGCTTAAAAAGCTGGAGAAAAACTGATTAGAATGAATGGGAAAAATCAGTATTTTTCCCTTAGTCTATCAAGAGAGAGTGGGGAGAGATAAAGGGGAAAGTGGGAGATCATGGAGGAAACCACTCCTCCACTTTCTCCACTCCTTTAACCTCTAGATAAGAGACATATGAGCTGAAAATATGTGTCCAATTTTCCAGCCATAAGGTCGGTCCAAAACGGGTCGGTCGGCCCAACCCGATTAAGGGCCCAATCCAATCCCGGTCCGGCCCGGCCCGGCCCAATCGAATTGGCGCACCTTAGATTAAATGTACTCCAACAATATGTATGTAGTTTCTAAAGAAAACGGGTGACTTTAAATTCTTTTTGTTTAAAATACTGAAACCCCCCAAATGCCCCACGATTTGCTTCCCATTCCGTTTCCCTTTTACTGCCTGATGCCCACGAAATCCCAAGAGTCCCTTTTGTTTTTTTTCATATTTTAATTTCCTACTAAAAAGTACAAAAAAAGTAAAATGTATAATTTATAAAAATAAAAGGACACATAGTTACATAATCACACACAACAATATTACTCCTACAGAGTTAGTCAAGCAAAAAAAAAATGAATTACACGCCAAATAACACGTAAGCAAAAGTTACGGTTATTACATTTTTTCTCCCTTACAAAAGTTTCGTCCTCGAAACTTGCACTTTCTTCGAGATGAGTATACTTCAACCGTGCTTCTTCTTTAAACTCACAAACGGCTTCCCGCTCTGAATGATTCGACCACTAAATCCGAGAACGTTAGGATAGATGAGAATGAAACTATAACTAATTTCAACAAAAGTTGAGGGAAATTGGAAATCAATCTTTTCACTGAATGAAAAATATTCTAGTGAAAAGTTGGTGAGTAAGATTCTGAGCTCTTTCATATAAAAAAAATTCGGGTAAAAATGTGCTCAATTGAGGAAACCAAAGGTTGGCTAACATGACAGTTGTTGAACTTATTAGTTCTCTGTAGACATATGAGATGTCGAAAGAACTCAAGACTTCAGAAAGTGGGTTTTGCCTTAAAAGTTGAAGCACTATACACAATAGAACTCAGTGAGGCAAATATGGTGAAGATGATGAGTCATACTACTCAATCTGCAATGATTCCGAGACTGATATCCAGGATGATTAAGGAGGATCATTATAAGATGGTGAAAAAATGGCTACAAGAAATTGCGGAAAATGAAGATCCAAATTGTTAAACCAAATGGTAATCCAGAGAGTACAAATCAAGAAATGAACAACGAAAGTTAATTCATTTGAAAATGAAATTGCAATTCATGATTAAAATTGGCCAACCAAAACGAAGAACTAGAAGTAGCTAAACGGTGGATCAAGAGAAGGAATAACGGAAAAGACAATTTCGATGATATGTCATTAGTAGGTTAATAAGGTGGAGATAACCGTGGATTTTGAAATGATGGCAGGAATCAAGGTTCGATATGGAAACATCTTGATTCTCAACAAAAATCGTTAAGGAGGTAAAAACAACCATAAGTTTATAAGGGATAATTTTACTATGATGAACACGGTCATCACAAAAAGAAGAAAAGAAAAAAACCCATAAGGGATCGCATAATAGACCACATCCACAAGCAAAACGTAAAAAATGTGCGGGTGGAGCAACATGAGTAGAGAGAGATAAAGTTACGTGATGCTCTAACCCAGACAGAAAAAAAAAACATATCCAGTTTAGGCATCAACACTTGGAACAAATAACTGTAAGCCCTAAGGGCGAACAAACTCAGTTTTTGATATTGGAGAAACTTTTAATGTTATGTCTAATGATCTTAATATTTGTGATAGAATATCGGAACTCATTGTGGAAGCTCTAAGTACTTCAATCAAGCCATTGAAAGCCATTGATATCAAGATTCAAAGATATGCAAGGCTCATCTATCAAGATTGAAGATTGAAGACTTAGGTTTGGTTAGTTTAGCTTTGTCGTCTTAAGTCCTTATCTTAGAAAGCTCTAACCAAAGCTCTCATGAACATAAGCTCTACACTCTAGTCTTGCATGCACACAAACACGTTTTCAAAAGGCTTAGTTTTCGAAAGGATTCTTAAATGTGTTCATATCTTAAAAGCCTTTGTTTTCTAAGTCTAAGTCCTTTAAAATGGTTTTCCAAGTGTTCTTACTTGTTACCTTTTAGGAAAACATTTTAGACTTCAAAAGATTTCAAAACATGTGAAAAATATGCTCAGGAAGGTCGGTCAACCGAACTAAGGTCGGATCAACCGACCAGAAACTGAGAGGTTTGAAAATTGAGGTCGGTCGACCTGAGGGTACTCGGTCGACCCGAGTGATGCTCGGTCAACCAGGGTTAGGCAGTGGATCCGAGTGCTCGTTTCGGTCCACCGAACTCTGCTTTTACTAGCCGTTTTTTGACCGTTGGAGACTCGATTTTCAGCTTTATTTTGAAATGTATATATTCTCCAAAGCTAGAGAATCATTCTAGGACTTGCAAATACATTTTACATTGATTTCTTATCAAGTCTAAACACTCTCAAAGTAAATGCTCTTCATTTCCATGATCTAAATCATTCAAGAGCAAATCTTTCAAAAAGCAAGACAAAGAGTGGAATTCATATGTTCTAAAGAGCAACAATTCTTGTACTTCAAAGGTATTAATCTTTCACTTAGAAGAGTGAATATTCTTTGTATTAAACATTCATTTCTCCCTTTCTTTGTGATTGGGTAATTGTTGTAAAAAGTCCTACTTAGTGTGGGCAAGCTCTTAGTGAGTTTTTTTAGTATTGTGGTTGTGTTTGTAAAACTCTTAGTGAGTTAGCCACAAGTGTAAAATCTTCTTAGTGAAGTTGTTGCAAATCCTTGGGTGCGGCTCAAGGTAGTGGATGTAGATTCTAAGTGAATCGGACCACTCTAAATCCTTTGTCTTGTTATTGGGTTTTACTTTGCTTTCAATCATCTTGCTCAAACTTTCAATAGCATTGCTTAGAGATTCGAAAAAGTTGCCAAGATTAGTTAAAACCCAATTCACCCCCACCCTCTTGTGTTTTACAATTGGTATCAGAGCCTCGTCTTCATCTTTAGCTTAATCGCTTGAAGAAAAGATTAATGGCCGGTTGTTCCGCTTTAGCTTACCAAGAGGGATCTTCCACAAATAGACCACCTCTCTTTGATGGAAATAATTTCAATGCTTGGAAAGACCGTTTCAAAATCTATGTGTGCTCTATAGACTACTCCTTATGGAAGATTTTTGAAGAAGGTCCTTATGTTCCGATGAAAGAGGTAGATGGTGTTCAAGTCACAAAATTGGACAATGAGCTTAATCAAGATGAGTCCAAGAAAATGACTCTCAATTATCGAGCTATGAACATCATTAGTTGTGCTCTTAATCCGGAAGAGTACAATCGGGTACGTGGAAGCAATTCCGCTCACAAGATGTGGAGAATCTTAGAAGTCACCCATGAGGGGACTAATCAAGTCAAAGAATCAAAGCTCAACATGCTTGTGAGGGAATATGAGCTTTTCTCTATGAAGACAAATGAAACTATCAATGAGTTGAACACAAGGTTCACAAATATTGTCAATGGGTTGAGATCCTATGGAAAGGAATATTCTATGGGTGAAATGTATAGGAAGATTCTCAACTCACTTCCTAAAAGTTGGGAAGGAAAAGCTCTTGTGATTGAAGAAGCAAAAAAATTGAAGACTTATCCAATGGAGGAGCTCATTGGTTCTCTTCTCACTTATGAGCTCACACACAAAAAGAATGAGCATCTTGAAAGGGCAAAAGTGAGTGGTGCTTTAAAGGCTATTCTTGATATTGATGATTCCAATGATTCAAGTGATGAAGAAGACATCAACTTTGATGATGAGACCATGGAGTTTGTGGTAAAGCGCATGAAGAAAATGTTTTCCGGGAAAGGAAGAAAACATGTCCAAAATAGAAGAAAACAAAATCCTCATGGGATGAAATGCTATGAATGTGGAAGTGATCAACATCTCATAGGAGAATGCCCCGCCACCAAAGAAAAAAGAGCCCTAAGGAATACAAAAAAGAAAAAAATTCTTTAAACCAAAGAATTTCAAGGGCATGCTAGGCCATTGGGATCAAGAAGGGAGTGGTGATGAAGAAGAAGATGAAAATGCAAATGTTTGCTTCATGGCTTTTGGTAATGAGGTACATCTTTCTCCCTCTCCTTCAAATTCTTATAATGATAATGATGATGATGATGAGGATGATCCTAATGAGCTTTTAATGGATATGTATGATCAATTGACTAAATGTGCAAAGCAAAACAAAGATATGAAGCTTAAAATTGAATCTTTGCTTGATGAAAGAGCTAAGTTGATTGATGAAAATAAGAAGTTGTGTGATGATGTTAATTGCTTGAAATGTGAAAATGAAAGTCTCATTACTACTAGCAATACATCTTCATTACAATACATAGAAGCTTGTAATAAATTGTCATCTCTTGAAAACAAGCTTGTTGAATTTGATATTTTGAAGAACAAATTAAATGACCTTACCCTCCTTGTTGATAACTTTTCTAAGGGTAAGAAAAATCTTGATCAAATTCTTAGTGTGCAACGTGCTTCAAATGTTAAACATGGTCTTGGTTATAATGCTAATCACATTGATCATGCTAGCTCTTCTAAGTTGCCTAAGAATCACTTTGTGCATGCTAGTACCTCACATAGGAAAATTAGATATCATAAGCATGTTCACAATTCTTCTAAGCCACACATTTGTTGCACATATTGTGGAAAACATGGTCATACTAATGCTAGATGCCATGTTAAGAAGAAGATTGAAAAAGGGGTAAAAACCATTTGGAAAGTTAAACGTATTTCAACTAACCCCCATGGACCCAAACAAAAGTGGGTACCAAAAGTTACTCTTCCATTGAGTTTATAGGTTCTCATTAGTTTAAGGGAAGCTCCGGTTCTATGTTGTTTCAATGTGTATGATCTTGTCACATAACCGGAGAAGAAGAAGTGCTAGTTAAAGGAGATGTCAAAGGAAGAAATTCAAAAGCACTCCTTAACACTTGGATTCTCAATATTCATATGGTAATCAATTGGAGAACCAAGTTGCTTGAATACAAAGAGCAAAGCATCAAGTGATGACAAGAGCCAAAAGTGTCAATCCAATATCTTCATCACTTGGTAAGAAAGCAAAGGTATCAAAATCACTTTCTCTTAACATTTTAATTAATGTGTTTAAGTGTTTTTTTTTTTATATATCTATTTTTTTATGCTTGCTCTTATATATGTTGCATCTCACTTTTTTCATTGTATATTTATATAGATAACCTTTAACATGTTCTTGATTGTCCATGTTTATTATAGCTAAGGTATCTATGAGATGTAGCATATGCAACTTCATAGATTCTTGTTTTGTCATTTCATTTAAGAATCCATCTAGTTGTTTTGGTTTTTGATTTGCATGATCCATATGCAATATTTGTGTTACTTGAGAAATTGAGCTAATCATGAAGGACCTTTAAAAAAAAGGGTACCATATTTGTTCTCAAGAATTCCTTGTAGGTAGCAAAGAGTTCTAAGCTTCAAGAAGAAGATATGAACTACAAGGAATGGCACAAGTGAGCTACGACTCCAAGAAAAGAGTCAAAAGCTAAAGATGAGTATGATAAAGAAGATTGAGAAGCTCAAAGAACTCATTGAAGAAACTCAAATTGCAAAAGCATTCATCAAATTCAATGAGATATTCCTAAACTCAATCTCTTTCATTTCCTTGAACAATTATTGATCTTACTTTCCACTTAATGTTCAATTGTTCTTGAAATGGGCACCTTGGAGATTTTATAACATGCTTGCACTTCATATGTTTTTTTCTTTTGAGCATGTTATTAGTGAGCTTAATGATTTGATCTTTGTGATGAAATCTCCTTTTCAAACCCCCTCCCCTCTATTAGTTAGTGTCTTATGCTTTGGGGGAGTTTGTATATGCTATGCTCTGTTTTTACTTGATCTTCATTACATATAGGGGTTGTGTTTATATTTAAGTCTATAGCATTAATCTTATGTGGTTGATCGTCTATATGCTTGACTTAGGATGTAAACTATGTTTGTGGCATTGGTAATGCCATGGGTTGTGTCTATTTGATTGTTTGGAAGTGGCACAACCTAAGGGGGAGTTTATCAAATATTTCTAAAATACCTCCCTCAAAATATTTGATGTATGCTAAATTGTTCATTTCTACATCATCACATCACTTGTTGGCTTGTCTTTCATCTTTTATCTCTTAGCCAACTTGTGTAAGTTATTTTGGAAGTTATATGTGTTATAAATGTTTATGTCTTCAATTGGTATCACATATACTCTCCATTGATAACTTTGAGATCATATTCTTCATTCTCTTATCCTTTGTGATCTCATTATGGTTTTTGGTTAGTATTTCTTTAAGAGTTGTTACACTCATTTAGCTAACCATTAACTTGTTAGAGGAATGTACTCCAAGTGCTATCTTACACTTCCTCTACTTCTTTTGGTTGTGATACATGTGCTTAACTTATGAATTCATGGTATCACTTCCATTAGTACTTTGTTAGCAATATTTTCAAACTTGTTTTACAATACGATATTTTCAAACTTGTTTTACAATTGGCTATATTTACAATTAGTATCATGTTTTACTATTGGTCAATTGATATCAAACTTGGTTTTATCTCAAATAGCTAACATCGTATGTTTGAAAAACGGGGAGATTGTGCTTAAAGGTTATATTCCTTATCCCTTTTGTTTTTAAGCTTAGGTTGATATTCTTTTTGAGCCATATATAACCATCTTTATACTTATGTGTCATTTGGACTCTTTGGATTTTGAAATCAACCAAGCTTATTCAAAAAGATCATTCTTCCGATAATTGGTGTATTAACTTTGCTTGTGCTATGAACTGTCTGTTTTTGCAAGTACACCCTTATTTCTAAGGAGTTTGAAGTCTTTTTGATTATGCCAAAGGGGGAGAAAAATGTGTATTAATCTTGCTAAAATGTGTATTAATCTTTGTGTATTAATCATGTTTTTTTATCCTTTCCGGCATGTTTTGAGGGGGATCTTTTTATATATCTTTTGTCTCAAAACATATTAAATGGAAGGAAGGAGGAAAGGAGGTTGGTTGGGAAATAGGGCTCTTCTAAGAGTCCCTAGATGCATTTGGCAAAAAGAAGTTTATCATGCTAGTGCTTTAGTCTTCATTAGTTTTATCTTGAAAGCACTAGTCTTTGCTCTTATTTGTTATAAGATTTTTTTGCCATGCTTCCTCATGCTTCCTTGTTCATAATTTTGTCCATATTCTATCTTATTGCATAAAAGTTTGTCATAATCAAAAAGGGGGAGATTGTAAGCCCTAGGGCGAACAAACTCAGTTTTTGATATTGGAGAAACTTTTAATGTTATGTCTAATGATCTTAATATTTGTGATAGAATATCGGAACTCATTGTGGAAGCTCTAAGTACTTCAATCAAGCCATTGAAAGCCATTGATATCAAGATTCAAAGATATGCAAGGCTCATCTATCAAGATTGAAGATTGAAGACTTAGGTTTGGTTAGTTTAGCTTTGTCGTCTTAAGTCCTTATCTTAGAAAGCTCTAACCAAAGCTCTCATGAACATAAGCTCTACACTCTAGTCTTGCATGCACACAAACACGTTTTCAAAAGGCTTAGTTTTCGAAAGGATTCTTAAATGTGTTCATTTCTTAAAAGCCTTTGTTTTCTAAGTCTAAGTCCTTTAAAATGGTTTTCCAAGTGTTCTTACTTGTTACCTTTTAGGAAAACATTTTAGACTTCAAAAGATTTCAAAAGATTTCAAAACATGTGAAAAATATGCTCAGGAAGGTCGGTCAACCGAACTAAGGTCGGATCAACCGACCAGAAACTGAGAGGTTTGAAAATTGAGGTCGGTCGACCTAAGGGGTACTTCGGTCGACCGAAGTGATGCTCGGTCAACCGAAGTTAGGCCAGTGGATCTGAAGTGCTCTGTTTCGGTCCACCGAACTCTGCTTTTACTAGCCGTTTTTTGACCGTTGGAGACTCGATTTTCAGCCTATTTTGAAATGTATATATTCTCCAAAGCTAGAGAATCATTCTAGGACTTGCAAATACATTTTACATTGATTTCTTATCAAGTCTAAACACTCTCAAAGTAAATGCTCTTCATTTCCATGATCTAAATCATTCAAGAGCAAATCTTTCAAAAGCAAGACAAAGAGTGGAATTCATATGTTCTAAAGAGCAACAATTCTTGTACTTCAAAGGTATTAATCTTTCACTTAGAAGAGTGAATATTCTTTGTATTAAACATTCATTTCTCCCTTTCTTTGTGATTGGGTAATTGTTGTAAAAGTCCTACTTAGTGTGGGCAAGCTCTTAGTGAGTTTCTTGGTATTGTGGTTGTGTTTGTAAAACTCTTAGTGAGTTAGCCACAAGTGTAAAATCTTCTTAGTGAAGTTGTTGCAAATCCTTGGGTGCATCTCAAGGTAGTGGATGTAGATTCTAAGTGAATCGAACCACTCTAAATCCTTTGTCTTGTTCTTGGGTTTTACTTTGCTTTCAATCATCTTGCTCAAACTTTCAATAGCATTGCTTAGAGATTCGAAAAAGTTGCCAAGATTAGTTAAAACCCAATTCACCCTCACCCCCCATCTTGTGTTTTACAATAACGTACCAATAGAAAAAGCTGAATACATCGAAAAAACACAAAATCGACTTGGGGCATACAATAAACAAATAAATGTACTAAGTCCGAGTGAAATAAAAGGTGCATGGGATGTCTTCTCAGGTCGCAAAAAGCTGATAAATAGGAATCTGAAAGAACAACCGTGAGGATACCAAGAAGGTCAGCACATAGAAGGTGGAAGATATCAAACACAAATAGCGGCCGAATAAGCACTTTTGAGAAAGGTTTAATCCGAACTGTTTGCAAATAAAATGGTAAACTTGTTGAGCTGACAGTATCTCAATAAACAAAGCAAGAAGATTTTACAATTACAACGAGTTAACATGATGGTAATTGTGATACTCACTCAGATTTAAGGATGCAACATACTGAACAGGTACAAGTCGGATAAGTAAAAGAAAATTATTCGATTGAGTAGATAATTGAAATTTTGTTTATACCCTAAAAAAAAACTCGTTGGAATTTTAATGTCAATGACAAGAAAATGATCATGCACAATTGTGTTTTCATTGTTGAACCCCAAAAGTGTGAAGGAGAAGTTGCAGAAAGAATTTTGGATACTGTCGATGCAAGGACTTCAACACTTTCAAAGAAATAATGTTAAGAAACTAGTTCCAAGCGCAGATGGTGTGAACATCATTAATTAAATGGGTGTTTAGAAACAAGCCCAATGAGCGAAGAATTCAAAATGAAGAATGCTAAAGAAGTCAGATTCCTATCGGTGCCAAACAAGAAATGATAAGACTGGAGTTGTTGGGGATAAATGGAAAAAGGAAGAAGTCATCATTGATTTAGAACAAAAGATGAGTTGGGCATAATCGGGTATAGTACGTATGAATGGCGTAATACATCACGTGTAATGTGTAACGAGCGCTTGGTAGGGCGTAGTCGTCACTGCTTCCTTGACTCGGGTCCATCTTAACCCCCACAAGTTTATAGCAGATAAGTTAAGGTAAACGATAAAACACTTAACTACTAAATGTGCGAAGCAAATGCAAGTAGAACATGGCATGGCTATCATATATAATACTAAAACATGGCATATATCAAATAAATAAAATATGCAATAAACAATTAACAAGTGAATACGTAAGGCATAGGCAAATAGACCATAGTATAAAATAAAAAAGTCACATAAATGTTATAACACATATAAGAGGATTAGCATATACATGTAATATAACATATAGCAATAAAATATAAAACGTTAACTAAAAAGAAAGTATCTTAGTCCACGATTTCTACCCATCACACACCTCACATTAAGTGTTCTTGTTTACCTAAATTCATTACAGATTTTATCTCTAAGGTTCGACCTGCTCTGATACCACTTATGTCATACCCCGTTTCCAGAGTGATGACATGGCAGTGCTCCATTGGTTAATGAAACACCAAAGCCGCAGTTAGAGAATTACTAAATAAAGGAATTTGTTAGATAAGTCCATCAATAGTAATAAAACGCTAGCGGAAGCGTTAACTGAAAAGAAAATAAGTTTTAGTTATTACATCTGAAAAGAAACTACAAGTTCAAAATAAATAACTATAAAAGTGATAACAGCTGTGAACTATCCAGATAGGTTCACTCTTCATAATCCCCATCTCAAGCTCCATCATCATAGGTATAATCAACATCTACAAAACCTGAAACAGCAAAATCCAAATAGACTCCAAGCAAACATCATATAATGACTAAACAAGAATGAACACATAGAATGAAACAATTAAGCAAATAACCACCTTCTACGCACTTAAACGATTCCATAACCGAGTATACAACAAGCACCACGCGTTGCTCATCCGGTACACCCAATCACATACTCGTCTTAGATACTTAGAACGTAGCTACCTACTAAGACACGACTCCCACCACATGAACTAACATATCTAATCTCTATTACTCAGGGATAACGGCAGTGGTCCCAGTTATCAACCAAACAATGACGGTTTTAGTAAACTCGTGGGATCGGATTCTCCCCCAAACTACGTGACACAGATTTTAAGGTTCAATCCTTACATTGTCTCATCATCCCCAACCAGGGACTCCACAAAACCACCACTGTACCTAATGATTAGCCCAATTAAGTATGGGTCACAAGACAGAACAGAGCAGAAGACCTCTTGGGGTCACAGAACAGAGAGCAGGACAGAAGGCAGACTGACCTGCTGACTAGCGATCCTATATATGATCTCAATAGGGGGGGCGACTCGGTCGACCAAACCAATTAGGACAAAAACATGACACCAATTAAACGACGCGAAACACGACCCAAATGAAATTAACAAGGAGACAATTACATAACAGTACATATACAGTTTATGCTAGTATAACATTTAATGAAAGCAATAGGAAAACAATTTTTATGCAGCATGCTCAATTTACCCAATTCAAGACATAAATCAATTCAATAAACGGTAACATCAAATAATTAATTTCTAGCAGTTTATGCAATCGAATATCCCAAATACAGTAAATAATGGCAGAACAGAAATTCAACAGTAATAAATATTCCGGAACAGAATTTCATAGAGTAAAGCGGGGTCCCTACCGTTACGGAGATAAAAGTGAGGAAAAGAACCCGAAAATCAGCTTTGAAGCGAAATGCTCCCGAGGCAATATCTCACGATCCGGGGTACTCGGTTGTGAATCCGTTTTCGTTTCCTTAAAAACCCTTCGAATATCTTCGATTCGATATATGCCGCGATGAAAACTTAATTCCGTAAACCCTTCAATTGTCGTGTCGAAGCTGCTCCAAATATTTATTCGCACAAATAAAATTCTGGTTCTGCCCTCCACTTCTGACATACATTACGGAAGATCTAACGGTTAAAATCTCAATCCTTACGGTCAGATTATAGCCCTATCAGGCTAATTTCTAAATTAAAAGGAATTACTCTTATTGGAGTTCGTATGTTCCCTGTACGACGTTTCTACCGCAACTGTGCAGAAACTGAAATTCAGGAAACCAGCCATGCTCCCAGCGCGATATCTTCCTACTCCGAATTCGAAATGTGAATCCGCTCCCACGCCCTTGTAGCCTGTTTCGTCGTGATAATTTTCATATAAGGTTCGTCGAAATCCGCCAAGAATTAACACTCAAAAGTCTTCTCAAATTTACCAGAAAACACTCTAAAAAATCTCTTATTTTCTTTCTCTTTTGATACCCCACTGTCCGTTTCTTCATTTCTTCTTTCTTGTTTGCACGGGTTCCAAGAAACCCTTAGGTAACCCACAAATTATTTTTGCTAGCTTCCTTTATAATTTCTTTTTCATTCCCCCAATCCCAGCGTGTGTATATATACATATATGTATGTAGTTTCTAAAGAAAACGGGTGACTTTAAATTCTTTTTGTTTAAAATACTGAAACCCCCCAAATGCCCCACGATTTGCTTCCCATTCAGTTTCCCTTTTACTGCCTGATGCCCACGAAATCCCAAGAGTCCCTTTTGTTTTTTTTTTTATATTTTAATTTCCTACTAAAATGTACACAAAAAGTAAAATGTATCATTTATAAAAATAAAAGGACACATAGTTACATAATCACACAAAACAATATTACGCCTACACAGTTAGTCATGCAAAAAATTATTTTTCTAACATTTATTTTTCTGAGAATAATAAAATGTTATTATTCGAATTAGAGATTAAGGTGGGGCATTTTCGGTATTTGGTTCTAGCTGGGATTACGTGGGAGTTATTATGCGATAAAGACTCCCACTACCAGAAGAGGTTGATAAGACATGGGAGTTGGTTCTCGGAACAAACTCTCACACCCTATATAATCCTCTTTTGGCCGAAACCCTAGGACACACTTGCTTGAGCCGCAATAAACCAAAAACTCTAAAAATTAATTTTCTAGATTTTTTCCCTTCTCTTCTCTCTATATTCCCGAAACTTAGAAACGAAGAACTAGCACTCGCTGCTCGTTTCGTCGCATGGATACCGGTAGAGAGCAATTCCACAAGGAAAGGCTATTGGTGGCAGCAGCACACATCCGAAAAATCAGATTCTTTAGCCGAAAAACGTAAGTAGTTTTTCGCCAGTTTTCGATTCCTATGGTATGAGCGAATCCTTTAGGGGAGGATTCATGGGTGTTTAGAACGAGTTTTTGCCCATGAATCCCTTCAGAAACTTCCTTGACTGTTACATGAACTTGAGAATCGTTCTCAAGCACAGTAAAAAGTGGTATGTTCTCGAAAATCCTATTAATGAACAACCAGCCATTAGGTCTTCGGTCGCTGAAAGAAATGCTCATCGTAAGCACTTAGGTGACGCATTAGATGTGTCAAGTCTTATGTTGGTGGCCATGAACTCTTAGCAACACGAGAAAATGGGAGCTTTTTACATGATTAATCATCTAAGGCAACTATTTCAGGGTCAAGCTTGCCAGGAGACATTCGATGTGTCGAAGTCTCTATTTTAGTGCAAAATGGCAGAGGGAACACTAGTCGGAACTCATGTTTTGAAGATGATAGGCTATACTGGGAGCCTCGAAAGACTGAGATTTCCTCTTTGCTCGGAGCTATCCACTGACTTGATTCTGCAATCGTTGCCTGAATAATTCAGTCATGTTGTATTGAAAGGTCCACATGAATGAGATAGACAAACCCCTGCCAGAATTGTTAAATCTGTTGAGGACTGCCGAGAAGGAAATAGGCAAGTCCAAAGCCATATACATGGTAAAAAACTTAAACAAAGGCTTTGGTTGGTCTAAAGGCAAGCCTTCGGGCAAACCTAGCTATTCTGGGAAAGCCCCGAAAGCCAATGGAGGTGTGGCTAAGGATGATGACATTGGAAAAGGAACTGTAAGAGCTATCTTGAAGAGAAAAAGCTTGGAAAGGGAGCAAATGTTACTTCTAGCTCAGGTATTTATGTTATTGAGATCAATTTGTCTACTGCTACTTCCTCATGGGTATTAGTTACTAGATGTCGTTCTCACATTTGTATTGAGTAGGGAGCTGGCAAAGGGCAAAGTGGACCTAGGCGATGGCAATGGAGCAGTTGTTGTATTAGCTGTTGGAACATTTTGTCTTAGTTTGCCATATGGACTTGTTTTGGAATTAGACAGTTTCCTTTATGTACCTACAAGATGGGTTTTGATATTCATATTAAAAATCAACGAATGTCGTTATCGTTAAATGATATCCTTTTATTATAGTTATACTTTGGTGAAAGGTTTGTATTTTTTAGACCTCGATTCACTGGTTTAAAACATAAATGTAATGAGGATGAAGACTAAAGAGTCTAATCCTACATACCTCTGGCATTGTCGTTTAGGCCATATAAATGAAAACCGCATTTCCAAACCGCATAAAGATGGATTGGTGGAATCATTTGATTTTGAATCATATGATACGTGCGAACCATGTTTAATAGGTAGTATGACAACTTCTCCTTTTACTAGAACTGGAGAACAAGCAAAGGATTTGTTGGAACTTAGACAAAAGTGATGTATATGGTCCATTCAATATGCATGCAAGGGGTGTTTATCTATATTTCATTACTTCTACTGACGATTTTAGTCGTTTTGGATACGTGTTTCTTATGAAACAGAAGTATGAGGCCTTTGAAAAGTTCAAAGTGTGAAGTAGAAAACCAAGATTGACAAAAGTATTAAGATACTTCGATCCGATCGAGGTGGAGAAAACCACCGGCTACTCCACAATGGAATAGTGTATCCAAAAAGAAGAATCAAACACTATTAGATATGGTTTGATCAATGATGAGTCCCGCGATCCTTCCAAACTCATTTTAGGGACATGCTTTAGAAGCAACAACTTTAACACTAAACGAGTTCCATCTAAATATGTTGAAACGACACCATATTAGATATGAACTAGGAAGCGTCCAAGTATTCTTTCATAAATATTTGGGGTTGTGAGGCGTTTGTGAAACGTCCATCTTTGGACAAGCTCAGCTCAATGTCGGTCAAATGCATATTTGTGGGGTATCATAAGGAAACTAAAGGGTACGACTTCTACATCCCTAACGAGAACAAAGTGTTTGTTGCTCATAACAAAGTTTTTCTAGAAAAGGAATTCCTTTCTGGGAAAACAAGTGGGAGCCACGTGGAACTTATTGAAGTTCTGGAACCTTGTGAAGCTTCAGACACAAGTGACCAGGAGGAATTGAAACAAGCTACACAAGCTGTTGTGGAGAAAGTTTCGGAAACACAAGAATTGCGTAGGTCTAGTAGAGCTCGTAGATCACCAAAAATTTTGGATTTTTCGTAACAGAACATGGTGATGTTATGTTTATCGATCTTGATGAGCTTACAACCTACAAACAAGTAATTACTAGTCCAGATTTTCAGAAATGGCTTGAAGCCATGAGATCCGAGATGGATTCCATGTACACTAACCAAGTATGGATCTTGGTTGATGCGTCTGAGGGGGTGACCCCAACAGGGTGCAAGTGGGTGTTTAAATTAAAAATTGACATGGAAAGGAACATTCAATCATAAAAGGGGCGACTTGTCGTAAAAGGTTTTAAACAAATTCATGGTATAGACTATGATGAAACTTTTTCCCATGTAGTTTTGTTCAAATCCATTTGAATCTTGCTTTCTATAGCTGCATACTATGATTATGAGATCTGGCAAATGGATGTCAAAATAGATTTCCTTAACGAAAACCTTGATGAAGACGTGTATATGATATAACCCGAAAGTTTTTCCGATCCAAATAATGCCAATAAAGTATGTAAGCTACTGAAGTCAATTTATAAACTAAAGCAAGCTTCTAGAAGCTGGAATTGACGTTTTGATGAAGTCGTACGCGAGTTTGGTTTTATCAAGAATGTTGATGAACCTTGTTTTATAAAACGTTTAGTGGAAACTCGGTTCTGTTCCTAGATTTTTATGTAGATGACATACTATTTATAGGGAATGACATTCCAACCTTGGAATATATAAAGGTCTTGTTGGGGCAATGTTTCTCTATGAAGGACTTAGGTGAAGTAAGCTTCATCTTAGGAGTCAAGATCTACAGAGATAGATCACGTTGATTACTTGGCCTTAAGTCATAGTAATATATAGACAAATGGCTAAATCGGTTTAGCATGCAACAGTCCAAAATGGGCTTTTGTCCTATAGCACTTGATATTGTTATTTCAAGACAACAATGTGCTTTAATACACTGGCAAGAGAAAGAACGCATGAGTGAGATTCCATATGCTTCGGCAATTGGATATATCATTTATGCCATGTTGTGTACTCGCCTTGATGTCTTGTATTCTTTGATTATAATGAGCAGATACCAGTCAACGTTTGGTGAACGTCACTGGATAGCCGTCAAGAACATTCTGAAGTACTTACGAAGGACTAAGGATACATTCTTAATCTATGGTGGGGAAGACGACTTTAGATGCAATCAGGTTATGTATTTTTCCTAAACGGTGGTGCTGTGAGCTAGAGGAGTTCAAATAAGGCAACCGTTGCGGATTCTATAACCGAAGGCGAGTATATAGCTACATCAGATGCTGCTAAGTAAGTAGTTTAGATCCGAAAGTTTATTGCTTGAACTTGGTGTGGTCCTAGCATTTTGAATGCGATAGATCTTTATTGTGACAACAATGAGGTCATATCTCAATCAAAGGAACCACGGTCTCACCAAAGGTCCAAGCATATACTGCTGCGGTATCACCTGATCCGTGAGATCATTGTTAGAGGAGATGTGAGGATATGCAAAGTACATAAGGACGATAACATCGTCGATCCACTAACGAAGCCACTGACACAACAACAACATGATCTTCAAACTTGTAGCATGGATATCAAATACCAAAAGAACTGGTCTTAGAGATAGTTATTATGTAAAGTATGCACTAAAAGGTAAGGTGGTTGTCTTTAGTACAAGTGGGAGATTATTGTATTTTCTTTCATGTGATGAAATATTAAAGGCATGAATTCCATTATTATTGTTTTCATTACAACTTTGCAAATGCATTAAAACATAATAACGTCCTTAGATAGTTATGTAATTTTTACATTGAAATATTCTAAACTGTCCCTAGTAAATAATTATTCTGGAATGTTGAGGACAACAATAATGTGTGGAGACTAGTATGTGTTGTAATTAAATATGGTGATATTAAGTCAAGCACATGGCTATTTGACACTGGACTTACCCGCTTATAAGAACACTTCATGGATTGTTATATGAATGTCAACAGCGTTCTTATAATGATTTTGTTTGTATCTGAATCATTCGACTTGAAATCACACAATATTTTCTACACGGTAAATTATATACTTTGATGGTGTCAAAACGCCTTCTATAACCAGATGGTCTATACAAGCATTTGTTTGGTGTATTTATGAACCATATCTAGGATGAGGTGTGATAGATAGAGGATTTGTCCCTCCTATATAACATGAATGATATCTTGGGCCCATTGATGAAGTGAGACTAATTCATGGCCATTAACAAATGAATTAATATGAGATATTAATGTCATTTGATTAGTAAACTCGGGAATAAAGAAACTAATTGATTGAACTATACAAGTGTTACATTCTCCATGACTTTGTTCAATCTAGATATCGAGGACAAAGGGATTAGTACGATCATATTTGTGATTACTTGAACCACCAGACTATTTGTGAATTGGGTGTAATGATGTGTTGCTAGATACCTCTCGTAATTGTTGACAATTGTTGTCACGAGCAACATAGCAAATAACTAAATCAATGTTCGATCTACTGATACGATACATTTTATACATCCGCATGACAATCTGCTAGATATTTGTATTAAGGGACGGTTCATGGTAAGTCCTAGGATCTGCAACTTGAAGGGAGAAAGATCGTACCCTTATTATGGGACATTTTATCGCCATGGTTTTGGGGTATTAGTTGCCGAGAGAGGCCCCTTCGTGCAGACGGTATGATGTTATTCTACAAATATAGTATTATTTAACATTTATTATAATTTTTGGATTCTAAATGTTTTTATGTCTACAGACTCATATGGGGTAACTACATCAAGTGGCGTGTTGAACAAGAGCTCGGCATACCTGAGATCCTACACTTGCAAGATCCCCGCTGGAACAGAAGGTCACTCTGCGTGGGGGAAAACGAAAATGATTACTCTTTTGAGGGGTGGTTTGATTTTATTGTGCCAAAGGGATTGAAACCCGCTCACTATGTATATTTTCACCCAACACCTTACGATATCCTTGATTATAGGTGTAGGCTAGATGTTTTTGGCGATTGGCATTTATAAAGCCTTGTAATTTATTTAATGTGATTTCTGTAATGAAATTGGTTTTCAAACTCCCTTTTATACATATAATTAACTTTGTCTATTCCCGATAACAAACTCTAACAACCCCAAAAAACACTAACATTCCTAAAAAACCAAACATACTACAAACTATCATTAACTACCCTTAACCAAAAAAAAACTTCAATTCCCATAAAAATTTCAAAATGAAACCCTAAACATATAAAAAGGCTTAGACGGATTCTCAGAATCCATTTTTGCCAAAACAAAAACAAGGTCATGCGATACCCATTCTGCCAAAACATGGTTATTCAGATAAAACAAAATCCTGAAATACTTGCTTGTATTGAAAACTGGTATTTCAACCTCATTTACTCTCCGACCCCTAAAAAATTGGAGGGGCTAAAATGCCAACGTGGAGGTGAAACTCTACCCCCTCCACATTTACATTCCCTTTATACTCCCCCTCCCAATATACAAGGTAAATAGCTCATTTACCTCTACATTTACTTACCCTCCTCATTTACATCATCTTCCCACCCCAACCAAATTAGGCCTAAGGAATTAGAATAAAGTAGAAGGGAGTTGAATGTCTTTTGCATTACAAGTACTATCAACCCCTCTAAACCAGGCCTAAGGAATTAGAACGGACTTGCTTATCTAGAGGGGAAGAGGTCCCCATTAATATCTGCATATTATCCCTTCCCCCTCTTTCCAAACAAGAGTTTTTGCTAAAATACCTCTCCATTACATCCCCTCGTCCCTCTCCCTCCATTTTTTTCCCTCTGTAAATTGAAAAAGGCGCCCTTTCTGAGGTAACTTTTGATTGACAGTAGTTATCGAAGAGTCTTTTTGAAAGTGGTCGCAAAACAGTCCCAACGTGTTTGCGACATGTGGTCGCACATTTAATGATGGCAATATGGTCGCAACGCGGTCCCAAAGGTAAAGCTTGTATTTGTCAAAACGTCATTTCCGAGGCGACGTTTTGACTGTGACTTGGGTTACCGAAACGTCTCTCAAATTGGTCGCAAAACAGTCCCAACTTGCGATCGATTGCACACTATATAAACTTGTCCTTTCTTCTCATATTTTCACCATACTTACTACTTCTCCAATTTTAAGCTTCTACATCAAATCTCTCCAACTAAAAAAATGACTGAAATTATGCGTATTCCAGAGTTAAGAAAATATGAAAAGGTCGAAGTGATTGGTAATGGGGACCTCGAAATGAACAGTTCCTACTACACAACAACATTTATATCCAATCGTCTAGGCGTTTGGACTGTCGTTGTGTATGATACACTTTTGGAAGATGACCAGTTTGAGAGACGTTTCGGTAACCCAAGCCAGTCAAAACGCCGCCTAGAAAATGACGTTTTGACAAATACCAGCATTACCTCTGGGACCGCGTTGCGACTATATTTCCATCATTAACTGTGCTGACCACGTGTCGCGAACACTTTGGAACCGTTTTGCGACCACTTTCAAAAAGACTCTTCGATAACCACTTCCAATAAAAAGTCATCTCGAAAAGGGCGCCTTTTTCAATTCCCAGGTCCCCAGAATGAACGGTTCTTACTACACAACAACAGTTATATCCAATCGACCAGGCGTTCGGACTGTCGTTGTTTATGATACACTTTTGGAGGATGATCTCAGCGGGCCTCTTCAGGAGATTGTTGAATGGAGGTTTCTCCGCCCGCTTCCTCCTTACATACCCGTGCTTACATGCACAATAGGGGCACATGTGAATGCCTATAATAAAGATGGATGGTGGCACGACATAGTTCAAGGGTGAGCGGATGGAGAAAAGTACAAAATTTCATTCTCACACCATCCATTTCAAGATGCTAACTTTTATCCAAGTGAATATAGGAAGCATCTGGACTATGTTTGCGTGAACGGGAAGTGGATTTTTAAACCCCCTCCACTGTAGATTTTTTTGTTTTAATTTTTATTATTTAAGTGTATTCTTTTTGTTTTCTAGTTTGATTGCTTTATTTTAAAATATGTAAAAAGAAATCAAACATATGTACTAGTTATTTTTGTTAATTAAATGAATTTCAGTTTATAATGTTTGTTTGTTATTTTTTAATTTTGTAATATTTATGATTCTTTATTTATTTTAAAATTTGTTAAAATTACAAAAACGACAGCATTTCAAATTCCGGCAAATAAAGGTTGCTGACAGTCAAACGATGTCGTTTAGTTAATAAATTTGGCGGTTGCAAATTGCGACGAATTTGTAACCACTTATATATTTATAAAATCAATTTAATGGTTGATGAAAAATACAAACGACGACGTTCTCTTAATAAATACGTGGTTGCAAAGATGTGGCGAGTTGTGACAACGTAACAACCACCTTCATATTTTTAATTTCGTATTTTTTTAATAAAACAAGTGGTCGCAATTTGCCACCATTTTGCAGAACGTTTATCGACCACAATGCATATTAAAAAACCCTTATATATATTTTTTAATTTAATCTTTTTTAATATAATCTTTGGTCGGTAAGGCATCGCAAATTGGGACCACTTTTCGGACCACTTACCGACCACCGTCTATATTAAAAAAACTAAATATATATGTATATATATGGTCGCACAGTAGTCGCAACTTGCCACCACTCTGCGACCATTTGTATTATATTAATTTAAATTCTTTTAATATAGACGGTGGTCGGTAAGTGGTCGTAAATTACCACCACTCAGTAACCACTTTGTTATTTGGATTGAGTTAGTGAGCGGCACCAAATGTAGAGACCATGTAGCGGCCACGTTGAGACCATGTTGGAACTACTAGTTTGGTGGTCACAAAATGGTGCCAAATGAACTGAATTGAGCGACCAATTACTTTTGGTCGCAAATTGCGGTCGCTAATCGTCGTGTTTCCAGTAGTGTAAGTCTTTGTTTTGTATGCGAAGGGGGGGGGGGGGGAGAGGGAGTTACACTATTTACTTCCTCCATGGGAGGTAAATGCATTTACATCATTTTATTTTGTATATCATTAATTTAAATTGTTTATGTTATTAAAATAACTATTATGCCCTTTAAAAATATTAAAGTAATGAATAAGAAGAAAATAGACGGGGCTTGAATATCTTTTACATCACAAATACTTTCCAACCCCTACAAATTAGAGGGGTTGATTTACGGGAGAACCTGCAATGTTGGACCTTAACAATTTTTGCTTTTCTTTTTTTAGACATAAACTTTATTTTTGTACATTCTTAGACCTAAACTATTTATGGGCACTCAGAAATAATAAAAAAAAATTCAAAATCCGGCCAAAACTACCCGTTGCTTAAAACGAAGTCGTTTTATTAAGGGTATTTATGTCTTTTGAGCATTGTAATAATTCGACGAGAAAATATGCAATGTTGGACCTTAACAATTTTTGCTTTTTTTTTAGACATAAACTTTATTTTTGTACATTCTTAGACCTAAACTATTTACGGGCAATCGGAAATAAAAAAAAAAAATCAAAATCCGGTCAAAACTACCCTTTGCTTAAAACGAAGTCGTTTTATTAAGGGTATTTATGTTTTTTGAGCATTGTAATAATTCAACCCATTGTTTGCAAATTTTCCACTGCAAATTCATCCATCTCTAAGCATTCTCATCTCTTTCACAAGCTCAAACACATCAAAATCATGTGTGGAGTATGAGCAATTTAGAAACCCTTTACGAGACTGTGTAAACTATGATGGGGATTCGAAAGGGAAGAAGAAGCTTCATTTTGAGCCTTTATCTCATCAATTGAAGAAAAGGGTAGAAAAGACTAGATTGGGATTGGCATTTAGTTATCTGGTCTTTTAATAATCCCTTTAGAAAAATGGAGAACGAGGGTGGTTCTTGGATTAGGAGGACTAAATTTTCTCATAATGTTTGTCATAGATTAGATGCATCAAGATTGACCTTAATTCATTTAGCTATTCATCAGAGAGACCGAATTGCATCTGCCAAATCTAGGCCTGTTATTGCAAATCCTATGAATCCGAAATAAGATCCAGTTGTTACTACATTACAAAGGAATCCTACTCCAAACAAGCAGAGGGCTGTGGCTGTGGCGGTGGCGGTGGAGCTGCGGAGAAACCGATTGGTGGAATGATGATGTTCTGCTGGAGGAGGAGGATGGTGGTGTTTAGCTGAAGGGAGAAGAAAGGAAAATGGGTCGGGTCGGGTTTGCAAATCGGGTTTTATTTATTTATATTTGTAATTTGACTATTGTGCCATCAGTCAAACGATGTCGTTTTACTCAACGGCCACATTTTGGTCGGATTTTGATTTTTTTTTTCATTTCTGAGTGCCCGTAAATAGTTTAGGTCTAATATTGTACCAAAAAAAAGTTAATGTCTAAAATAAGAAAAGCAAAATTGTCAAGGTCCAACATTGCATATTCACCCACATATTTGTAATTTGACTATTGTGCCCTCAAGTCAAACGACGTCGTTTTACTCAACGGCCACATTTTGACCGGATTTTGAATTTTTTTTTCATTTCTGAGTGCTCGTAAATAGTTTAGGTCTAAGAATGTACAAAAATAAAGTTTATGTCTAAAAAAAGAAAAGCAAAAATTGTTAAGGTCCAACATTGAAGGTTCTCCCTTTACGTTTACTTCCTCTTCCTACCAAACAAGAAACTTTTCTTAAATACTTCATCATAGTTCTCTCCCCTTACCTTATACACTTTCCCTTCCTACCAAACAAAGACTTAACAAAGTTTTTTTTCCAGTCGAGTTATGAGTGATCTTTTTAAGTTGAAGAAGCACATAGTTTAGGGATCCAAAGTGACATATCCATTTTACCCCAATCCAATTTAGAAATTTTGGACTGGGATGCATTGAGAAACAACGATTCTGAATTAACTTTCAAAAGAACCAACTGGATTCTATTTCCTTCGTGTGCGGCTATAGCGAGGAGATGAGTAATTGAGATTTAGATCTGAATCTGCTACCAGATCTACCAACCACACAATTCACAGGGTAATTTCTTTAGTAGATTTAAAAGTAAATCCACGATTAAAGATGTTCATTTTGCAGTCGAATTATATATGATTTTTTTTTTTCAAGTTGAAGAAGCACATAATTTAGGGGTGCTATAAAAACATTCACACTGAAAAAATCATTTTAGACCAATTCAATTTAAGAATTTTGGATTAGGATGGATTGAGAAACATTGATTCTAAATTAAGCTTCAAATGAACAAATTGGACTAGATCGGACTCAAATTTTCACACTATATATATATATATATATATATATATATATATATATATATATTTGTGTGTAGTAATAATTTTTTTCTCTTTTTATTAAACAAATTACCAATTTTATTCAATTTATTTGATTTATTCCAACGTAATCGAAATCGAACCAATTGATATTTCAAACAGAATGATTTGGATCTAAATTTTCAAAATCAAACTCTTTAAATCTTAAAAAACATAAAAGAATCAAATGATCGCGAACACCCAAATATAATTAAGGATGCTTTTAAAACTATGTTTTGCACCTGAAAGTTGGCCTTTGGTCAATGGACCAAGCCAACTATTCCCCCCTTCCATAATTGAATTACCAATTTTCTTTTCAGAAGAAATAAAATGATGACGGACGGAGTAATTTTTAAACCCATTTTATGATTGCTTTTCTTTGCTGTGATTTCTGCTAGTTGGTACATAGTTTGAGAAATTATGTGAAATATTCAAGAAAAAAGAAAGAAAAAATAAGAAGACAAAAAGGATAAATGTGAGCAAGTTTAATTTTTTTCTTTTTCTTTGTCTTTTAAGTTAACGACTGACATCAATTTTTGTTGTGGTACTGTTTAGAAAATTTATATTTACTAGGTTTGATCCCCGCGCGATGCACGGTTGTATTTCTAATTTGTATCTTTTTTGATAATGTCGTACATGTTTTCTAGCTTGCATTTTGCTTAGAGATATAACTGAAACTGAAAAACATGTTAATATGTCTCAAAATAAATTTAGATGAGATGTAATAATTCTACTTTTTTATTCATAAACTTGCTAATTCATTCTTTTTGTCTAAGAACAAAACCATCATAAATATATTTTTTTTTTCTAAAAAACAAAATAGCCTTCATATTTTATAATTGTTTTACATATGATATAAAATATATATATTCAAATGAAATAAATATAAAAAAATACAAAAAACAATCCTCAAAGAAGCTTAGCCTACATTTTTTTTGCCTTCTGTCACTAAAGAGCTACTTAGCACCCCCCTTTTCCCGTCAATTTTTTTGCACCCATTCTCTAATTACTCCTCTTCAAGAAGCTTATTTTGGAAACCTTTAAAAGCCATTATACCTGCAAAAAAAAAAAAATTGTTCACCCTCTATAGCGTATTACATGTTATCCATCCTCATTCTCAAACAAATAAAAGTAAGAAAATAATTACATAGCAAACAAAACAAAAGCAAGGAAATAATTACGTAGAAAAAAAAGGCAAGAAAAGAATTGAATCAAGTATCAAGATTTTCTATTATCCATATTTTTCAGGTGGCAAGCTCTCAGTCTTCAATCAACAAAAACATGTTCTGGAAATTGAGACACATATTCTCTTAACTTGGTACTTCAAAAATAATTTGTCTCTAAACAAAATTATTAGATGTTTGTTCATAAACATATAAATTAATATATCAAGTGAAAACATGAATTGCATTATTTAAAAAAATGAATTTCTTACCTATTAAAACCAAGAAGACCATGACATATTTGCTCATATCATTTCTCTATTTATAAGAAGAAAAAACTCTTGAACTTTCCTAACCGACAAAACAATAACAATAATAATGACAATAAATAAAATATATAAACTCTTAGACTTTTTGGTTTCCCGAGAAAGTCAAAAGTTACTTTCTTAGAGAAATTAAAAAACCATTTTTTGAAAGATTATTTTTTATTTAAATAGTCATTATAGTTTGTTGTTTATAATATGAAAAATCATTTCTTTGAAATGGTTTTATTGTTATAGAATATCAAGAGTCTTTCATTAGGGAAATAATAAAGCATTGGAAACTGATATTTTCTTTTTCTTTTTTAGTTGATCAAATCCAATTTTTCTTTTTTCATATTTAAGTTATTGAGGGAATGCATGATTGATTTTGATTTATATAGTTGGTTAGAAGAAACTAAAAAGCCACTTCATTGATTCATAAAAACCCAAAATTTTATATTAATGAATGAAGTTACAAAACTCTTCTAGTTCATTCATTAATAGAGTTAATAGCTATTTATGGCACTAAACTATTTACAAATTTCTTTTTATGGTACTAAACTATTTTTTTATCTAAATATATCACTCATCTATTTGCGTTTATCAAAATATATACACTCACCAAATTTTTGAGTATTTTTCGGCCAAAATATTACACGTGACTTTCACTGGAAATGATTACACCCTGGAATACAGTTTTCAATTAAACACTATATCCAAATTATGAAAGTCACGTGCAATCTTTTGTGCGAAAAACACCCAAAAATTTGGTGGGTGTATATATTTTGATAAACTCAAATAGATGAGTGATATATTTAGATAAAAAAATAGTTTAGTACCATAAAAACAAATTTGTAAATAGTTTAGTGCCATAAATAGCTATTAACTCTTCATTAATATAACTAATGAACTAAATAAATATAGTTGGTTAGAAGAAACTAAAAAGGCACTTCATTGATTCATAAAAACCCAAAATTTTATATTAATGAATGAAGTTACAAAACTCTTCTACTTCATTCATTAATATAACTAATGAACTAAATAAATAAAATTATTATAATAAAAGTTACAAAACTCTTCTACTTTATTCATTAATATAACTAATGAACTTTTTTTTTTTTTGAAAAGAATATAACTAATGAACTAATATATAATTACTATAATAAAAGTTACAAAAATCTTCTACTTCATTTATTAATATAACTAATGAACTAAATAAATATAATTACTATAATAAAAGTTACAAAACTCTTCTACTTCATTCATTAATATGACTAATAAACTAAACAAATATAATTATTATAATAAAAGTTACAAAACTCTTCTACTTCATTCATTAATATAACTAATGAACTTTAAGTATGTTGGTTCATATTTCTTTTTTATATGAACTTGAAGAGTCTTGGAAGTTAAGTATACATGATTTATAATTTATAATTAACTCTTTTAGAATTTCTTTGCATGAATGAGAACTCCAAAAGTCACTTGAAACATCATAACTAACAATAGTTAAAGTTTTTCCAATTCCAATTAACATTAATACATGCCTTTTAAAATTCCCTTACATGAATAAGAACTCCAAAAGTCACTTGAAACATCATAATTCATTATAGTTCAAACTTTTCCAATTCCAATTAACATTAATACATGAGTTATATCATTAGTTGTATGTTATAATTAATACTCATTTATAGTTTGTGTGTGTATATATAGAGCTAAAATTTCTTATAGCTAAAATTTCTTACTTCATATTTTATCTCAATAGCAATTTAAAACTTTAGCTCAAGTTATTAGCTAATGGAGCACAACATCTTTTGCATTTTAGAGAGCTTACATTGCTACATGTAAGTTTCTAATTGGTCCACATCCTACAAAATGCCACATGTCACTCCCTCAAACTTCTACCTCAACTTTTCCTAACTTTATATATTATAGATTTCGTGGTGAGAAATTGCATTGATATCTGTAAAAAAGAAGAAATTCCACTTGATAGTTGAAGTCCATGACTGCCAATTTATGAAATGTCGATATTTCTTTGTGTTATTATTAAATTTTAACCCTCTATTTTTCAAAGACAATTGCACCATACATATTATTTATTCCATTTATAGTGAAGATGTTGGAATGCCAAAACATTATGCCCAAATCATGAAAATATTTGGACAAGGAGGATTTAAGCTCTTGATTCAATGGCTTGTGCCTGATCAACCACCATATCAGGGAAATTATTTAAGTTTTCCTGTTACTTGCGGTATATTTAAACGTGTAGGGACTAAGAATCTCATGGATATTTCTGATACACGAATATTCTCGCATCGAATAGAATGTGAACAAATTGATGGTTTGTATGAGATATTTCCAAGGAAAGAGGAGATATAGGCTCTTCATAAGGATGGTGGCTATGAAATTGGGGTTCTTCTACTAGTATGAACCCCCCCCACATTCCCCAACAAAAAAAAATCAAAGTGACTTCAAAATCTCTAAGTTTTTCTTCTGATTAGTAACATTGTTCATGATCTTTGATTAGTATGCTCTGATTAATATTTTAGGGACTCGTATGATCTTTTACTTCAGAATCATGGTCAGAATTATTATGAGGTAACCATGATTCATTGAAATAGTCATCATCTGAACTGGATGGTTCGTTTGGAATTTGGATGAAGCTGGAGTTTCTCTCTCCGATATTGTTAAGAACAGAGGAATAATATTTGTTTATTTGGACAAAGTAAGTGGACACGTGAGCCTATTTCAAATTGGAAAAGGCCCCGTTATTGTACCTGAAACGGAGATGTTTAGATTCTAACATCAAATCCTCTTTTCGAACTTGATACCGCTGCCTTACCTACCGTCTTGTTTGGTGCAGTCAGTTACTCATTTTCCTATAATAATGCGAGGGTTCATTGGGAAATTATGTAGAAGAGAAGAACATCTCTATAAACTCTTGAAAAGTTCTCGTTGAAGATCAAGAACTTGAACACTGCTTGCGATTCAAATTGAATCCTAACATTATGCTATACCTTGAATATTTGGTTTAATCCAGATTATGGGGATTTGTTTCCTCAATTTGGGATTTTGATGAAATAATATTTGGTATTCACATAAGTTTATGTCTCTTTCATCTATGGTTTGTTTATTATTACGTGAACATGAAGGAAATATGCATACCTTATCTTTAATTTTACTTCCATATTCTTCTCGACTAAGTTTTTACCATTGGACCAATCTAATTCCGGTGCTGACATAAAGCATTCACATCCCTTCTTTAGCATATGCATATAATTAAATATTGGCTTTCTAACACACATAAAGTAGGAATTGGTGTAGGAAAAACTGTAACTCCTTAGCATTTTCATTTGAATAATCATTATCTCTACCTCCACATATTTTTCTTATAAAAAATAATTCTTTGAAGCTTTTGGTGATATTAAGCGTATAGAGGCACAAAGAACTCATCGAGTGAATATTGTGGAATTACTTTGTTGGACTTATTTGTAAATTTTGCAAATAACTAAAAAAAACTTATTTATACTATATTCCCATAAAGTATTTCAAATTACTCAAGTTTTTGATTTTAAACTTAGAATTTAGAACTTCTTTAAACTACTCAATTTCCTGAATATCTATTCCTGTAATGACAATATCATCAATATATACAATGATAATAACAATAGCACCACCTCTCACATACTTAAAAAGAGAATGCTCAGTAGGAGACTGCCAAAAGCCAAAAACTAAGATGCATATTGGTTAACTTTTGGGACAAACATTGGCCTGCCTGCTTGAGGCATATATGGATTTTCTTGAACGACAAACTTGTCCTGATTTAGGAGGTACAACACCTAGAAGTGGTTCCATATATATGTCCTCGAAAGATCACCATGGAGAAATGCATTCTTAACATCCATCTGATGAATTGGTCGATTCCGAGATGCACTAAGAGAAAGCAGACAACGGACTTTAGTTATCTTTGCTACGGGAGCAAAAGTCTCGGTGAATCCCCCGGCCTTAGAGTAACCATTGGCAACAAAACGGCTCTTAGGCTCGACGGAATCATCGGATTTGTATTTGATACAATAAACCAAACGAGATTGGATATCTTTCTTGCCATGAAGAAGATACACCCAATCCCAACTGTTGTTACTCTCAAGGGCAGAGACTTCTTCTTGCATGGAGGCATGCAATTCAAGATATTTTGAAGCTTCTGGAAGGCTTAGGCTCGGGAAGAAACATATTGAATAAGAATTTATTTTTATTTTATATTGAAGTTCAAGAAGTAAGAATTTATGTTTCATTATTTTGTTTTTTAATGTGTTTAACATGTGAAAACAATAGTCTAATTTCTTTATATTATTAGCAACTAAGTAATTGTATAAAAAAATTATTTTATTTTTACTTTGTAATCAATATATTTTGTATCTCCCAGAAATCGAACAATCAAACCAAACCACACTAAACCGATACAAACCGAATGCATTAGTGTAAGATTTTGAATGGTTTGGATTGGTTTCAAAATTTTCAACCGAATATTTTAGTTTGGTTGTAAAAAACATGTAAAACCGAACCATGAACACCCCTAAGTATAGTGTATTATATTTTGAAATTTGAATATACCAAACAATTGTTTTTTTCAAATACCTCATAATTTACGTCTCCTCCCACTCCGCCCTACACTTTTCCTTCCTACCAAATAAACGATCCAAGAAATTATTTTACAGACGAATTCTATAGGATATTTTTAAGTTGAAGAAGCACATAATTTAGGGGTGTTTAAAAAACAATCAAACCGAAACATTCAATTTAGGGATATTGAATCAATTTCGAAACCAATCCAAACCAATCAAAATCTCAAACCGATGCATTCGGTTTGTATCGGTTTAGTGTGGTTTAGTTTGGTTGTTCGGTTTCCGGGAGGTACAAAATATATTGATTATAAAGTAAAATAAAATATTTTTTTATACAATTACTTAGTTGCTAAAAATATAAAGAAATAAGACTATTGTTTTCACATGTTAAAAACAATCAAAAACAAAATAATGAAACATAAATTCTTGATTCTTGAACTTCAATATACAGTAAAAACAAAACAATTTTATTATATAATTACCTAACTACTAAAAATATAAAAAAAAAATATGTCTATAAATACCTCCCATACTTTAGAAGAAGAAACATTCCTTTTTATTTCTTCATTTCATTAAAGTATCTTGTTATTTGTCAACTATCTTATTTTTTCAAGTTGTTGATTATATTACGGTGAAAAACACAAAAGGTCGCCAAATGGTTGAAATAAAAAAAAAAAATACAAAGCACGGAGGCAAACGAAATGAGCGTCCTTACTGGATCTCAAGTCGTTGTCATAGATTTCTCTCCTAACAATATGTTTGTTTTTCGCTTTTGGCAATTCGAATTTAAAAACTGTTATACACAGGTACGAAGATGCCTCGTTACTTAGGTAATAATCGTGCGTTTGAGATTGTTTTATTAAATATTAAAATATACAAACAAAACTTTTACACACGCACATGCGTGCACATTGACAAACACTAGTTTGCTTGTTTTTATAATTCAATTCAAAATCATAGTTTTCCAACACCCCGGATCACAAATGTACCGACAAACATATTTTTGTTTACGGTAAGCATTAGGCTATCTTATTATATGTTGTGGCATGGTCTTCATAAATCCTAGCTTCATATATATATATATATATATAGAAGGATACAAATGTGTGCTAAAAATTAAATTCAATCCAATCCATTTGATTCATTTGAAGATTTATTCAGAATCAATGTTTCACAATCCACCCCAATTCAAAATCCCTAAATTGAATTGGACTAAAATGAATGTTTCATTTTGATTGTTTATAAGCACCCCTAAATTATGTGCTTCTTCAACTTAAGAATATCTTGTAGAATTCTTCTAGAAAATAACTTCTTTAGGCGTTGATTTGGTAGGAAGGAAATGTTTAGGGGTAGTGGGAGGGGAATTAAATTATGAATTATTTGAAAAAAAAAATTGTTTGGTATATTACAATTTCAAAATACAATAAAATATATTTAGGGGTGTTCATGGTTCGAGTTGGTTCTGTTTTCCAGGTTTTTTAAACCAAACTGATTATTCGGTTTGAAATTTTTTAAACCAATCAAAATTTCAAACAGATGCATTCGGTTTGTATCGGTTTAGTGTGGTTTAGTTTGGTTGTTCGGTTTCCGGGAGATACAAAATATATTGATTATAAAGTAAAATAAAATAATTTTTTTATACAATTAATTAGTTGCTAAAAATATAAAGAAATACGACTATTGTTTTCACATGTTAAACAAAATAAAAAACAAAATAATGAAACATAAATTCTTGATTCTTGAACTTCATTATAAATTAAAAATAAAACAATGTTATTAATATAATTAACTAGCAACAAAAAAATATAAAGAAATTTGTCTATAAATACCTCCCTTACTTTAGAAGAAGAAACATTCATTTTTATTTCTTCATTTCGTTAAAGTATCTTGTCAATTGTCTTATTTTTTTTCGAGTTGTTGATTATGTTATGGCGAAAATAACAAAAGGTCGCCAAAGGGCTGAGATAAAAAAAATACAAAACACATATAATTTACAAGTTTCCTTTTCAAGACGTCGTCTTGGACTCTTTAAAATGGCATATGAAATGAGCGTCCTTACTGGATCTCAAGTCTTTGTCATTGATTTCTCTCCAAACAATTTGTTTGTTTTTCGCTTTTGGCAATCCTGATTTAAAAACTGTTACACACAGGTACGAAAATCGAAGTCGACAACCTCACTACTTAGGTAATAAACATGTGTTAGAGATTGATTTATTAAATATTAAAATGTACAAACAAAACCTTTACACACGCACGTGCGTGCACGCTGGCAAACACTAGTTTGCTTATTTTTGTAATTCATTTCAAAATCAATATTTTTTTCAACACCCGGATCACAAATGTACCGACAAACATATTTTTTTTACAGTAAGCATTAGACTATCTTATTATATGTTGTGGCATGGTCTTCGTAAATCCTAACTTCTATATATATATATATAGCAGGATACAAATGTGTGCTAAAAATTAAATTCAATCCAATCCATTTGATTCTTTTAAATATTTATTCATAATCAATGTTTCTCAATCCACCCCAATTCAAAATTCATAATTTGAATTGGATTAAAATGAATGTTTCAGTTTGATTGTTTATAAGCACCCCTAAATTATGTGCTTCTTCAACTTAAAAATATCCTATAGAATTCTTCTGAAAAAGAACTTCTTTAAGCGTTGACTTGGTAGGAAGGAAATGTTCAGGGGAAGTAAATTATGAGGTGTTTGAAAAAGCAAATTTGTTTGGTATATTCCAAATTTAAAATACAATAAACTACACTTAGGGGTGTTCCTGGTTCAGGTTGGTTCGATTTTACACGTTTTTTTTAAACCAAACCGAATATCCGGTTTGAAAAATTTGAAACCATTCCAAACCATTCAAAATCTCAAACGGATGCATTCGGTTTGTATCGGTTTAGCGTGCTTTAGTTCGGTTGTTCGGTTTTCGGGAGATACAAAATATATTGATTGTAAAGTAAAATAAAATAATTTTTTTATACAATTACTTAGTTGCTAAAAATATAAAGAAATGAGACTATTGTTTTAAGAAGGAAAAAACAATAATAATGAAACATAAATTCTTGATTCTTGAACTTCAATATAAAGTAAAAATAAAATAATTTTATTATATAACTAACTAGCAACAAAAAATATAAAGAAATTTTTCTATAAATACCTCCCTTACTTTAGGAGAAGAAACATTCCTTTTTATTTCTTCATTTCGTTAAAGTATCTTGTTATTTATCAATTGTCTTATTTTTTCGAGTTGTTGATTATGTTATGGCGAAAAGAACAAAAGGTCGCCAAAGGGTTGAGATAAAAAAAAATACAAAACACATATAAGTTTCCTTTTCAAGACGTCGTTTTGGACTCTTTAAAATGGAAAATGAAATGAGCGTCCTTACTGGATCTCAAGTCGCTGTCATTGATTTATCCCCTAACAATATGTTTGTTTTTTCGCTTTTAGAAATCCTGATTTAAAAACTGTTACACACAGGTACGAAAATAAAAGTCGACAGCCTCGTTACTTAGGTAATAAACATGCGTTAGAGATTGATTTATTAAATATTAAAATGTACAAACAAAACCTTTACACACGCACGTGTGTGGACGCTGGCAAACACTAGTTTGCTTGTTTTTATAATTCAATTCAAAATCAATGTTTTCCAACACCCTGGATTACATATGTACTGACAAACATATTTTTGTTTACGGTAAGCATTAGACTATCTTATTATATGTTCTAACTTCTCTATTTGTATATATATATGTGTGTGTGTATAGAAGGATACAAATGTGTGCTGAAAATTAAATTCAATCCAATCCATTTGATTCTTTTGAAAAATTCGGTTTGCATCGGTTTAGTTTGGTTGTTCGGTTTCCGAGAGATAAAAAATATATTGATTATAAAGTAAAATAAATTATATTATTTATACAATTATTTAGTTGCTAAAAATATAAAGAAATAAGACTATTGTTTTCACATGTTAAACACAATCAAAAACAAAATAACAAAACATGAATTCTTGATTCTTGAACTTTAATACAAAGTAAAAATAAAACAATTATTATATAATTACCTAGCTACTAAAAATATAAAGAAATATGTCTATAAATACCTCCCATACTTTAGAAGAAGAAACATTCCTTTTTATTTCTTAATTTCATTAAAGTATCTCGTTATTTGTCAAGTGTCTTAATTTTTTCGAGTTGTTGATTATGTTATGGAGAAAAGAACAAAAGGTCGCTAAAGGGTTGAGATAAAAAAAAATACAACACACTTATAATTTACAAGTTTCCTTTTCAAAACGTCGTCTTGGACTCTTTAAAATGAAAAATTAAATGAGTGTCCTTACTGGATCTCAAGTCGTTGTCATTGATTTCTCTCCTAACAATATGTTTGTTTTTCGCTATTGACAATCCTGATTTAAAAATTGTTTTACACAGGTACAAAGATCAAAGTCTTGGACTCTTCAAAATCATTGTTATCCAACACCCCGGATCACAAATGTACTGACAAACATATTTTTGTTTACGGTAAGCATTAGACTATCTTATTATATGTGTGTGCGTGTCTATATATATATATATATACAAATGTGTGCTAAAAATTAAATTATATCCAATGCATTTGATTCTTTAAAATATTTAATTCAGAATCAATGTTTCTCTATCCACCCCAATTCAAAATCCACCCCTAAATTGAATTGGACTAAAATGAATGTTTCTGTTTGATTGTTTATAAGCACCTCTAAATTATGTGCTTCTTCAATTTAAAAATATCCTATAGAATTCTTCTGAAAAAGAATTTCTTTTAGCGTTGATTTGGTTGGAAGGAAATGTTTAGGGGGAGTGGGAGGGGAAGTAAATTATGAGGTATTTGAAAAAAGAAATTTGTTTGGTATATTCCAATCAGAACCATTCAAAATCTCAAACCGATGCATTCGGTTTGAATCGGTTTAGTGTGGTTTAGTTTGGTTGTTCGGTTTTTGCAAGAGATACAAAATATATTGATTATAAAGTAAAATAAAATAATTTTTTTTATACAATTATTTAGTTGCTAAAAATATAAAGGAATGAGACTATTGTTTTCACATGTTAAACACAATCAAAAACAAAATAATGAAACATAAATTCTTGATTCTTGAACATCAATATAAAGTAAAAATAAAACAATTTTATTATATAATTACCTAGCGACTAAAAATATAAAGAAATATGTCTATAAATAGCTCTCTTACTTTTTATTATTATGATTTATTAAATTTAGAATTTTTATTAAAAATGGCCAACACCTAAAAATTACATCAGAGCCACCTCAAACACAGTAAGGTGGTAAGCTAAAAAAATGCATTGCAACCTTCCCTAAGGTTTTGGCCGATATCTAATGTATGGAAACCGTCCCCTATCTGATTTACATTCCAATTGAATTATCAAAGTTAGAAGTGTAAACTTATGAAATTCGCAAGATGCTTTGGTATCACGAGCCTCATTAGCAAGCAAATCAGCAACCTTATTGGCCTCACGATAAATGTGCTTAACTTCTGGTTTAGGTTTCTGGGCAATCTATGAAAAATTCCATCTAGTTTCCAACTATTAATGTGTCGACGGTGTATCGAATCCACCAAGAACTTTGAGTCTGTCTGTACCATAACATGATTGTAACCCAAAGCAATAGACTTTTGTAGTTCCATAATCATTGCCTCAATTTCAGCTTCCAAATTTGTGACATCTTTTCCCAAATAGCGAAAATAAGCAAACACATGGTCTCCATTGCCTTTCAGCAGCACTCCACCTGCTCCTGCAATACCCGGATTGCCTCTTGGAGCTCCATCAACATTTAGATTAAGTGAACCCGAACTATCAACATCTAACCATCTCACAACAACCGCCCTTCCTCTTTCCTCTCATGTCGAGAATCTTCTCCCCACATAATGGTCATATAACCCCACAGAGCGAAGAACAGGGCCAATAAAAGATTCAAATTCCCTTAAAAAAAAATCCTATATTGCATGCCACACCACCATCATAAACAAATCTACACCTGGCTCGCCATAAAATCCAACATATTCCCGAACAGACAATCACATAAATATCCCTCAATTTACCCTGGCCTTTCCACCAAAGTAGCTTTACTAATGAAATCGTATTGTCACTTGATATTTGCTCTTAAAGCAATATTTTAACTTGTATAATTTGTTTTATAATTTCATATTTGCATGTGTAAGATGCTACTTATACTCCATTTTCTCTTACTTTTGGTTTAGGCGGAAGATATTAAAGTTTGGAAGATACTTGGATGAAAGAAGATGAAAGTCACCAAATGTGGACCAAAATGTAGAAGGCCAAAAGTACATGGACTAGACTGTAAAAGAGCTAAAACTTCAGGGGTCTTTTATGCAAATAGATGAAAGTGTAAAAAATATCTACACCTTCCCTTTTGTCTAGTGGGTCTCTCATCACCAATGTTTTGAAACCTGGACCGGGCATCGACATCGACCCGAAAAAGTTACTAGGTCACGGGTCACTGGTCTGACCGGTAGTCGGACCGTCATCGACCCGTTCATCAACCCGGTGACGTCATAAATATTAAAAAAATATATAATATATACTTATTAATAAAAAATAAATTTAATGTAAAATTTTCCAAATAAAAAATCTCGTTGATAGAAACATTGATATTAATATTAATGTAAAATTTAAAAATATTACAAATATAAAAGTGATATAATTACAAGTAAAAAGTTTAGGACTTATTTGTAATATAATTATTTTATAGGATTTTATATGCTAATATTTTAATTGCACTCTTAGTCCTGAGTATATATATCCTCTTAACCCAACCCTAAGAGACAAAACCCTAAAATTCCTTCCTTTCTTCTCATTCTCTTCTTCCGCCACCTCCCATTGCTCCTCGTCTTCCGCCGCCTCTCTCTTCCTCTCTTTCTCCGGCTCCCCTTTCCCTTCTTCCCTCTCCGGTGCCCCTTTCCCCTATCATTTCCTTCTCCCCTCTTCTCCTTTTCCGGCGCCCCTTTCCCCTCTTCTCCTTCTCCTTCTCTCTTCCGCACCTCCCTCTCTCCGCCACCGCCCTCTTTTTTTTTCCTTCTCCTCTCCGCCACCTCCCTCACTCTCTTTTTCTTCTCCTCTCCGTTCCCCTCTGCTGTGAACCGCCACCGGCCCACCACCTCTCTATATTTTTCTTCTTCCCTTTTTTTATACAGAAAAATTAAAAAAATGAATTTTGTGGCCCGGCCGATTTCCCCAAAATTGTTCCGATTTACGATTTGGACGATCCGACCGGCTGGGTCAGTGAAATTAGAGCGATTTTTGACGAAAACGGGTTTTGGCACCTAACCGGACCGCCAGGAGGTTTGATCGACGGTCCGACCGGCCGGTCCAGTTCGGGTTTCAAAACATTGCTGCTCATCACTTTGAAGAAAAAAAGGAAGACATTATTCTCCTAGGTTTTTCAAGATAGTTTTGGGAGAGAAAAACACTTCCTAAATTCTAGAGATAGATTTAGAGGTAGATTTAAAAGAAAAGCTTGAAGCTTCATTGAAGATTCTTGGCAAGAAATTGAAGTGTGGCTCAAGACTTGGTTTTTCTTGAAGGAAGAAAGAGGATTTCAAAGAAGAAGAGAAGCTTGAAGAAGATTACTTAACAATGAGAATTTCTTCCTCTCTCTCTTTTAATTTAATGTTTTTCTTCATGAATATGGGTAGATTTGTAAACTACTTGAATGGGTTGAACCCTAGCATGTTATATATGTGTTGACAATTGTGGGTTTTTGTGAATTGAAGTTAATTAGTGAAATTATTTGTGAATTATCTTTTTCTATCTTGTTGGTCATTTAATTAATTGAGAAATTGAATTACTTGACTAGAACACTCACATTTAATGGGAATTAATTTTGACCTAGAGATGGGCTTAAGCAATTCTTCCTAATTTTAGTTTGGATAATTTGGGATTTTGGGTTTAATGCACTCTTGGGGTAAAATTGAGTAGGTAGAGATACTAACTTGATGAATCCTAGAGTATGAACTTCACAAATTGAGAAATGAGTGAAGTTTATTTGGAAATCCCTTTATAGGTTCACATAAGTAACAAACCTATAAAGGGATTTCCATCTAGGGGGATACCCATTAGAAGTAGATTAATTTAGTTAAGTAACAAACCTTCTTAAATTTTTAGTCAACTAAACAATAAAATAAAAGTCACTACTAGTACTTACCCTTCTTTGCGAATACGATACCTTGGTTGCTCACTCTATATTACATTAACGATAGGTGCTCTTGCCTTGAGTTTCTTGTGTCCAATTTGAGTAGAATATTGTGGGCTTGCAAGAAAACAACATCACTATTCAATAATCTCCAATCCACATACTCTTCTCCATAAATAACAAGCAAATGGACAGTCAAGAAAAATATGTTGAGGAGTATCCACTCCCCTCCCACATCCGCACCGAGATGCTAACGAACATCCCCAACTCTATCTAACCGAATTAAATGCTAGGAAGCCATTAAAATAGCGCCACATAAATACACATAAAAACATAGGAAGATGTGATCCCCATAGAATGCGTCTTGTACCTTGTATTACAGTGGATGGTTGTATAAGTTTAATAGCCGAAGTGATGTTGAAATTTCCCATTGAATTCGGCTTTCACACCTATCTGTCCTTGCCTTCCCCTGCTGCTACTTGCGGTAATCTGGCTAATTGTTCCAAAGACAAACCAGGTGGCATTTTGGCCCAGCCTGACGGGCTCAAAAAAAGACAAATCTGGGAAGAAGAATCTGCGTGGTGCACCACCGAGAGCCTTTCTTTCATGGTGAATTCGTCATGCCAAAAGGAAGACTCACCACTTCGCACTAAAATTCCCATTTTCTCCTCCGATTGCTCACAAACCCTGAGCATTCTCCTCCAAACAGCCGAGTTTGTTCTAGTCAAGGGAACAAGATTTGGATGTGGATATCTCCTGTAATATTTATCAAGCAAATATGTCTCCATATAGAGTCAGTTGTCCTAAATCTCCCATAGTTTAATATAGAAGGCCTTTTGAAGTGCCCTCAATGAAAATAAACAAAGTCCATTATTTAAAACATCACAACATAATCTCGACCAAGACATCCAGTGTCTCTTATTACCATAAATAGACTGACCCCATAAGAAATTAGCCAATACTTGTTCTATGTTATCCAAAACCTGTTTTGGTGGATATGCTGAAGCCAATATGTATAATGTCATAGAAATCAGAACATGACAAATCAAAATTAATCTACCCCCAAATCCTAACAACTTCTGCTGCCACCCATCAGCCATTGACATCACCTTTTTCTACCAATGGAGTGAAATAAGACACCTTTGATCTCCCCGTATAAAAAGGACAACTAAGATAGGTAAAAGGAAAAGTACCTTGCGTGAAACCCATAATCTGAGATATCATGAGTATTTGATTTTGTTGCATTCTACTGGAAATATATAATGAAATCTTTCCTGGATTAATTTTCTGACCCGAAGATTGCTCATAGGATTGTATAAACTGCATCAGACTCTGTAGACCTTGTTTCGCACCATTTGGAAAAATAATTACATCATCTTCATATGCTAAATGAGAAATTACCAAAGTGGAATGTTGAATGGTATATGGTTCAATGGAGCGTAAACCCACCAAATGATTCAACCCTCGAGAAAAAATCTCAGCTGTAAGAATAAAGAGCAAAGGAGACATAGGATCACCTTGTTTAACCCCTCTCTCAGACTTGAAATAACCATATGGACTGCCGTTTATAAACACTGAAAACCAATTATCTTGAAGCAAAATTTTTTAATCATATGTATGAAATGTGAATTAAAGCCAAATCTCCGCAAAACTAACAACAAAAAATCATGAGAAACACGATCAAACGCCTTCATCATATCTAATTTAATAATCATATTTGCCCCACGAACCTTCTTATTTAGTTAACCCACCATTTCAGTAGTACGTAAAATATTGTCAGTTATTGCTCTACCACTCACAAAACTAGTCTGATTGTAACTGATTAATGAAGAAAGAATACTTGAGAGACGAGTTGACAGAACCTTTGAAATTACTTTACTTTAAAAATTGCATAAAGATATTGTCCTGAACTTCGCAAAAGACATAGGATTGGTAGTCTTTGGAAGTAATACAAGAAAGCACTGGCCATAGACTTCGGAATCTGAAGTCATGCCCAAAAATCAAGTACCGATCGTGTTACATCATCACCAAAAATCTCCCAACATGACTGAAAAAATTTGCCAGTAAATCCATCAGGACCCGCAGCACTCGTTGGGCAAAGGTCGAAAACAGCCGACCGGACCTCCATCCGCGATAGCAGTTGGTCCAGCAATTTGTTGTCCTCCTCTGAAACAAGAGCTGGGATTAGATCCTCCAACATATCAACATTTGGCTCTACATTGTCTCGGTTGAGAAGGCTTTGGAAAAAATTCGCCCCAGTCGCACCAATTGCATCCATCTCCGTTAAAATATCCCCATTAGCTGAGGTTATTTGAGCTATATGCATCCGTGTTTGTTTGTTCCTGCAAAAAGAATGAAAATAAGATGTGTTAGCTTCCCCCTCCTTCAACCACTTAATGCGGGACTTTTGCCTCCAAAACACCTCCTCTCTTTTTAACGCTTCAACATAATCATTCCTAGCCTTTTCCACCTCCTCCAACCCAATCGTGGTCGGGTTCACATCATAAATTCTCTCCAAATTCCCCAACTTCTCCAAAGCCGCCCCCAAATTTCTTTTTTATATTCCCAAATTCATCTCTATTCCAGATGCTTAAAGCAATTTTAAGCCGTTTTAACTTCGCCTGAAGTTTAATCATACCAGAACCTTCCATATCTCGCCCCCAACTATCCTCCACCACCTTCATGAATTGATTATGCTTGACCCACATTTCCTGGAAACAGAAAGCTAACCCCCGTCTTTTGCTAGTGAGACAAAAAATAATTAGCAAAGGATAGTGATCCGAAATTGTGCGTGTCAAATGCTCCACCTTAGTTTGCTGAAACAATATATTCCACTTCGTGTCACCAGTGACCCTATCCAACCCCCTTTTGCAATGGCCGAACTCCACCTCTACACCAAGTAAATGGGCTACCACTATGAGGTACCTCCAACAGTCCACAGTCATTAACAGCTTCCAAAAATTCTGAAATAGGTAACATACCTGGAATAGACCCCTGACTCTCTGACTGCCTCATAACCACATTAAAATCCCCACCAATGAGTCAAGGTGCATCATGTTCCTCTCGAAATCTTCGCATTTCCTGCCCTAACTCCCTTATGTGAACATGAGAACATTTTGCAAATCAAACGAGCAAACGACAGGTCTACCAGAAAAAACATCAATCTGAACATTCAACACCTGCTCCATATCTCATATCTCCATACCTCCATTACTTTAGAAGAAGAAACATTCCTTTTCATTTCTTCATTTCGTTAAAGTATCTTGTTATTTGTCAATTGTCTTATTTTTTTGAGTTGTTGATTTTGTTATGGCGAAAAGAACAAAAGGTCGACAAAGGGTTGAGATAAAAAAAAATACAAAACAAAGATAATTTACAAGTTTCCTTTTCAAGACGTCTTGGACTCTTTAAAAAGGCAAATGAAATGAGCGTCCTTACTGGTTCTCAAGACACTGTCATTGATTTCTCTCCTAACAATATGTTTGTTTTTCTCTTTTGGCAATCCTGATTTAAAAAATGTTATACACAGGTACGAAGATCAAAGTCAACAACCTCATTACTCAGGTAATGAACTTGCGTAAGAGATTGTTTTATTAAATATTAAAATGTACAAACAAAACTTTTACACACGCACGTGCGTGCACGCTGACAAACATTAATCTGCTTGTTTTTATAATTCAATTCAAAATCAATGTTTTCCCACACCCCGAATCACAAATGTATTGACAAACATATTTTTGTTTACGGTAATCATTAAGCTATCTTATTATATGTTGTGGGATTGTCTTCTTTAAGCATTGATTTGGTAGGAAGGAAATGTTTAGGGGGAGTGGGAGGGGAAGTAAATTATGTGGTATTTGAAAAAATAAATTTGTTTGGTATATTCCAAATTCAAAATACAATAAACTATACTTAGGGGTGTTCATGGTTCGGGTTGGTTCGGTTTTACACGTTTTTTAAACTAAACTGAATATTCGGTTTGAAATTTTGAAAGCAATCCAAACCATTCAAAATCTCAAACTGATGCATTCAGTTTGTATTGGTTTAGTCTGGTTGTTCGGTTTCCGGGAGATACAAAAGATATTGATTATAAATTAAAATAAAATAAAATTTTCATACAATTACTTTGTTTCTAAAAATATAAAGAAATAAGACTATTGTTTTCACATGTTAAACAAAATAAAAAACTAAATAATGAAACATAAATTCTTAATTCTTGAACTTCAATATAAAGTAAAAATAAAATAATTGTATAATATAATTACCTAGCAACTAAAAATATAAAGAAATATGTCTATAAATACCTCCCTTGCTTTAGAAGAAGAAACATTCCTTCTTATTTCTTCATTTCGTTAAAGTATCTTGTTATTTGTCAACTTAAAAATATCCTATAGAATTCTTCTGAAAAAGAACTTCTTTAAGCGTTGATTTGGTTGGAAGGAAATTTTTAGGGGGAGTGGGACGGGAAGTAAATTATGAGGTATTTGTAAAAAAACAAATTTGCTTGGTATATTCCAAATTCCAAATTCCAAATTCCAAATACAATAAACTATACTTAGGGGTGTTCATGGTTCGGGTTGGTTCGGTTTTACACGTTTTTTTAAACCAAACCGAATATTCTGTTTGAATATTTTGAAACCAATCCAAGCCATTCAAAATATCAAACCGATGCATTCGGTTTGTATCGGTTTAGTGTGGTTGAGTTTGGGTTTTTTGTTTTTTTTTAAAACCACCAGCGTGGTGGGGCGGACCCCCGTTTATTAATATAGCCAAAAATGGCAAAATATTGAAGGAAGAGGACACAAACCAAAACCTCCCATAAGATGGAAAAATTTCACCTCTTACAAAATGAATAGCAAAAATGAAACCAGGAGTGTTTATGTTATGCTCTAGGGTGATACAATTGAATATATACTATAATGCCAAGCCATTAAAATCGATTTTGACCATTTATAGTATGGCCCAGCCGAACCAATAGAAAAATGGAGGGAAGTCCCATGTACTTATAAGTAAACTAGAGAATACGCACATAAGGAGTTCCTATTTTGTCAAGGCGAATTAATCCCCGAACTTCTCTAGGCAGTAATGACGACTCCCCAAAGACACAATTTTCACGAGTCACACAAGCCAAATTGGCAAGAACATCTGTAATAACATTTATCTTCCGATATATATGATTAACCTTGCGACCACCTATAAGGGAAATGATTTTTCGAAAAGTAAAGCCAAGTATCAAAGAAGAAATAGTACATTTTTCCAAAGCCACCGCCAGAACTGAAGAGTCTGACCCAATCCTAAACCGAGAAATAGCACAACTTACCGCCATTTGCAGTCCGACAAATAAAGCTTCCATCTCCGCATCAACACTAATGCGATCATCCCCAATGTAGCTAGAGAAAGCTCCAATTAAGTCACCATTAGAATGCCGCAAAATACCACCAATGCCAGATATCCCAGGATTCCCCTTTGAAGCTTAGTCTATGTTCAAAATTGCTTCGGCCGAAGCATTATTTTGCCCCCATTTTAATACCACATTTCTCCGTTGCCAAAATGTCTTGGGATGTGTCAACATGTTCTTTGACTTCATCAACACCTCAGTATAGTCCCTGAACTGCACCAAAATACTAGATTGGGAAGTAGTTTTGGCCTCATTCACAAAACGACATCTCGCTTTCCATATTATCCAACACGCCGAGCAAGCCATTAAGATGATCAATTGAATACAACTGGCAGGACCAGCAAACCACCAAAATGAAAGTAATTCACGCAATGAACTTACTTTCCTGGTATCCGCCACTAAACCCACCTGTACAGCTGCTGCATTCCAAACACATTGTGCTAACGGGCATTGTACAAAAAATGATCATATGTCTCCGTTGCTCCCAGACAAACACAACGGGAAGCCAAAGGATTTCCAAAACGCATACGATCCTCATCAAGAGCCAAAAAAGATTAAGCAATTTCCACATAAAAAGAGAGAGGGATAAAGGAAGTGCCTTGTCCCAAATGCATTTCCTCGAATGCTAAGTCACCCCCGAATTTCTTAAGCGAGATATTGCCTAAGCAAGAGAGAACTTACCATGAGGATTCTCCATCCAAACCAACCTATCTTTCACTTCAACTAAGCCCAATTGAGCCTCCGGCAGCTTAGTAGTGATCGACAAAGTAACATGAAGCCGAAGAGCCTCTCGGTTCCATATTCCATCATGACAAAAATCCCTAACCTGTGCTCGGCTAGTAGCCTCATTTAGATATAATACGCATTTGTCCATAGTGCCAGTTAATGCAAAATTGTCATAAAGGAAACTAACATTCCCTTCCCTCAATAAGCAAGCTATACGGGGCTCAACCACATCTTTAACTTTCAACAAACGCCTCCAACTCGAAGAACGTCCCGTAACCTCCATACTCAACTTAACATGAGCCAAACCCCCAAAATATTTAGTACGTAAAACATCAGACCAAAGAGAGCAGCCATTTCGAAATCTCCACCATAATTTCCACGAAAAAGCATCATAAAAAGTTAAAAAAGAAATAACACCGACCCCATTACATTCCACCTCCCTAGACATGTTCTTCCTAGACATCCAATGTTTTTTTTCAACACCATCTGTCTGCCCCCAGAAAAAACGTGAAAACATACGCTCTAAGGTTAACAACACAAAGCAGGGAACATTACATGATGCAAGAATATGTATAGGAATGGAATTGAGGACTGAACGTACCAAAACAAGTCGTCCACCCATGCTTAATAAATTCCGCTGCCATCCCTCAATACTGGCTCCAATAGTATCCACCAATGGTTGAATATATTGAACCTTGGACCGACCTGGGAAAATCGGACAGCCGAGATACTTCATAGGAAAGTCCCCTTCAACAAATCTTGTTACAGACTGTATCATATCTTTAGCTGCACTTGTCATTCTAGTCGGTGTATAGAATGAGCATTTCCCAATATTGATTTTCTGACTGGAAGTATCCTCATATTGGCGCAAGCAATCCATCAAATTTATAATACTTTTCTTCTGACCATTCGTAAAAATAACAATGTCATCAGCAAAGATGCGAAATAAGAAGAGACTGTCTAGGAATATGATAAGGCTCAAGGATACCGGTTGCTGTCAACTTGTTTAGACCACGGGAGAAATATTCAGCCGCCAATATAAACAATAAAGGAGAAAGTGGGTCTCCTTGTTTAACACCTTTCTTTGCATTACAATAACCATACAAAACACCATTAGTCATCACCGAAAACCAAATGGATTTCAATACATTCTAAATCAGATTGATGAACTGACTAATAAATCCAAAGCGGCTCTATCAAAAGCCTTTTGCATTTCGAGTTTGATAACTAAGTTACCCCCTCCCCCCAAACTCTATGATTAATATAATGCACCATTTCATAGCCAATAAAACATTATCAGAAATAGATCATCCATTAACAAAGGCAGATTGATTAGAACATATAAGAGAGCGTAAAAGGGAGACAGGTCTAGAAGCCATAACATTCGTAATTACCTTATTAGCAAAGTTGCAAAGTGAGATTAGCCGAAATTCCCCAAAATGTGATGGGTTTGGGACTTTTGGCAAAAGCACTACTGTAGTGCTAGCGATGGCTTTCGGAAGAGGAATACCTGACCAGAAGTCACATACCGCTAATAAAACATCTTCTTTAATAATGTTCCAGCAATCTTGGAAAACCCCATCTGAATAACCGTCTGAACCTGCAGCACTATTACGATCAAGAGAGAAAACAGCCTCATGAACCTCTGTTAAAGTAAGTAACTTTGATAATCCGCGATTTGAATCTGTATCAATCGAACAAGGAATATAACTAAGCAGATCGGGCGACGTGGGAGTGGTGGTCTCCGCGGAAAAAAGTGAGGTAAAAAACCCTCTCCGCCGAATTCCTTATCACCCGTCAACCATTGTCCATTATCCGTTTGAATTTTCGAGATACACATACATCTTCTTTTGTTCTTATATAGAGAATGAAATATTTGGTGTTTGCTTCACCCTCCTGCAACCATTTAATTCTTGATTTCTGTCTCCAAAATACTTCTTCCGCCCCCAAATAAAATTGATAGTTCTATTTCTCCTGATTCTATTTATTCAACAACACAGCACTAGGACAAAGATCATAAGCCAATTCGACTGATTTGACTTTATCTTCGGCTTCCCGAAGCTTGGTGGGTATATAACCAAAGGTCTCTTTATTCCATCATCGCAAAATTCCCTTCAATCGCTTTAACTTAACTGTCAAAACCATCATTCCATTTCCGTCTACCGGACCCACCCTCCCAACTAGAGGTTACCAAGTCTTGGAAAGTAGAGTGACAGGACTACATATTTTGATACCGGAACGGTGCATAAGAAGTGGGTCATTGTCGGCTAAGCTTAATGTACATTGGGCAATGGTCAAATACCGATCTATGAAGATGCTCGAGAACCGTTTAGACAAAAAAATCATTCCGTTTATCATTAATCATGACTATATAATCTGCGTAATAATGATGGTTGTGAGCTTCTACACCACGTATAAGGGCTACCAATAAACGGAATATCTTGCAACCCACAGTCCCCCGAAGCCTCAACAAATTCAAACATAGGTAGTCAGGCAGGAATAGAACCCAAACTTTCTGAAACAACTTTAATCACATTAAAATCCCCACCCATGAAGGGATTCATGAGCGGAAACTCGTTCCAAACACCCATGAGTCCTCCCCTGAAGGATCCGCTCATACAAGTTCGATTCGGTAAAACAGTGAAAAGACTTACAATTTCGGATTCAAGAAGCTACTTCTTGAATGGAGGATGACGTTTCTTGGATGCTAATCTGCCACCAACGGAATTCCCTTTGCGGAATGTCCCTCTACCGGTATCCACGCGACGAAACGGGCAGCGATTGCTAGCTCTTCGACTTTCTGAGTTTCGGAATTGTGAGAGAAAAGGGAGACCAAAAACTGAAATCAGATTTCAGAGAGTTGGTGATTTTGCGGCTGAAAAAAATGATAGCCTAGGGTTTCGGCCAAGAGATCATTATATAAGGTATGAGAGTTTGTTCCCATAACCAACTCTCACCCCCCCTGCCCAACTCCTCTCGGTTGTGGGAGTCTTTAACTCACACGTCCCCTAGACTTCTGCTGGTAGTGGGAGTCCTTATCGGATAATAACACCCACGTAATCCCAGCTATACCGAAAATGCCCCTTATCTCTAATTCGAATAATAACGCTTTATCATTCTCAGAAAAGCCTCAACTCCTTCAAACTGTTTTTGTAAGTCAGTGCTCATAGTGACTAACATGAGACAAGTCACATCGTTAGAGTCATCGAAATGCTTCTTCCAAGTATCTCTTTCAGCTCTAGGGGCGTTGTTTGCGAGTCGTTCGAGAATGTCCGTATCAAGAACGTACATCTTTCTTTCCCCGCTAAGGACAATCCTTAAGTTGCGGGCCCAATCAAGGAAATTGGTCCCGCTTAGTTTTTCCTTCTCAGGGACAGATCGCAATGAATTGTGTGATGTATTGGTTGCCATTATCTACATTAAGTTAATTGCAAAGTTATTAGTTTTTGAGCAAAAACATTTTCCACAATTTCAACACTTGATAAATAGTGGGGAAAAACATTTTACAATAGTTATAGGAAAGCTTTGGCTTAACACCCATAATTAAAGTAAAATCATCTTATGGGAATGGCATCTATATGTCCCGACTTTTACCCATTTTATGCCCTAGGCCCAAAACTATTTTGATAGCCTAGCTAAGTCGAACCATGTCTAAGCATATGGAAATCACTATTTTCCCATCTCCTCTTGCCTAGATAACCACTTATCTGTTGCTTTGGCAAGCAGACATAATGATGATCCAAGCTCATGAGTGCTTAGGATATGGTAGGCATTTTTAAGACTTAATTAAAACGTTCGGTTTGAATAAGACTTTAAAACGCATAATACAATTATACAAGCATCTCATGCGATATATAAAGCATAAAAATAAACGTGAGATAGCATGGCCTAATCCTATGATGACTCCCACGAGCCTTGTGGGAGGCAAGGGTCAATCTAAGTCAGTATCCATCTCATGGATAAAGTCTTCCATCCAGCAGCCTCCAGCCTTGTTACATATTTGCATGGGCATACCCAGCCTTCAATGTAAAGAAGTAGAGCTAATCTAAGAAAGCAGTTACGATTTTACATCATAAAGAAAAACGACTCGCAGGTCGTATTATAAAATTACAACTCAAACATGTAAAACAAGAGGTATAGTAGGCCATGCTATTCACCATGCTAAAATACCATAAAGCACAATGAAATTAACAACGAGTACATACACAAAGTCTTAATTCGGGTGGAACGACGAATCGAGGCGACGCAGACGGCGGTCCCGCTAATCTGCGTAATAATGATGGTTGTCAACTTCTACACCACGTATAAGGGCTACCAATAAACGGAATATCTTGCAACCCATAGTCCCCCGAAGCCTCAACAAATTCAAAGATAGGTAGTCAGGCAGGAATAGAACCCAAACTTTCTGAAACAACTTTAATCACATTAAATCCCCACCCATGAAGGGATTCATGAGCGGAAACCCGTTCCAAACACCCATGAGTCCTCCCTTGAAGGATCCGCTCATACAAGTTCGATTCGGTAAAACAGTGAAAAGACTTACAATTTCGGATTCAAGAAGCTACTTCTTGAATGGAGGATGACGTTTCTTGGATGCTAATCTGCCACCAACGGAATTCCCTTTGCGGAATGTCCCTCTACCGGTATCCACGCGACGAAACGGGCAGCGATTGCTAGCTCTTCGACTTTCTGAGTTTCGAAATTGTGAGAGAAAAGGGAGACCAAAAACTGAAATCAGATTACAGAGAGTTGGTGATTTTGCGGCTGAAAAAAATGATAGGCTAGGGTTTCGGCCAAGAGATCATTATATAAGGTATGAGAGTTTGTTCCCATAACCAACTCTCACCCCCCCAACTCCTCTCGGCAGTGGGAGTCTTTAACTCCCACGTCCCCTAGACTTCTGCTGGTTGTGGGAGTCCTTATCGGATAATAACACCCACGTAATCCCAGCTATACCGAAAATGCCCCTTATCTCTAATTCGAATAATAACGCTTTATCATTCTCGTAAGTGAATGTCGGATACAATGAACCTAGACACATTCTAGATTCATTGAATCTGACATGAAGCTCGTTAGCCTCGTCTATGCGTGTGACCCTCAGTAGGTTCATCTCACAATGGCAATGAAAACACACTTAGTAGTAGTATGTGTTCATAAATCACAAGCGGTCCCTAGCAGGACATTGTGACTACCCAAAGTGAATGAATATACAACGGAACCTAATATCAATCCACTATTTAATCCCTTTGTCTCGCGATATCCTAATTAAGCATAAGGCATGGTTGTCGTCAACCTTATTAAGCTTAATTGTATTTATGCTCGATCTCTAGGTAGACTGTTCCAACAAATAGTATCTGATAACCTCTTTATCAAATATATTTGAGCACGACCATGCATTTAGACAGTCTTTCCCTATCGAGGGGCCCATGGATATCTCTCTCTAATAAGAGAGGGACAAATTCCTTACAATGCCTCTCACATTCAAGCCATGATAGTACACTACATCCGATCATCAGTCGTATTGATTACTCGATTAAAAGCAACGTACGACTGAGTCAAAACGTGGTTCCATTCATGCTAGAATCAATGGAGACATAAGGTCTAAGGATTCTAAAATAGTATTGAGGAAGTAATACTTATGACTAAGGACCATGGAGTATTACTTCTTTAACGGATCACGTCCAATACAATGTATCCCTATATATTGCATCTATGATTTGATTTGTACTCATTACACATGATTAGTAAAACGTAATCATCAATCAAACATCATACTAGTTTTATTTCTTTGTAAAATAGATTACATAAAACTAGGGACAACTGGAATAATAATTACATAAGCAAATGAGTTTTACTATCAAATCACGCATTTGATGTTCATAAGCAAAATTTACTATTCATATGTAATGCTCAAAAATATATAAAACGTACAACATATGCTAATGGTCCTAGGGCACTACTAACAACCCACCAACCAAGGGACATCATGAGATGAATTAAAATTACGTAACTCATCCCATAAGTCCCTCTGCTGGGTGTAGGCACATTTAGCATACACAAAAGAACAATACAAAGGATTACCAGCATAATTATTCAACAGAATCGTCAAAACTTGCTCTGTATTTCCCACAATAGTAATATCAAGATCCCAATTCCAAAACAACCAAATTTTACTTGAAATATTAGAAATACCATCATCAAAACCCAATTGGCAAACATAAAAAGACAATTCATTTTCCCCCATCATAGGTTCCAAAACAGTAAATAAAGCAATACGATGATCATTTTTAATCTAACGAACTCTAGCAATTGATTCGGCATTTCCAATTCCCCGAATGTTCCAAATACTTAAATTTATCGTATTCATTAAAAAAATAATGAGAGAAAGTAGAAGAACCCATTACTGGGTGTTACCTTTGATTTCTCCAATAGACGAGATGACTTCCTTGAGGCGGCCTCATGTTTTTTACGACCCCAGCCCCAATTAGCCGTCTCAATTGGTAGAATAATGGAAATATTGCTAGACAAATGAGCTGATTCATCCAAAACACCCATGGCAGACATAGTATTATCATCCATCGATCCGGGTAGAGCTAAACTACTGCCATCTCCCACACCAGACAGTTGCTCGAGCTCATCCGGGTCTTCATAATCCGTTTCGGTTCCAACTTCAGCTTCAGGTATCCGAGCAGGGTCTTCAATGCCCGAATCCAGTTCGTTACCAACAGAACCAGACCCCGGGTTTCCACTTACCGTATCACCCATAACCCGCAAATTAGCTACTGGTATAGCCGCGGGTTCTGCCTGAACCGTAGAGGCGTCTTGTACTCGTGAACTCAGGTCACCTATAACCGTCGGTTGGGCCGGTTCAGTCAATCGAGCCGGAATATTCAATTTAAACGAACGGAGTTCATCCAATACCGCCACCTAAGAGCATGTAAATTTTGGAGCGCCACCGGCGGACTGATACATTCTCGGATTTTGAATGGTAATTTATCACAGCCCACCCGTATGTCATCAATACCCTTAGAAATCAAAATCAGTGGAATATAAAAAATGGACTGATCGTTACCTGAACTGTGAATAGCCATTGATGGTTCTTGAATCGCTGTTATTTGCAGGTCCAAATTCGGAATAACCGGTTCGATAATTTGGGGCCTTGAATCCTCGGTTACCAAAGGGGGGTAATTCGCCGCCCTTTTCAATCACTGGGGTAGGCACTGCCAGAACCGCTGTAACAGTTAAATCACCGCCCATTTCTGTTGTCGGTTTTGCCATTGGAGCCGGTGTGACGGTTCCCACTGTATTTTCGTCCTCCTTCACCGCTAGGATCCCTTTCTTACAGCCTTTTTCCAGGTCCAGGATAAGGATTCGCTCTAACGAGCCTCAATTGGTTTATTGGCTGGACATTGAATTGCATTGACCGACTATTGTAAATGCTTGTTTGGCTACAGTAAGGCGAACTCTTTTGCCTTTAAAGCCTTTTGAGCCTGATAGTAGGCCTGATCCCTAATCTCTCTAGTGTTTGTACAAGAAGAATCATCAAAGTAGGTTTTAGCTTCATTATTCGCCCACTGATCAGAAGCTAGAAGAGGTTTGAAGATCGAGACCAAAGGAGCGATATAAGCGATCGGGAGAGGAGGGGAAGGAAGGTTTCACCGATCATTCCTACTCTACTTGACGCTTTGCCTTTTATAGTGAGTGGGGATTTGCAAAACATCATTAAGTGAACGATCACTGCTTTGAGTCTTGTCTTAAGGCGAGGGAGATTTAAACGACTTAGCTACTTGAGCGACAGAAGCAGAAGAGGGGGGTTACTAACCAATTGGAGCACCCCTAAACTAGCTGACCCAGCGAGTTACAAAGTAAAGGGGCATGTATCTACTTTTTCTGTAAAGAAAGAGGGCTACTTCACGAGCCGCTACTAATATGATAAAGAAAGGGGAAAGCCTCAAAGCCACCTGTCTTCAATATTCACCATAGAAATCACAATATACACTTTTTGCCGAGTGGAAGCCATAGTTAGTTCAAGTATCAATTAAGTTTAACTGAATATGAATCCTTCCAAACTAAAACTATATGATTTCATTCAACATAAAAATTCCCAAATGAAAATCACATAAAATCTTAAGTGATCAGTTTCTATTAAATTCATTCAACATGTTAATTTTAGATTCATTGTATATCAAGGCATAGGTTATCTGTTGGAATTGTAATTCATTAAGATTCAGTTGAAAGCAAATAGAACTTACATTTGTAGCGTATTTTTGTCGTAGTTTATTCATAATGATTTTGTTTGGAAGCATTTGTCCTGCAAAAAAAAAAAAAAAAAAAAAACACACACACACACACACATAATAGTGTTAATATTGAGTCCATGCTTTCGAGATTCTCGGACGATATTCAGTTACATTTGTTTGTTCAAAAGTCAATGAACAAAATTGCTGAATTCACAATTAAGATAAATAATTGTTTCGTTTTTAATTATTAGGATGACGAAAACAATGATACAGTATCTATTTTTGGATCAATTGGTGAAAGGAAAGCAAGAACATCAAATTCTTTGCCGTGTTATTCGTTTCTAGAATACATACAATGCTACGAAGCCTGAGGAGTTAATGAGTATGGATTTCATTTAATTGGATGAAAAAGTAAGAGTCTGAATTAAACGTGCTGCTTTTTATGTTGGATAATTAACGGTTTCTTCCAATGTCTATGTAATTTAATATTCATCAAAATTTTCAACTGTGGATTAATTCTTTCGAAATGAATAAAACCAATATATAACTTTGACAGTGAACATGGGAAACTTATTCTGTATTCAGAAAGTTTCCAATGGTGTTTAAGATTTAAGATATAGACCTTAGGGTTTAGGATTTAGTCAGTTACAATTAAGGCAACTAAACGTGAAAGTCAAACAGGGAAAGAAGCTTCAGTAATTAAGATAGAAAGAGCAATAGAAAAAATAACTAATTTGAGTAAAAAAAACATGTATTCAGCAAAACAAATCAGAGTTCAAAGTTCCTTTTTAGGGTTTCAATGAACATGAATATTTCGAAACAACCTAATTAATACCACAAGTAAGCATGTTTGATTCTACTCATTCATTAGATGCAACCAGTGAATGACATATATAATAAGAGATTCTACTCCTTCATTACATGCAACCAATGAAAAACATATATAATAAGAGATTTATAGTAGTATTGCATTTGTAGAAAGAAAAATACTGACATTAAAAAAACTTTAGTAAGAACGACTAACATATTCAGGTCTTGAAATGGATGAAAAACTTGCCACAACAAGCAAATCTGAAGCTAACTAATTCATTCATCACATGATATCAACAGGGAGTAAACATAAATAGTCTAGAATTTAGAGAGATGAATTATGCAATAATGAAATTAGATTGGAAAGTGTGAAACTCTCAAAGAGGGTATAGAGAGAAATATTAAGAGAAAGATAGGGATGGGGAAAGTGTAGTTTACATCATAATTTCTCACTTTAAGAGTATGGGTTGTTGGAGTAAACTAAAGGAAAAAAATGAAAGATGTGTAGGTTACAACCAGGATTCAGATAAAGACTATTTAAAACTGAAAGCGACCTATGATAAGGATAATCCCAAATCCCATTCCCAAACCCAACTCAGTAACGATAAAGTTAACTAAAAGTCTTCCCTCCTTTCTCCCTCTTCCGCTTCCCCTATAATCTTTCTAATTAAATGATAGGTTCCTTTTACATCCACATAAATCATTCTGATGTGATTTAGATTAATATTTTTTACTTTTGTCTGTGAGTGTTGGCATGATTTGTTAACTTCTGTCATTTTAGAACCTATGCAAACAATACGCCAACATGAACACAGAAGGGAAACATTACTGCATCCATTCTATAAATATTTCTAATTACAGCTACAATAGAAATTATATTAAACATGTGTGTTTCATATTATTCAAATATTATATATTGTATGTATTCTTAATAAACTTTGTTTTATATTCATGAAACAGGACAACATGAGACACTGCACCATTAGAAGTAAATTCATTCCTGAATTCTCAGATCATATCTAATAAGGGAAATTTTATACTATCAAGAATTTCATTGTTCAACCTCCAAAACCTCTATACAAGGTTATAGACGAAACTTTGCAGATTTTAATTAATGCAAGCACGCATATTTAGGAAATGATTTCAGACACCCCTGATATCCCTCGGCACAAGTTCCGTTTAATGTCTTTTGAAGAAATTCAGAATCGACCTGGGGATGTTTCTGTATTAATAGATAAATGACACTAATGTTAACTATATAATACATTTTATTTTGTATTTCATTTCTTACTCCTTCACTCTATTGATATAGATGTAATTGGAATGGTTACTGCAATATCACAAGTTCAAGAGCGAATAAGCAAGGGTAACTCCGTTAGTTTATAAACACTAACTATTAGAGATTACAGGTATGACAATATGTAAATTGAATTCAAATAAATGTGTAATGGGTTACTTTGTTTACCTGTTATTAATAATAATATATATTTTTTAAATGTAGGAATGCTTCTCTACGTGTAACTCTATGGGGCAATTTGGCAAGAATTATTAATGCATCAAAGATTTTGAACAATGAAAATAATGCAATTGTAATTTTAACATCTATGATCATAAAGAAGGACAACAATGAGGCAACAATATCAAGCAGCAGTGCTACAAAGGTTCTCTTAAATATTGATACTGTTAACGTGTCAAATTTCAAACATATGTAAGTGATTTCGTGAGTAAATAAATGCCGACTTACTATTTCTTGATTGTATAGTTGTTAAAAGCACATTTAAATGATAGGTTCCAAGCAAATGAAACCTGTGAAAAACCTACAAAAATCAATGTTGCTTCAATGGTTTTAAGTAAGGGTGACTATGATGCAAAGAAGAAAACGTTGGAAGATTTAAATACAATGGTTGATTCTGGAGAAGACATGGAAATTTAATATTTTGGGTTTTCTATTTGCTTACAAAACACATGATTCAATTAATGTTTTTTTCAATTTAAAGTTTCACATTCATGCAAAATGATATCTTAATACAAGAGGATATACATTACAGTTTCGTGACAATAATTGAGATTGATACTTATAATGGATGGAGATATAATTCTTGCAATAAATGTCGACGTAAATTACGAATTCACGAGAATACATTTGTATGTGATGTTTGTTTACGCAATGAGGAATACCCTGGCACAAGATAAAATGGTAGATTCTTTTAATTATCAATTATCAGTTAAAAAAAAAGAAGTGACATTGTACAGGAAAATACCTTTTTCAAGAAACTTGCAGGTACCGTATTGAAACTGTTGTGGGAGATCATACAGGACAATCCAAATTTGTGTTCTTCGACAGGGATATCGAGAAGATGATTGGAATCCCAGCTAAACAACTTGCACAAGTTATAGTTGAGGTCATTATACAAAAGTTGTAATAATATAAGAATTTATATACTCAATGATAACTATTCTAACTACAACCTTTGTTTGGACAGGAGAATATCGATGACGCTATTCCTCCTGTGTTGAAGAAACTTATTGGGGAAAGCATTGTGTGTCAGGTGAAATTTAATGTGCAAAACAGAGGCACAATACGTGAGAGTTTCACAGTCAATCGTGCTTATGAATTTACCGACATTGTTGATCAAGGGAAAACTGTATCTGAGGTCAAAATTGACATTATATTTTGCATTTTACATGGAATATCGCTTCTTTTAAAAGCAATAAGTAATTCATTTAGTTGTCCGAATTGTCAAGCAAGCAAGAGTGCTGTCGGGAAACCCCTAAGTCTGGATGAAACTACAGCTACACAAACCATTTCTACACCACTACTTTCTGATGAGAAGAAAAGGAGAACAAGTAGTGAAGAAAAGATTTCTAGGAATGATTCAGAGATGAAGAAATCAAAATTGATCCCAAATGAAAAATGAAATCATTGAATTGGTCTATAGAACCAAAAATAATTTTTATTCCTTTTTATTGCTGAACTGATTTTTCCTTTCGCATTATAGAATGCCATTATCTTTTTTAAATATGTAATGTTCCATGTTTATTTCTTACTAATTTATAAATTGAGATTTAGATTTAACACACATAATCTAATCATATTTATTTTTGCTAAAAATGAAAAGAAATTTGGAAGTAAAGGCAGAATTAAATTTTTTCCACAAGGGAAATCAGTTATTAAGAACAAGGTTTAATACATGAAGAAGCAAAATCTAATGTATAAAACTATTTTACACTCTAATGTCATAGATTCCAAACAATATAAAGATTCCATGGACTTTAGAAAGATATATTTGTATGTAAGGATTAATCATGCAATTACCATTGGTTAAAACATGTAGTGGATCAAGAATTTACTTTATTTTTCAAATTGAATTCAAAATTTTTTTCAGAGTGATTAAAATATATAATATGCAAGACTCATGGTATTCACTTATATCCTTTTCTTCGTCCATGGTCCAATATCTTACGAGGATGTTGTTAAACTACGTCCATGGTCCAATATCTTTCGAAGATATACGCAATTATAATGGACATTTGTATTCTACCTTTAAAGCAGTATGTTATGCTAGAGGACTCCTTCAAGAAGATAAAGAATGGATAGATACAATGGAGGAAGCGGCACAATGGGCTTCAGGCTATCAGTTGAGGGATTTATTTGTCACAATTCTTCTTTTTTGTAATGTTGCAGATGTTGCAAATTTCTGGGAAACAAATTGGGAAAAATTGGCAGATAATATTCAATATAGACAACGAAAATTCCTGAGATTTCCAAGATTAATTTTGTCCGCGGAACAACTTCAAGATTTTATGCTTATTGAAATTCAAATGTTTTTGATTAGCCACGGTACGTCATTGGAAGATATCGAAGGGATGCCACAATTGCAGAAGGATATCTTCGATAATCTTAATAATAGATGTATACTTGAAGAAAGTATGCAAGATACTGAAGCATTAGCAAGGGAACATGATTCAATGATATTGAAATTGAATGTTGAACAAAGACATGTGTACGATCGAATTTTGGAAGCAATTGATGGCACAGGAAATAACTTTTTCTTTTTATATATGGTTATTGAGGTACTGGAAAAACTTTCCTTTACAGGACCATTATTAACAAACTTAGATCGGAATAAAAAATTGTTCTAGCAGTGGCATCTTCAGGTACATTTTACCTCTCAGAAGTTCTAATAAATTAATAAATTTCTATTCGTAGTAAATGCACAATTTTTTTTTATTGACATATATTTATCATAATTTACACTTCTCCTCACAATAGGAATTGCAGCTTTACTTTTGCCAGGAGGAAGAACAGCACATAGTAGATTCAAAATTTCCCTCTTCTGCACCGAAGACACTACATGTGCTGTAAAGCCTAATTCGCAAGTTGCAGATTTAATAAAGAAATCATCTTTAATTATTTGGGATGAAGCGCCGATGAATTCAAGATATATATTCGAAACTGTAGATAAAACATTCAGAGATATATTGAGGGATTGATCGGGCGAGAATGAGAAAAAAGCCATTTAGGGGAAAACCAATGTTATTAAGTGGAGATTTTAGACAAATTTTGCTTGTTGTACCTAAGGGACGTTTTTGAGCAGATATTGTGCATTCCTCATTGAATCAATCCGCAATATGGAAGGACTGTGAAGTGTTAACACTTACATAAAATATGCGCCTAAAGGAAATTGGAGGTACAAGTGTAGCTAAAACAGTGAAAATTGAAGAATTATCTAAGTGGCTCATTGATATAGGCAATGGAAGAGCAGAGTGTATTTCTAGAGGAGGTGATTCAGATCCCTGTTGGATCAAAATTCCAGACAAATACATTGTCAATTCAACAACAAATGCTCTGGAATCAATTTTTGATTCAACATATGGTGATTTCAGTAGCAATATGATAAACATTGGGTATATCACAGAGCGCGCAATATTGACTCCTAGAAAAGAAACAGTTGATGAGTTAAATATTTATGTACTTAAAATAGTCCCTGGAGTAACTCTTGAATACGTAAGTGCAGATAGAATTGATAAAACATCAACCAATGTTCTTGGAGATCAAATGCTATATCCAATTGAATTCTTAAACAGTCTGAATCTTTCAGGAATTCCAGATCATAAACTCAAAATCAAGAAAGGAGTTCCTATTATCTTGCTTAGAAATATCAATCCGATGAAAGGTATGCGCAATGGGACACGTTTGATAGTAACCCAAACAGGTCAAAGGGTTATTGAAGGAGAAATTATTTCGGTTTCCCATATTGGAGATAAGGTACAAATCCCTAGGATTGATTTGAGTTCAATTGATACAAAATTGCCTTTTACATTCATTAGAAGACAATTTCCTATCAAAGTGTGCTATGCAATGACCATAAACAAAAGTCAAGGACAGACTCTTGCGAAAGTTGGATTGTATTTACCTAAACCTGTTTGTACACATGGACATTTATATGTTGCTTCGTCAAGATTGAAGGATCCTGAAGGATTAAAAATACTTCTAACTGAAGCTGACAGCGAATTCAAGAACTCCACTAAAAACATTGTCTATGAAGAGGTCTTTTACACATTACCATAGGTGAGATATGGTATTTTGATTTTACATATAATTCTTAATATTTCTGATAGGAAATACTTTTCAATACAGCAATAAGAAGATTGCATCTTGGTTCCATTTAGCATAAAGTCAAATAATTTCCACAAGAAGTCAATAACAAAAAATGCGCGTACTTTATTTATTAGTATTCATTTTGAATGCATATTTTCAATACAACTGAGATTATTTATGTTATATATATTATTGTATTTCACCCAAAAAAATAAATACATGAAGAGAAAGAGATAAGTTTGAATTAAAGTTCATTGAAAATGTCAACTTCAAAATGAAACATGAACTCAAATAACTTACAAATCAAGTCAAGAACACATGAAGGTGTAACTTTAATAATTTGTATATATTTTCAATATAGATTATCAATAAAAAATGAAATCAATTCTGCAATATGTATGATTCTATTGCAAAACAAATTTAAAGTGTAAAAGTGATCAGTTTGAATTAATATTCATTGAACATGCAAATTTCAAACTCAAAACTACATAACTTTATCGGTGACCAGTTTCAATTAAAGTTCTTTCAAAATGAAAATTCCAATAACAAAACAATGTAAATTTATGAGTGACCAGTTGATTAAGGTTCATTCAGCATGAAAATAGCAAATAAATATATATATATATATATATATATAAGTGACCCGTTTGAATTAAGATTCATTGTGTAAAATAAGTAAATACTCACCTAATATGCAAAATCTTTTCCAGTAGAGTTCAATGACTTCTTTCTTACATCTGTTGTAAAACCTCAATTCCTATTTCAGTATTCTACAACACCATCAACGAATCAAATATCAATATATAATTCCCTTAAAGGATAATTTACATTTTACTTTAAAAATCAAAAATGTCAAAAGGAAAACCAAAATGGGAGTGTGTTACAAAGAGTGAAATGAGTATTCATAAATATTTTAGAAACGAATACACACTAAATTTAACATTATAACAACCTGGGATGTTTAGGAAACAAGATGGGAACCTAAGAGACCATCTAAGGAAAAATGGAGGTACTCCAGAAAACAAAAAGGGAATAAACTAATACAAAAGTACATTAATATATAATCTGATGGAAAAAGATAACAATTCGAATAGAACCTTTGATGGTTTCCGACAATACAATTTAATAAAACATACTAAATTGTCAATCCATATTCCAATAAATTTAAATAAAATATTTTATAATCCACATATCAATTTTCAAAATTCTGACTACAAATCTCCACAAAGTTAAAATCCAAATACTATTATGAGAGGTATCTTTGAGACGAACTGACAAATCCTTCAAGGCTCCAGAATCCGTACACAATGATTAGAAACAGAACAAGGAAACCAGAAATAATATCAAAGTGGAATATAAAAGATACAGATTGAAGAAAACTCACAAGAAATATGTTCTCAATGGAAAAATTACTTACAAACCTGAAAAACACAAAGATGTCCTTAGTAATATTAAAAGTAAAATTTAGGAAAACATATAAACTACCCAAAAATAAACTAATAACCTTCTAATTCAACAAAATAAAATTTTCAATCAACTCAAAAGGAACATTGCAGCTATTACATCGTCTGAAATTTCTTTTTAAACTGCTATCTATCAAAATTTTCAATCAACTCAAAAGGAACATTGCAGCTATTACATCGTCTGAAATTTCTTTTAAAACTGCTATCTATCATGACTCAGTCCACTCCAATTACAGCTTCTTTTTAAAGTGCTATCTATTATGACTCAGTCACTCCAATTACAGCTTTCCTACTTAATGCACCTCAAACCTCTATAGCTAATAATATTTCATGTGTTTCTATTTATAGTTCTTAATAAACTACATTGCAACAAATCTTCCTTTCCTGCATAATTGCGTCTATGATTTTAGGAGCACTGGTCTCCATGCAGCAATGAAATTGTGTTATGTTTCGCGGTTAATTGATTTCTTAGATTTTCGCGGATTATTAACTCACCAGACATAACAAATGCCATCTCTATTTATCACAACTACTATTTTCAAGCTTAGACTACAACTTCGTAAAGCTTCTTTAAATTTGAAAAATTCCATCGGGGTAAACCACCTTCATAAACAGGTTCAGGAGGCGAAGCTGCTGGAGATTTATCAGCTTAAATGGGATTTCCCCAGTTAGTGAATTGGCTGAAAGATCAAGATTCACCATGCTTGTGAGATTTCCTAATTGATATGGGATGGAACTGGTAAGGCCATTGATATCCAAGAACAGAGTTTCGAGTTTCTTCAAGTTCCCTAGCTCAGGAGGAATTGAGCGATCCAATTGACAGCTTGAAAGATCCAAATGAACCAAATTTTCAAGCTTCCCAAACTCTTTTGGAATGCCATTCTTGAATGAATTATAGTAGCCCAAGTAAAGTTCTTTCAAATTAGTAAGATTTCCCAACTCACTTGGAATTTTGCCAATGAGATTGTTTCCAGCAAGTGATAAATACTCCAATCCAATTAAATTCCCAAAACTTTCCGGGATTTCGCCCTGAAAATAGTGGAACCCATTGGGAAAACGTAAACACATGCCAATTATCTATTTGTGGGTAGAAAATGGAACACAAAATGAAAACAAATGATTTTTTGCCCATCCAATGCTCTTTATATGACCAGAGAAGATCATAAAATAAACACGAATACAGTTAATTTTGAACCGAATAAAAAATTCCCTATTTACTTATGTCTCTTTTATACTGAACTTCCACGAAAGGATAGTAAGTCTAATAGTCGAATGTCTTATTAATTTACGATAAAGGAACTTGAGAATTCAAGGTTGGATTCTCCCACCATTTAAAGGATAAAGTAGGTAACAAATAGATAGGTCCCTCCCCCAATAAATAATAAATAAAAAAAAAGAAAATATATATTTTGACTAACAAATTATTTTATTTTATTTGCTTCATTAATTTTTTATACATGTCTTAAACAATTTATATTATTAAATGTAGTTAATACTAAAAAGCTCATCCCAAATTATTTAAAAAACCCAGTTGACTAACAAAAATGAAATCTTGTTAGTAGACTAGAATAGAGAAAATTGAGTATAAAGCCAAAGATTTTGTCTTTTATTACCTGAAAGGGGTCCGTTATCCAAAGAAATACAATTGACAACGGTGGTGAATGATCAGAGTTGGCCGTTCAAGCGGCGACTAGAGTGTCCATGAATACTAAGGTTTAAGGAATTATTCCAATTAAAAGGTCCCAAGTGAAAAGAAGAGTTGAAATTGGTAGCAGACAATTAGAGGTCTTGAACTTGTAATACTGGAATAGATTAGGTTTGGATCATGGTACAAGTTCCTTGGGAGTTTTGCCAAGTTATTCTAAAATTATGGGCAAAAAGATATTTATCGTGAGATGTAAATATATAGAGGTTAGAAATGGCAGTTTTCTCTTTTTTTGTTTTTGTTTTTTGATGAATAAGACCTCAACTTCAACTAATATCCAAATAGTTGACATCAGAACTTGGCAAAACTCCCAAGGAGCTTGTAACACGATCCAAGCTTAATCTATTACAAGAATGTCCAATGACGAAATCGGCGTTCTTGTACAGATAATTTTTTCCTTTGAATAGCAGCATTCCAGTATGATCCAGCTTTGGACATTCTTGTAATAGATTAGGCTTGGATCATGGTACAAGCTCCTTGGGAGTTTTGCCCAGTTCTGATGTTAACTATTTGGATATTAGTGGAAGTTGAGGTCTTATTCATAAAAAAAAAAAAAAAAGGAAGAGAAAACTGCCATTTCTAACCTCTATATATTTACATCTCACGTTAAATATCTTTATTTTTTTTATTAGGCTATTTATAATAGCATCTTTTTATGATTCATTATAAATGTCCAATTAATAAATTCGATCACTATACAGGTCAAAAAGCACATGTGCCAGGCACATATTGTCTGATTAAAGAACAAAATTGTCCAAAATTAAAAAATCCATGTTACCCATTATCATCTTCTTTAATCAAACCCTCTTAATCAAGCCATTTCCGCCACCACCGAACACCATCCCTATTACCGCCGACCACCCTACCTCTTCATTTCTCCAATTGAATCCCAGATGAAATAATATAAAAAGTGCTCGCTCTTGTTGTTGATTATTGGCACCAACCATCGACGGATCCAGTATGCTGAGTGAAAAAAAAAAATTCTTTAATTATATATGATATATTTTACTCTATTTAGATAATAAATGTATAAATGATCTTAGTAAATTTTTGTGTATATCAAATTAACCCAATAAATTATATTCCTGCATCCGTCACTGACACCAACTATCTCAATCCAATTAACAGATCTGACTCTTTCCCTGTGTGTCTGCGTATATGGTTTTTTTATAGCCTAATTGTAATTATTTTCTGTATGTTTTTTGGGGATTATTTAGAATAGTAGATGTTATTAGTAGGGGTGTCAACGGATTCGGGCCGGCCCGAACCCGGCTCACATAACTCGAAAAAATGTGAGCGTGAGCTGAGGTAATGTGAGCGTGAGCTTAATATTCAGGCTCGCTTTTTACGTGAGCTGAGCGTGAGCTTGATCCCGCTCAGCCCGAAAAAAGCTCGAACCCGAATAAGATTAATATATTAAAATATTATATATATATATAATAATAATAATACTAATTTTAAAAAAAACTTATATGGAATTCAATGGTGTAGAAGAATTCAATGGGATTGCCGAAATTGGAATTGCCTCCGACAATGGAATTAAATTAATCTTTTGAAATTTGCAAATTTATCATTTGTTAGAATTTTAAGTGTATGTATTCTTTTGTTTTTGTTTTTGTTTTTTATATATATAAGACTCCTTTTATTAGCCAATATCAAACAATTATGGAACTTTTGCTTCTTTTTTTGTATTCTTGTCCAAATTTATTTTTAAGGCTTATTGTATTATTCTATTCTTGAGGCAGAATTTTCGTTTTTTTGGCTAATATAAATGAGCTTGGGAAGCTCGTGAGCTAAGCTCGAGCTCATGTTAAAATGTGAAATTTGAGCGTGACTCAAGTTTTATGAGCTTTTTCCTAGCTGAGCGTGAGCGTGAGCTTTTTCAAGTTTTTATATGAGTTGAGCATGAGCTATGCATGTCTCACCACATACTCGATCGACACCCCCTGAGTTATTAGGGGCATGTTATTGAAACCAATTATTCCCATTTAATCCGTCTTCAAATCTTGAAATGAAGAAGCCAATTATTCCCAATTATTCCCATTCAAGAATTATTGCAGTAGCAAGCTCGAGCTCAATAAACTGGGTAAGAGCCCAGTTCATTGGGTTGTGGGAATTTTCTCTTCTTTCAATTCCATTTCGCTGGATCAATTTTTTATATATTGAATTTTACTTTCCTTAACAATTGATGCTCTCCTCTTGGATCTTTCGCGATATTTTGTGGGAAAATTTCGATATGGGATCGGGGTTCATGTGACTACGCTGGTTTAGATTACTCACATCCCCGCAGAATGAGGGAGAGAAGGAAATGCAGATGATGCTGGCTAAATCTAGACCAGCATAGTCAGAGTGGACCCTATCCCATATTAGAAGTGTTCTATTTTGTGTCGGTGTTTCCAAATTAGTTGGGTTTTTACACAATTTTGTCTTTTCTTCCGATGTCACGTGATTTTTTATTGCCTGAAAATTGGATGTAATGCTTAATTGGACACATTTGGCAACTTGTAAATAGTTCATAATATTTATCGCTTAATAAATAATTTGTGTTAAAAAATTAAAGTTAGTAAATAATTATATTATATAAATAGCGATTTTATTTTTTTCCGGATCACAAACTTATTTAGGACTTCTATTTGTAATTTTATTTAGCATTCCTATCACGTGTGAATGCGCACGTAGAAAATACTAGTAGAAAATAGGAGAATAGAAAAGCGCTCTCCAACATAATACAACAGTGAAAATCCTTATTTCACTACAAACTGTACATTTCTTAGAGAACTCCATAGTTCACAATTTTTTATTTTCCTCCACCCATGAACTTGATTTGTTTATTCTAATGGCAAGTCCTCAATTTTGTTTAGCAACAAATTGATCTCTGGTGAGTTGCAGTTGTCTCAGAACCTCATTCATGTCCATGCGATCATTTGGTGATCTTGCAGAGCATTTAAGTGCAATTTCAAAGGTCTGAATAATATTTTTTTAGACAGTATTGTTGTTCTTCTTTGAAGCTGTAAGCACAATCTGGTATTGGAAAAGTAAACAAGCTCATGAGGAGGATCTTGTTGCACTTGATCCGGGTCGAATTGTACATTTGCTCTAAGCTAGGAGTCTGTATTGGATGATATCTTAGGGAGATTAAAAAGAACATGAGCGTGAGTGATCTATGTACATATAGTTCTCATAGTTGAGATTGTTTTCTTTTTTGGGTAAGGTTTAATACTTAACTTGTATTCGTGATTGCTTAACAGTACACGACTAATTTAGTCTGATCATACGGTCGGACCCCTTTTAAGGGTGGGGGCGGAGCTCACAACAATTTTTTTTTCTTTCTATTAAAAAAATTCGAACTCAAAACCTTATTTAAGGGATGCCAAGTTCCTTCAACTTGGGCTCACTCATGTTGAATACTTAAACTTGTTTTTAAATATTTCTTTCCTTCTAACAACCTCTTTGGGTGCTGTTGTAATCTAATAATTATACTAAACAATGAATGAAACATATCCCATTCTTTGCGGAAACAAACAAGGGAAGCGAAGAAACAGGACGGCTGGAAGGGTTGGCTGATGATGCCGATCTAAGAATAATATTGATATTTTGACTAACAAAATATTTTACTTTTTATTTTTATTTTTAATTTTTTAATATTTTTTAAACGACTTATATTAAAAAATGATAATAATATAATTGATTGACTCATTTTTTGTATACTGAGTTGAGTGCCCGCTATTTACATCTTGTACGCATCTTTTAATTGAATATAATAGAATGATCCCTTCTCTATCAAAAAAATAATAGTAACAACAATTATTTTAGTTCCATATCTATTTATTAAGAAGAGTTAATAATTATTTATAGCACTAAATTATTTACGAATTTCTTTTTATAGTACTAAACTATTTTTTTACCTAAATATGTCACTCAATTATTTACGCTTTATCAAAAATATACAACCACCCATTTTTTGGGTGCTGCCAGCGATGTCACGTGAGTTGCTTCGAACATGAACAACGACGAAAAGGAAAAGAAATATTGGAAACGTCGGGCGATAACTGCTTAATTTGTTGTTGCAAGGGCAAACGGGTCTGTCAAATTAAGCGGTTATGGCCCGACATTTCCAATATTTCTTTTCCTTTTCGCATTTGTTCATGTTCTGAAGCAACTCACGTGACATCGCTGGCCGGAAAACACCCAAAAAATGGGTGGTTGTATATTTTTAGATAAACGTAAATAGTTGAGTGACACATTTAGGTAAAAAATAGTTTAGTACTATAAAGAGAAATTCGTAAATAGTTTAGTGTTATAAATAACTATTAACTCTTATTAAGAAAAAAGCTGAAACAAACCTCATTATCAGTTCTATAACTGAATTCGTAAAATACTTAAATAGTTCTATAACTGAATTAGACTAAAGCATGCGAATAATGTTAAAATTCGCACGCTTTAACATTCCCAAAATAATAAAGAAAAAATGCTTTAAAGATGAGTTTGGTAAATCAATCTCATATCATATATTAACAAGATTTTTTTTTGTTTTTAAATATATTTTTTGATCTCATACATATGGTATATGGGTGGTATATTGATATCTTTTTACTTCATTATTCTCTTGATATTTTTTGTTTATTCAGACTATATTTTCCCTATTTCTTTATTTTTCATGTCCTTCTTAGACGATTCTCAAAGCAGTTAATTCGCCCAAATTTTAAAATCAACGGTTAAGGATCAAAATGAAGTAGAGATTTTTGTGCAAGAGGCAAGTGCGGATTATAAAACTTTGTATTAGGCGGACAGGAGATACAAAAAATTATGTTTTCAGCTGCGAAACATAATATTTTGAGGGGTTCTTTTTTTATCCAAAAAATAAAATATGAAATTCCTAAAACCTTAGAGGACAGATGTCACTCTCTAGAAAAACAGAAAAAGAAGATGATTTTAACGTTTGTATTGTTTTCTTTTTTCCCCCATTCTTACTGATCCAGAAGAAAAAATGAAAATAAATAATATTTTGTTTGAGAATATAGAATTCTTGCCCTATTTTTGTTGCTATAAATTTTATAATTAACTAACATTCTCTGCAGTTGTTTAAACTACAACATACTTCGATCCTGTAGAGTGAGTATATATTGAATTTGCTGTCTAAAATTAATCAAGAATTTAGGTATACTTGAATTTGGGTGGGTGGCTCGGGTGCCCCAAAATTAAACATGGGTTATCAAAAAATGTATATATAGAGAGAGAATGGAAGCTCTCAATTAATTAGGAATTACCTAATCAAGGTTAAATTAATTAGGATATATGCTATATTAGTTTCTTCTAATGTATAGTAGCTGCCTAAATATTGTGTAGTATGGAGTAATTAGTAGTTGACTAATATTGTGTAAATACACATGTATAAATTCTCATGTATTACTCCTTTATTTTGAAAGAGTGAAATATATATTTTCCCTTCAAATCTTTTATGGTATCAGAGCCACCTAGTTCGATGTTGTGCCCCATTATTGTTCACGGTCCAGATGTCCAGCCCTGGCCGTGAGGGGGTGTGTTGAAATCCCACATCGACTAGCTAGTGAGCAAATTTGTTCTTTATAAGGATTGGGCAATCCTCCCCCTCTTGAGGTACCTTTTGAGGGAATGAGTTAGGCCCAAGTCCATTTTCTACATGGTATCAGAGCCACCTAGTTCGATGTTGGGCCCCATTATTGTTCACGGTCCAGATGTGCAGCCCTGACCGTGAGGGGGTGTGTTGAAATCGCACATCGAATAGCTAGTGAGCAAATTTGTTCTTTATAAGGATTGGACAATCCTCCCCCTCTTGAGGTACCTTTTGAGGGAATGAGGTATGCCCAAAGTCCATTTTCTACAAGGTGAATTCATATCAATAAACAAACTATGAATTAAACCAACGAGAAAGGAAATTGGGGAAAAGTAAAAGCAGAAATCGAACCTTCAAATGAATTAGATGAAGAATTTCAAATTCTGAGGAGCGGCATAGCCCAAGGGGAAGAATCACCAAAGCATTCGAACTGGTGAGGCGAATATTTATAGCCTTCGGTGGTTCGCTAATGGTAATATTCCAACACCGCCTTGCCTTTTGAGTTTTCTTTTTCTTTTCCTTTGAAATTTATTGTATTTTTCTCAACTTTATTTACGTTTCCTTTAGGAATGAATAGGTCCCTAAAAAACTTATTTTTAATCAATATGGTACGTATTATAACAACAACATCATAACATAACCTACTAAGTTCCCAATAATTTGGGTACGAGTGAGTGATGGATAAGAAACATACTTACAATTTGGCAATAAATGCAAAAACATGTCTACTTCCAGAATATCATTGAAACATATAGATTGTAGACTGACATAACATTTGACAATGAATTCACAAAGTGACTACTCACATAATATCACTGAAACAGTAGTCCCCTTATACTGTTACGTTTGATATTGAATCATACCCTCAAATCAATCTTAAAAGATTAATTTGTAAAAATAACTATTTTCTTTGCGACTCTACCGACATATCTGGTCTTCGAACTTGGTGTCTAAGTGATCGGCGTGTGAGTCAATGCTCAATTCCAACATGTCTACTACTACTTTTTCCAGTGTACCGATACGTTGAGCGTATTCTCTAATGGTCGAAGCCAAATATTGGATATTGGCATTCAGCCCTTCGGTATCGTTTTTAATCTTCTAGGCCTAGATATCAGCAATCTGATGAATTGCTATAGGGACATATCCTCGAGCTTTGATTCGTATGAAACCTTTCCGAAAGATGATTTTTCACCGGAACCCAAGTCATCAGCTGAAATGTTTTGGATTGTGGGACTTTTAAATTCATCACAATGTGGAATAACATTGTGTTCTCCACCAGGTGACTCATTTGAATGTACAACAATATTTTGTATCTGACTTGTAGGGGGCCACTTTGATTTTGTCTTAAACCATAATGACACATGCAAATGCGACACTTATTTGAAATTTGTAATAAATGTTTGTATATATCTATATCGACGTCTTTTCCTTATTGCGAAAATATGACAAATTTCGCAACATACCTTTTTTTGTTGTAGTGAAATTAAAATAATGAACATTAAACTGAATAAACTGAGGTTATCTTGCAATCATGAACTTCAAACTCGATTCCGACGTTGTAAGAATAAGAATTTTTACAATAACTCGAATTGAGTTTCTTTTGTACTTTGGATTATCTTACCATACGCATTATTGTATTTCCATATTCTTGAAACGCCCTCTAAGTCAAATCATTTTTCTGGTAATTATCTTCGGTGTACTGGTAATTAAAAAGTAAAGAAATGTAAGCTATAAATAGTAGAAGTAAGAAGTTTCGCACTCCCGATATTTATTCTCTTTGATTTAATATCTCTTTACGCAATTGATATTGTGATTTATCTTTGGAGCTTTTATTAGTAGATATTTTACTTTTACAATTTGAATTATATTAATGAATTATTTTCTATCATGATATGCATAAGTTAATTCAATTCCGATCGGCAATCATTAATTAAGTAGAATATTGTTAATATATTCTTTTCATTACCGTCTATTAATTAGATGTCAATTTTAGTTCAACTTTGTTTGAAAATTATCAATTAATTAAAATATTGTTTCACACCTAAAATTAGTTATACGCCTTTTTTATTTTGTTTAAATGGTCTATTGATTAGATGCCAAAATTGAGTTTAACCTTTTTTTTTAAATCACTACTCCCTCCATTCCTATTTAATTGTCGTTTAAGAGATTTACAAGTATCCAAATTAATTGTCGTTTAAGGCTCTTTTATTAGTTGTGAACAATTTATTCCAATTATACCCTCAACATTTCTTTTATTTGCCGCCTATGCCATCCCTATTTTTTTACTTTCTTTTCTTATGCTATACAAATGAGAGAGGGGAGTAATATTGAAACTTTAGGTGAAAATGACAAGTTTCTTAATTTTCTAAAATTATCTAAATAGTCTTATATTTAGGAATGGAGGGAGTACTAAATTGGAATATTATTGTTAATTAGATACTTTTTTATCGGATGCAATTAGATGCCTAGATTTAGTTATACTTTTTTTGGAACACATTAATTAATTACTTATCTATTTTTTCGTTTCCCTTTTTTGATAAAATACTTTGTACATAGAACAAGTACAATAAACTTTGTGGTTTAGAATTTCCACGTCAGAAGAGAGATTTTTTTTATTATCTTGATAATAAATTTCAAGCAATAGATTTGTGAGATTTTCGAAATTAATTATATTATACTAATTAGATGTTTTTTATCGGTTGTTAATTTGACACTTAAAACTTTCTATGAAAATATCATTAATTAATATAAAATATTATTAATTGTCTTTTTTTCCTCTTCCTTTTTGGTTGTAGTTATTTAGTACTTTTCATAACTGTATTTTTCTTTAAGATGTACCAAAACTATAACAGGTAGTATTTGTAAGTCCTAAGGGCTAATGTGATCAATCTAGTTTTGATGATAACAAACCATTGAGTAGTTCTAATGTTTGTGTGAGCTTGTGTCTTAATGATAAGATCTTATACTCACACTTACATTGATGAAAATTGTAAGATAGCTTCTTATGAACCTCAGAGGTATCATTCTACAACAAGAATAAGCTACACATTGCAAGACTCCATAGCACAAGTTTGAAGTGGGTTCTACAAGCCTTGGAAGTAGGTGCAATGTCAAGAAAAAGGAAGAACAAGAGTTAAAGATCTACTCAATCCAAAGTTGAAGTATCAAGTGGTATGCTCTTAACCTTGAAGTGTTGACGTCCAAGATGCTGCAACATTAGACGACTACGAAGGACTTGATTACAAGAAGAGGTTGGTAAAGACTTCAAGTAAAGCTCAAAGAAGTGTCCACACATCTACAAGACTTGAAGATCTTGAAGATTAGTCATATGCTACATATGTATACTTTGTGACTAATCTCATTTTGATAATACTAGTTTATAGTATGTTGAAACTCATAATCTTGCATGTTTTCAAAACCATCATATTTACTTTGATTCAATCTTTCAAAAGGTTTTGAAAAACATATGTTAAGTGTTAGTTAATGCCTAAGGTCTTCAACTTATTTTAAAAAACTTTGAAAAACACTTAGGCATGAGTTTGAGAACATTAGAAATGAGACCAAGGGGAAAACCACTTTTTGACTAAAGTCTAGTCGCCTAGGTCTAGCCTCGGACGACCTGATGAAGTCCGGCCGACCAACATGTGTTGTCTGGTCGACCGATGTGTGTTTTTGTCCTTAGTCAATTTTTAATGTTCCAAAACTCCAACAACTCTATTATCTCGGACGACCATGTTATATATCAGTCGACCGAACCTTTGATTCGGTAAGACAGAACCACCCTTCGTGGTCGATCGAGATCAGTCCAATAGCCTTTATTCTTTGCTTCGAAGCACTCCGAACAATCTACCAGCTATTGCGGCCGGCAGGAGTTGTCTTGTCAAAGAAAAAATATAGTCGTTGTAACTCGATTTTCTTGTGATTTTTTTCCTCTATAAATAGCTTTTAAGTCTAATTTTGTTCTTTGCTAAGCCAATGTAGGGCTTTTGATATACAAATTTTAAACAAGAAAATCAAACACTTTGATGAGTTAAATACTTCCAATCATTCATCAAAATATTTCACTTTGAGAAAGAGCTTCGCATACATATTCTTCTATTCTCAAGTTTGAATTAGAGCTTTCATTTGTATATATCCAATCCATAGAGGAATTTGTTTACAAGAGCTTGAATTGTAAAGTCTCATTTGTTGATGCTCATCTTTCTATGTAAAGGGTTGAGTGGTAAGGCTTGTTTGTGAGAGTGTTGGTTTTGGGCCTCCTGTGTTGAGTGGATATTTCATGTAATTGTAGGAACTAGAGTGAGGAGTGAACCCGAAAGTGAAGTACGGTTGATGTATTCGTAAAACCTCCTCACTTAGTACACTAGATTAGAGAAAGAGTTTCCAAAGGTGTAGAAGGGCTGCTTAGTGCATAAATGACCATTTGTTGGTCTACCCTTGAAAGGTTGCTTTGTGCGGAAAATATCATGCGTTGGTTTTGTCCTTTCGTGTAATCTCTCAAAAATAGCTAGTGGAAAGTTTCCAATATCCTTAGGTGTAACCTAAGGTAGTGGATGTAGATCTTTGTGATCAAACCACTATAAATCATTATGTTTAATCTTCTAACTCGACCTCTTTACTTTCAAGTTCTTACATTATTAATTGTGCTCTTATCGCATAAGAACTTGTTTGTATGAGATTAAATTGTTTATCTTGAGTTAGATACATTGATTGTTATATCTTGCATTTGCTTGGCTATAGACTTACATTAAGGGTTCTTGCAAGCTTTATATATATCTTGCTTAGTGGTTGTCTTATGACTTGTGTTGTTTGAACTTACAAAATTTGCATATAAGAACCTTGACTAAGCTTATCCTTGATCATATACATTTTTTTTGTCCCTATGTGTTGCATTTAACACATAAGTCATATAAGTTGTTAATCCTTTAAATCACTTTTATGTGCTTAATCAACATACTTGTTCCTAAGGTGATCACTTAGGAAAAGAATTTGGTAGGAAAGAGAAAACGTTTGAGAACCTTATTCAGCCCTCTCTAAGGTTCTCCCATTCGGGAATTTCAATTTGTATCAGAGCCTAGTCTTATTTTTGTTAGGATTTACACCTTAGGAGGATCTATTGTCACATGCTTTTCTACCTATTCAATTGAAGAATATTCCCCTTCTAGACCACCATTATTTGATGGCTCCAACTTCTCTAATTGGAAATCTATGTTTAAACTATTTTTTTCTACTAATGATTTCACCTCGTTGATCATTATAGAAAAAGGTCCATTTGTTCCTTCAATCATTGTACAATGTGTCAAGATGCCAAAGGCAAGAAGAGAATTCAATCAAGAGGACTTCACCAAGATGACACTCAACTACAAGACTGTGAATGTTGTTTGTTGTGCACTAAATGAAGAATCACTCAACAAAGTTCATGAATGTGAAGATGCTCAATCAATGTGGAATATGCTTGGGCATCTTATCAAGACAGAGTTGAAGTGCAAGAGCCAAAGGTGGAGATTCAAGAGTTGGAGACTCAATCATGTGAAGGCATTGAAGAACTCTCAATCACATCTCAAGCAAAAGTCAATCTTCAATGAGCTCTAAAGTTAATCTACAACTTGAGACTTCACAAGATGAGATTTTGGAAGAGATGGTGGAATCACAAGATGATGATGATCTTCAAGAATATGCAAATTATGATGGAGATAGTGAAGATCACACATCTTGTTCAAAGAAGAAGGAAGAACTTGCCACAAACCTTCAAAAACAAATATTCAAAGAGAAGTGGCATTGGGGTTGATCATTCCATGAGAATGAAAAACTTGAAAGGAGATGTGTCAAAAGAAGAAAATAAAAACACTCATTTACACTTGGAAAATCTCAAAGCTCAAAGGCTACATCTATTGAAGAACCAAGTTGCTTTAAGACAAAGAGCAAAACTTAAAGTGATGACAAAGGCCAAAATGTCAATTCATACTCCTCATCACCTGGTAAGAAAATAAAGGTATCAAATTCACTTTCTCATAGTACTTTACTCAATGAGATTAATATTTTGAAAAGTGACTTCAATGTATATGTTTGTGCTTTTACTGATGTTGCATCTTACCATCTTGATCATCATATCCATATAGATAACTTAAAACATGATCTTCACATGTTACTTATTTCTTTAGCTAAGTTATCTAAGAGGTGCAACATATCCAACATGTATGATTCTTGTTTTTATGTGCCTAGCTCATCTAATAATCATTCCTGTTGTGATTTTAATTTAGCTAACTTTAAAGAACCTTCTCAAAGGTACCAAGTAGTTCTGAAGACTTCCTTTGTTGGTACAAGAGGATCAATGCTTCATAATGAAGACATGAAAAACAAGGAATGGCAAAAGCGAGGTAAGACTCCAAGAAAATAGTCACATGCCAAGGACTGCAAGATTGTAGATGGTTCATCAAGAAAATAAATTTCATATCCCATTGATGACTCTACAATGGACAAAAATGGAAGTGATGATCAAGACCATGATCACACAAAGTGCCTCATTGGACTAATTGATAATGAAGATCAAATTAACATTCAAAGTCCAAGCTCCATGAACAATGAGGTACAAGATTCTAACTCATCTTTAGATAGTGATCATGATAGTGAAAATGATTCTTATGTTCTTATAACCGGATTATATGATGAGTTGAAGAAGATGGCAAAGAAGAACAAATTATGTGTAATAAACTTGATTGCTCACTTAATGAAAGATCTTGCTTGCAATAGATTATGAGAAACTTCTTTCCTCTTTTCATGTGCTAGAAAAAAGAAAAGGAGAGTATGAAATTATCCATTGATGCTTTAATTTATGAAAATCATGTATTGCTTGACAATGTGCTAATTGTGGATTCCAAACTTGTCGAGCATGATTTCTTAAAGCATAAAATTGATTCTCAAAACTCTCTTGATGAATGTGCATTAGTACTAGGAACAATCTTGATAATGTGTTTTGGGCTCAACATGTATCTCATGATCATAATTAGGACCCAAGCAAAAATGGGTACCAAAAGTGTCTTCTTATGTAGGTAACAAAGGCAAGAAAAGATGGATGGACTCTTGTGATAGGATCTCATCCAACTTCTCCACTCATATGAAGAAGACACTTCCTCCTTGAAGAAAATGATCAAAGGCTTTCATGTTGCAAGATCAAAATCTCATTGGATTCTTGAGGAAGTTCAATCCTTATGGACGATCATGAAATGAGAAAGGTACTAGTTCCAAAAGAAGAATTTGAGCTCACTTCAAGGAGATAAGAAGGAGACTATACACACTTTCAAAAGGTGCAAAGAAGAGATTAAAAGTGGTTAATGTCTAGCAAAGAAAAGAAAATCATGGATGAAGAGCAAAATGGAAAAATTGAAAGAACAAGATCAAAAGAGACATCATAGAAGATTAGTCTACAATGTGACAATGTGCTTCATATAGCCTTAATCTTCGTTGTCATGTCTCCTTAGGATGTATTGTATATCATGCCACACTATTTTCACATCCAATAATATGTTGAAGGATGGTTGTGCTTTTAATTTTATCTTTATCTATCCTCATTCCTATAGTGATATGAGCTTACTTGATGCTTATTTCATATATCACTATTTTTTGTGGCTTATGTTTTTAATGATCCAATGTCTCCATCTCTTGTGATCATCCATTCTTTGGGAAGTTTGTGCTCACTGTTGATTGATTCAACACTTCCCTTTAGATTTGGTTTTATATGCCTACCTTGTTGATCTTATTGTTTAACATCACCTTAGTAGTTTGGTTTGAATCCACATTTGAGATATATTTTTAACCAATTACTTGAGGAAGAAACTTGATCCTTTGTCATATTTAGTTTTCCTCTCCTCTATCTACTTGATGGTGATAATATATATGTACTTGTTACTTCTTGTATATGCTTTGTGCTTAATTTCTTCAGTAATCAAGAGAAGAAGCAACAATGTTGGAAGCAGAGCCAAATGCATTAGTCAAAACGAGAAATCTCCTACACCAACTAATAAGGAAAATGTCAAAAGGTGAAGAAGGAAGATGGAAAGTATCTTTGTAGCACTATACCATAAGTCCAGACGACCGACCGCAAAAGCTCGAACGACTAAAGGACATATTGTGGTCGCTCGAAATGCTCTACTTCAGCAAAACTGTAACTTCTAAACTCTATATCTTTTCGGTTTTGTATTTTCTTTAACATGGGCACAACCTAAGGGGGAGTTTCTAAATGTTTTCTATCATATACCCCCAATTTTATGCGATGTATGTTTACCAATTTCATATTATATGCTTCATCACATCTCAAGTTGGCTTTATTTTCATATCTTTTAGCCAACTTGTGTAAGTATAGGGAGTTGTACGTGTTAGTAGCACCATAGGACAATAAGCATATGTTGTACCTTTTTATATCTTGAGCATGTTATTTGAATAGTTAATTTTTGCTTCTGAATATCAAATATGTGATTTGGTAGTAAAACTCATTAACTTATATAATTACTATTCTAATTGTCCCTAGTTTTATGAAATGTTATGTACAAGAAATAAAACTAGTATGTTGTTTGATTGATGATCATGTTTTACTGATCATGTGTAATGGATACAAATCATACCATAGATACACATTGGGATATATTGTATCAGACGTGATCCGAAAAAGAAGTAATACTCCATGGTTCTATAAGTCATAAGTATTACTTCCTCAATACTACTTGGGATCCTTAGACCTTATGTCTTCATTGTTTCCATCATGAATGGAGCTATGTTTTGACTCAATCAAACGTTACTTTAATCGAGTAATTAATACGACATGATGATCATATGTAGCATTCTATCATGGCTTGAATGTGAGAGACATTGTAAGTGATTTGTCTCTCTCTTATTGGAGAAAGATACCCATGGGCCCCTCGATATGGAAGACTGTTTAAATTCATGGTCATGCTTAAAGGTATTTAATAAAGTGATTATTAAATAATATTTATTGGAACATACTACCTGGAGATCGAGTATAAATGTAAATAAGCTTTATAAGGGTGACAACATCCATGCATTATGCTTAATTGAGATATCGATCGTGGGACAAAAGGATTAAATGGTGGATTGAGATTACGTAATCGTTACACCGATCATTCATTCACTCTGGGCAGTCACAATGCCCCTGCTATGGATCACTTGTGACTTATGGATGAATACTCTACTAAGCATGGACGAGTTAACGAGCTTTATGTCCAGATTCAATGAATCTAGATTGTGTCTAAATTTATCGTATCTAACATTTATTTTTCTGAGAATAATAAAATGTTATTATTTGAATTAGATGTAAATGATGAGATAATTTTGGTTTTTGGTTTCTGCTGGGATTACGTGGGAGTTATTATGCGATAAAAACTCCCACTACCAAGATAGGTTGGGATTACGTGGGAGTTTTTTTTCGAAGATAAACTCTCACGCCCTTTATATAATTCTCTTTTGGACGAAACCTATGGTTACATATTTCTTAGCCGCAAAAACAATTACCACGAAAAATATTCCGCCATTTCTTCTCTCTCGGTTTTTCAAAACTCAGAAAATTGAAGAGTTGGCACTTGTTGCTCGTTTCGTCGCGTGGATATGGGTAGAGAGAGAATCAAAAAAGGGACAACTTTTGATGGGTGTTGCGCAGAATCGTTGCTGATTCAGAAAAGAAATCCGAAAATTGTAAGTTTCCTTTCGTTCTTATAGTATGAACGGATCCTTTCGGGGTCGATTCATAGGTTTCATATGTATGTTTCTGTCTATGAATCCCTACAATATGATCTTAATAAGTACATCTTTTTTATCTACCTCAATTATCATTTGAGATCTTGTTCATCTCTCTCTCTCTCTCTCTCTTATATCCTTTGATCTCATATGATTTTGGTTAGTTTGATGCCTTAGTTATTATACTTCTTTGGCTAACCATTTACTTAAAGAGGAAAGTGCTTTAAAATGTTAACTTTACACTTCCTTTTTTTTTGGGGATTGTGATACAAATGCTCATCATGTTATACATATACATTGGTATCACTTCAATCCTTTTGTTAGCTATGACCTATAACTTGATTTCTATCTTGTTATAGCTAACTTTATTTTTAGTAAAAGGAGAGATTGTGCTTTAAAGGTTGTATTCTTATATCTCCTTATGTTTTACCTTTGGTTGTTGATTCATTTTTTAGCCATATGACTATCCTTGATTTTATATGTCATTATGTGCTCTCTTTATCTTTTGATATAAACCAAGCCTAGACACCTCTTCAAAAAGATCATCTTTACAAGCTTATATTCATTTTTAAGATAAGCATAATCTCTTGGACACTCACGATTCTTGCTTTTTAAAAGGCCTTTTTACAAATGATGTGTTTACTTAGTTTTAAAGATTTATTTACTTGGTTTTTAATCTTATTTTGGTCTTTAGATATGTTTTCCTTGCTTACATTCTTTCAATCTATTTGACCAACTAGCTTCTCCAGGATTTCAAACTTAATCCCTCCTAAAAGATTTTCATTTTTTATCATTTGAATCTCTATTTTTAACAAAAAAAAGGAGAAAATGATTTTCATATTGGCGCTCTGATGAACCTTTTTGACATTGACAAAAAAAAGGGGAGAAGTAGCATAACAAATGTGCCATGAAAAATAATTTTACAAAATGAGAAAACTAAGAACTTTGCAAAATGGGAGAGATGAGTGATTCTTTAAAATACGGGGAGTAGAAGGATTTTTCAAAAAATCTACTTGTCTTGATCATATGCATCCTTATCTCATACTTTGATATTTTATGCTTAATTGCCTTTATCCTTTTGATTTTTATTCTCACTTGCATCAATATTTTGTCATCATAAAAAAAACGGGGAGATTATAAGCCCTAAGGGTTAATGTGATCAATCTAATTTTGATGATAACAAACCATTGAGTAGTTCTAATGTTTGTGTGAGCTTGTGTCTTAATGATAAGATCTTATACTCACACTTACATTGATGAAAATGGTAAGATACTTTCTTATGGACCACATAGGTATCATTCTACAACAAAAAGAAGCTACACATTGCAAGACTTCATGTCACAAGCTTGAAGTGGATTCTACAAGCCTTGGAAGTATGTGCAATGTCAAGAAGAAGGAAGAACAAGAGTTAAGAGCTACTCAATACAACGTTGAAGTATTATGTGGTATGCTCTTAACCTTGAAGTGTTGAAGTCTAATAGCTACAACATTAGAAATATTACAAAAGGACTTTCATCACAAGAAGAGGTTGATCAAGGCTTCAAGCAAAGCTCAAAGAAGTGCCCACACATCTACAATCTTGAGGATCTTGAAGATTAGTCATATGCTACATAGGTATATCTTTATGACTAATCTCATTTTGAGAATACTATTTTATAGTATGATGAAGCTCATAATCTTGCATGTTTTCAAAACCATCATATTACTTTGATTCAATCTTTCAAAAGGTTTTGAAAAACATATGTTAAGTGTTGGTTAATGCATAAGGTCTTCAAGTTATTTTAAAAGACTTTTGAAAAACACTTAGGAATAAGTTTGAGAACATTATAAATGTGACCAAGTGGAAAAAACCACTTTTGAAATGAAGTCCGGTCGACCTAGGCCTAGCCATGAACGACCTGATGAAGTCCGGTCGACCAAGGCCTAGCCATGAACGACCTGATGAAGTCAACATGTGTTGTCTGTTCGACCAAGGTGTGTTTTTGTCCTTAGTCAAATTTGAATGTTCAAAGACATCAACAACTATATTATCTCGGACGACCATGTTATTGGTCGGTCGACCAAACATTTGATTCGGTAGACCGGACCACCCTATGTGGTCGACCGAAATCAGTCCAGTAGCCTTTATTATTTGCTTCAGAAGCACTCCAGACGATCTACTAGTTGTTGCGGTCAACCGGAGTTGTCTTGTCAAGGCAAAATATAGTGGTTGTAACTCGATTTTCTTGTGATTTTTAGCATGTATAAATAGTCTTTAAGACTGATTTTTGTTCTTTCCTAAGCCAAATAGAAGGCATTTTATATAAAATATTTAAACAAGAAAATCAAATACTTTGATGAGCTAAATACTTCCAATCATTCATCAAAATAATTTACTTTGAGAAAGAGCTTCACATACATATCCTTCTTTTCTCAAGTTTGAATTAGAGCTTTCATTTGTATCTATCCAATCCGTAGAGAGGTTTGTTTACTATAGCTAAAATTTTAAAGTCTCATTTGTTGATGTTCATAATTTTTTAAAAGGGTTGAGTGGTAAGGCTTGTTTGTGAGAGTGGTGGTTTTGGGCCTCTTGTGTGGAGTTGATCTTTCTTGTAATTATAGGAACTATAGTGAGTGGTGAACCCGAAAGTGAAGTACTGTTGATGTGTTCGTAAAACCTCCTCACTTAGTAGACTAGAATAGAGAAAGAATTCCCAATGGTTTAGAAGAGTTGCTTAGTGCATAAAGGATCATTTGTTGGCCTACCCTTTGAAAGGTTGCTTTGTGCGGAAAATACCAGTGTTGGTTTTGTTCTTTCGTGTAATCTCTCAAGACAAGCTAGTGGAAATTAAGTTGCCAAATCCTTAGGTGTTGCCTAATGTAGTAGATGTAGATCTTTGTGATTGAACCACTATAAATCAACGTGTTTGATCTTCTAACTCTACCTCTTTACTTTCAAGTTCTTACACTATTAATTGTGCTCTTATCTCATAAGCACTTGTTTGTATGAGTTTAAATTGTTTATTTGTTAGATACTTTGCTCGTTATATCTTGCATTGGCTTGGCTATAAGACTTTACACTAAGTGTTCTTGCAAGCTTTATATATCTTGCTTAGTATTTGTCTTATGACTTGTGTTGTTTGAACTTACAAGCTTTGCATATAAGAACATTGACTAAGCTTATCCTTGATCATATATATTGTATTGTGTTCCTATGTGTTGCATCTAACACGTAAGTCATATAAGTTGTTAATCCTTTAAATCAAATTTATGTGCTTAATCAACCTACTTGTTACTAAGGTGATCGATCACTTAGGAAAAGAATTTGGTAGAAAAGAGAAAACGTTTGAAAACCTAATTCACCCCCTCTAAAATTCTTCCCTTCAGGTATTTCAATATTTAGCTATTTTCTTGCTCAATATTAATTTTTTTGAGAATTATACAGTTCTAACATGTTGTTTTTTATCTTGGAAATAATGTAGATAAATGTAAGGATTCGGAATTATGTTCTTGTATTTGACGATTCAAAAAATTAGTTTTTAAATTACTAAAATCAGTTTTTTATATATCGGTTTATGATGCATTAAATAATTATAATAATATTCATTAACTTTTTTACTTTTTAGAAGTAGAATTAGATAGTGAGTTATTGTAGTATCTATAAATATCCAAGGGTAATAGTGAGATGTGAAAACTAAATAATCAAATCATCAAATCAACATTGATACTTTTAATATATGTATGACGTAAGATATGATATTATTAACAAGGGGAGGAGAAGTGGTATCTTTCTTCTTGAGGAATTTAATTTAGGATTTATTTCATTTCAGTATTCTTTACTTTTGCAGATTTGTCAATTAAGAGACGATCTCTTAAAATTGTCAATTAAGACTTCATTAGGGACTGATTTCTCCTTGAGAAATTCTCACATTGAAAATATAATCATTTGGCACTTTAGAATAGAAATTATTTGGATTGAGCATTTTCATGGGTAAAAAAAAGAAGTTACAAAGGCTTGGAGTGGTGGCACCCACGATCCGGTTCCATATTTTTATACGGTTCGAACGGTTTACATCCGATTTCGGATAAAAACTATAATTAATCAAATTTAGTTTCAATAAATTGCAAATGTGATATTAGTTACTGGTAGAAAATTAGAATCGATTAATAATAATTTATTTTTTTTATTATTAGTAATTTATTTAACTTGGAAAAAATACTATAAATATAAATCTATAAAATTTAGTGGAAAAATAAAAAGAAAATTAAATTGGGCTTGCGCTAAATAGCTGCATACATATCCTCTCGTGGTATAGAGGAATCAATGCTCACGTAATTCTCTTATATGTTATAACCTCTTTCTCACCGATTAGTCTATGCCGGTGTGCTTCATAAGTAATCCGTATTTGACTCATTTTTTCAAAATTGTACTCCTTGGGGCAATAATTACATATTACTTTAACGGAACCATCTGGTGGTTCAAACTTGCGAAAATTAGTGCTCGAAAACTAGAGATTTTTTTTTCCGACAGTGACTGTGAACCCATCACAGTAGAACTGCTTGATTAGGATGGATTATGCGGGGGAGGGGCATTTCCGGTTGTGAAAAATGTTCAGTTTCTGGTACAATTCCGTAAGCCATGTTTTTGGAAGATTTAATGAAGATTAAAATAAATATAAATCAAGTAAAATTTAAGATCAAATACTAATAATAGCAAAAAATTGGACACTAGTTCAAATAAATATAAATCAAGTAAATATGTATAGAAAATGAGTTTTTTTCTTCTCTCACGAAAACTCTGTTCAAATTCTCCACTACTTTAATGCAATATAAATTTGGTTCGGCACCGTGCATAATAAATTTTTGAATGTCAAATTTAAAATCTGACTATTTATCTTATTTAAAAAAATATTCGTTAAATTTTTTCAAACACCTATTAAACAAACATGCGTCCAACGCATTAGAACAACACCAGTTAAACCCGTTTTATTTAACATGCGTTCGAAAGAGTTGGATGAGTAATTTAATCTCAAACGCTAATTTTTTATCCTATTACCAAAATTTATTTCACACATGTGAAATTTAAAGCGTTTTGCGCCTGAACTAGACAAGTTCAAATGCGTTTTCTCTAAAACGAATTTTGGCAAAAATTGATGTCATTTGTGCACACTGCACAGATAACAAGACTACCCTGGATGAAAAACTAAATGTTTGGATGTAAAAAAATCTGGCCCACATGGCAGAAGGATACAATGGTCTTTTAAAATTTATTTTCAATAAAAATAACATTCTTTCAGTTTGTCTTTTTAAATATTGCAAAAATAGTCTGCAAAACAATTTTTGTATACTAAGTTCAGGGTCCGCTATGTACACCTTGTACACATTTTTTAGTTGAATATAATAGAATGATCACTTTACTATCAATAATAATGTTAGTTAATTTTTCTGAATTACTAGAAAATAAGCGTTGCACTGTATTATAATCTTTTAACAGATAAAATAAAAAGAAAACAGTATAGAAATTAAAAACATGACCAAAAAAAAAGTATTGTTTTTATTTAAGAATTATACACAAAACATTAAACAAATGAAACTCAAAACCTTAACCAGTTTTGGATTTTAATCCTGAACGAGACAGCAATATATCACTTCCCTTTAAATTCAATATGCTCTGCCTTTATCACCCTAGGCCTATGGATATCGATATCTTTTACTTCATTCTCTTGATTTTTTTTGTTTATTCGGACTATATTTCTCATATTTCTTTATTTTCCATGTCCTTAGACGATTCTCAAAACAGTTGATTCTCCCAAGTTTTAAAATTAGTGGTCAAGTATCAAACTAATCTTATCGTTAACTGAAAACTGAAACCCAAGATCTGATATTTTATATTAATTTTGATTGACTGTATGACGATCTTGATAATTCATCACAAAAGTCTTCCATATAATTCTGCTTTATAAATTCTGATCAGAAAGCAATGCCTAATACACATTATTATCCAAGAAAACAGAAAACTTACAGATTTTAAACATTTTGATATATTCTTTTGGGAATAACTCTATTTTTTGGCATACAAAAATGCATTCTTAATGTCAACAATTTCTCTCATCGCCTCATTCATATTCAATCGATCTTTTGTAATTGTTGCAGAGCATTTGAGGCCAACTTTGAAGATTGAAATGAAGCATTTTAGCAAATCTCCAATATTTTCATTAACCTCAATCTCAATATCACCTTGTTCAACATTTATGTTTTCTTCACCAAGAGATTGGTCAACAATCTTCATAACTTGTTTCGAAATATTCACCTTGACAAAGTTGTGCAGATCCAACCCGTCATCAAAAGTATCATCAGTTGGTCTTCTTCCTGTGAATATCTCTAACAATAAAATTCCATAACTGTATACATCCCCCTCAGTTGATGCATCGCCACCCATCCCGTACTCTAAAATTAATAAATTTGTCATTGTTAAACAAATAACTGCAATCTTATTTAAATCACTCACACACACCCACATACCAGACACTAACATCTATACTAGATTAAAAGTTATCAAAAACCATATTTATGAAAAAAAATTCCCCGCTCTGTTTTCGGATTGGCGGTTTTTTACTGTTTCGTAGTAGACGTGTATCGGAATTTTTTTTTATAGAACTTAGTAAATGCTGGATTGCCAAAGCAAACTTTAAATTACCTGGAGCTGCATATCCAATTGATCCTTTTATTGCAGTGTTACTGATAGTCCCTTGTTCGAAAGAATCTTGTGTGCTCGTGACGAGAAGCCTTGCCAATCCGAAATCACCCACATGAGCCGTAAGGTCATTCATTGTCAAGAAGAATGTTACTTGGTTTAAGATCACAATGAACAATTGGCACATGAGTGTGATTGTGCAGATAATTTAATGCTGTAGCAACATCAATTGCAATATTTAGTCTCTGAACAAAATTTAGGATTCTTGGCGTCTCTCTTTCATATGGCTCAGGATGCAACCACTCGTCAAGGTTTCCATTTGGCATGAATTCGTAAACTAGAGCCTTGAATTCTTCACCCTTTCCATCAATGCTTGAGCAATAAGTTATAATGCGAACTAGATTTCGATGGCGGATGTTTCTTAATGCTTTGCACTCAAATTTGAAGCTTGTTGAAGCTCCACTCTTCTGAAGGTCAAGGACTTTTACAGCCACAGGTCTATCTCCAAATTTATCGAGCACTCCTTTGTATACAACCCCAAAACCTCCCGATCCAATCAAATTATTCTGAGAAAATCCACCAGTTGCTCGATGCAGCTCATGGAAAGAAACATTGATAAACTTATCATCCATCTGAGGTGAGATTGGTTGCCTCTTTCTTTTGACTCTATTTCGAAAGATGAATAACATTGTAAAAAGAAGTACCACTTTGATAAGCACTGATACCACTATGATAACAAGAACCTTTTTGTTTTTATGTTTTTTTACGAGGCAAGGATGCAATCCCAGTTTAGCCATGCCTCCACAAAGTTTGTTGTTTCCTTCTAAAAAGATTAAGCTCGCATTTCCATATACTCCATTAGATGGTACCTCCCCCTCAAGAGCATTGAATGAAATATTCAGGAACCTCAAAAAGATAAGCCTCTCTAGATCTCTTGGAATTTCTCCGGTCAAATGATTTTGTGAGAGATCTAAATATTGGATTCCTTTTAAGGAAACTAATGATTTTGGGATTGATCCTCGGAAAGAGTTGCCTTCCATATTAAGGTACTCCAAGCTTGAACAGTCACCAAGAGTTCCATGGATTTCACCGGACAAATTATTATAGGAGACATTGAATGTATGCAGATTTTTTAGTTGTCCTAGTTCAAATGGCAAAAGAACCTATCAATGAGTTATGAGATAAATCTAGAAGGATTGGTGAAAATGACAAGTTAAAAATTATGCCAGGGATGGGACCAGTGAGCTTGTTGTGAGAAAAGTCTACAAAGTGCAAGTGAGAAAAATTCTCAAGTGATCGAGGAATTGTGCCTTCAATGTAGTTCTTCCGAAGATTGAGTTCATACAAAGAAGTAATGTTATTTATGGTAGAAGGGATCAATCCCGAAAGCCTATTATGTTGGATATAAAGACCTTGAAGTTCTTGAAATCCACCAAAATTTCTTGGTATGTTTCCGGAAAAGGAGTTGAATTGCATTCTTAAGTTATACAGATTGTGAAGATATCCGAGTTCTAAGTCCTGAAAAGGAGTTGAATTGCATTCTTAAGTTATACAGATTGTGAAGATATCCGAGTTCTAAGGGGATTGCTCCTGACATTTGATTCATTCCCATATTTAACTTTTGCAACTGGGATGAGAGATTCCCAATGATTTTTGGTAATTCACCTCCAAAATTATTGTTCGAAAAGCCTAGTATTTCTAGCATGCTGCAATTAGTTAGAGATGAAATGAAAGCTAGATCATCTACAGAATTTCGGTCAAAGAGATTTTCCGAAAGACCCAACCGTCGAAGATTGGGTAGATTTCCCAAATTTATTGGAACTCTCCCATTGAATCTGTTTCCCGAAAGACATAGCAAAACAAGCTTTGTAGCATTTGCAATTGAATTTGGGATAATACCAGATAATTCGTTGCCACAAACAATCAGCTCTTGCAAATTTGGTACCAAAAGGCCTATATCAGTTGGTACACTCCCATGAAAGTAATTCTTTTTCATTGAAATGATAATGAGAGTGGAAATATTCCATAAAGAGGGAGGAAAAGTACCCGTTAGTAAATTGTCAGAAACATGAAAGAAATACAAGTTTGTCAACTTCCCTAACTCATTGGGAAGATGGCCATCCAGATGATTGTTGCTGAAAGACAGGGCATGAAGTGAAAATAGGTTCCCCAACGAAGAAGGTATATTTCCTGTGAAATTGTTATCACGTAGGTTTATAGAAAGAAGCTTCTTTAGAGATCCCAATTCCTTTGGTATATGACCTGTAAATCTATTTTTCATTGCACTTATGTTCACCAATTCTGAGCAGTAACTGAGATTAGTTGGAATATGTCCGGTTAGCATATTTTCCGATACATTGAGATGTTTGAGTCGTAACAAACGACCAATTTCATTAGGAGTCTCACCGTAAAATCTATTTTCATCAAATTCAATAGACTTTAAAAAACTGAGATTTCCTAAATATGGAGATACAGATCCAAATAAATCCTGACCTCGTAAAGTTAAGGCCGTAACTCTACGATGTCGCGCATTGCAAGTAACTCCCAGCCAGTTGCAATGGTGGACTGAGTGGTTCCACGAGTTGAGCAGTCCATGGGGATCGTCGGAAATCAAACGCTTCAGTTCCAGAAGGGAAAATTGATCAGTCTCGTTTCCACTATATCTTGCAGCAGAGGCATGCTGCGAGATAGAGCTGAGGATGATAAAAGCAATTGAAAACAGTAGAAACATAAGGCGAGGTTTATATGCTACTAATTAAGCTTATGAAGGGATGAGCTAAATTCATTTTGGATATATATATATATATATATATATATATATATATATATATATATATATATATATATATATATATATATAGGTTAGCTTCAGATGTAGCTTAATACCAAGATATTTCATACATTTTTCTGCCCCATACTTTTAACATCTTGGAAAAATATTATGTTAAATGTACCACTATTTCTTAAGATTTTACCATTTTTTATGTTATGCTTCCTTCGTTTAGATTTAAATATCTCATGTGTCTTACTCAGATGTCCTAAATTGAATGTCTCATTTTTAAATTTAACTAAAATTACAATGCAAATTACCAAGTGTATTCTAGGTAAAAAACAATCCTTAAATTTTAACTTGTCAAAATAGGACATTCAAATTTAGATACAGACAGTAGATTATTTTTAAAAACAAAATAAAATTAACACTTGACAGATTAAAATTATTAGGACAAAAAATAGAACATAAGTTCGGAATAAAATAGGGAAAATAACCTGAATGGTCCTCAAAGTATTTGCCAATACAAGCTAAGGTCCCTAAAGTATTTCGACTTCCCATAAGGTCCTGAAACTATTTACGCAGCTTTTAAGTAATCCAACCACCACTTTGGACGGTGGTTTCCAGCCAAGCATCATCACACCCAGGGGCAAAATCGTCCCAAAAAATGTATTCCTCATCTTTAAAGCTATTACAAATGGGTTTCGGCTAATTGATGATTTACTGCACCTATTATTTTTCTGCTTCAGATTTGGGTAATGGGTTTTTGGGAAAAAATTGTGTAATTTGGAGTTGTGGGTTTTAATTGATTTGGTTTTTGAGAAAGAAATCATGAATTAAGAAATGGGTTTTGATCAATTTGATGATTTGCTGCCTATACTGTTATTTCTGCTCCAGATTTGGCTGATGAGTTTGGGAAAAGTTTGTGTAATTTGGAGTTTTGGGACGATTTTGCCCCTGAGCGTGATGATGCTTGGCCGGAAACCACCGTCCAAAGTGGTGGTAGGATTACTTAAAAGCTGCGTAAATAGTTTCAGGACCTTATGGGAAGTCGAAATACTTTAGGGACCTTAGCTTGTATTGGTAAATACTTTGAGGACCATTCAGGTCATTTTCCCAATAAAATATCCGTTCTGTAAAAAATTTTAAGTTTGTCAAAATTGGCATTGACTTGAGCCACATTTTTCTTATCTCTAATTGTCGTCTTGGAACGACATTAAGCTCTTAAATGATTCTAAAGGTGTCATAGGCTGATTTGAGAGTGACACTTGGGGGACCAAACTTAATTGTTTGGGGGACGAAATATTCTTTTACAATATACTAAATGAAAATTCTTATATCGGTTAAGTTATATGCACTGTCTTTTAAAATGGTTCATATTATCGTATGATTATCTCTTCTTATTTTGTATTGATGTAAACATTTTTTGAATCACAATATTATCATGTCCATAACATGATATCTTATGATTCAAGGAGGGTGTTTAAAAATGTTGAGAGAGTAGTCGCCACCCGTCTTCCTTGGATTAAAACCTATTTTTTTGTGGCTAAATATTATTTTACAATATATTAAAAGAAAATTATGATATGTAATAAGTTCATAGAGTTTTTGTGATTTAGAACTTACTTTTTTGGGGCGAAATATCACACCGTATACCAAAATTAACATTTAATGTGGTATAAATTTTCAATTAACCCATAAATACAAACCCTACCTACCGGACCACAGTTGACCTGCTATTCCAGTTCAATGAAATAGAAGTCTATATATGTGCCAAAATGGTCCTTTAAAATGGTCATATCAATGAAAGTAGAAAACAGCGTTTATTGACTACAAAATCGGATGAAATTAGTGCCTTGGAGCATCGAAACCGCTACGGTGTAGAACACCTAATATTCTGCACAATATGGAATATTGATAATTGTCAGATTAAAAATTTAACGGTTGCAATCATTTAAGTAAAATATATTAATAAATTATTTTAACTTTTAAAATCTCAATTGATCTCAGCCGTCAAATTTTTTACCCGACGGTCACCATTTATTCTGCATGGTGCAGAACATTAATTTGTTTTGCACTGTAGCCGGGTTGCTTGAAGCATGGGGTATAACTATGAGACTGAACAAAACCAACTTTTACGGCAATTAATTAGCTATATTTTCATGAGTGGTATGTTATACATATAAACATAACTAGACTAACACGGAAACAAATTTAATTGTTAAAAAAATATTAAATAGTATAAAAATGAAAATGATACTGTACACTGATATTTTTGTTTGGTTTTTCAAACCTACCTATATAAAAAGCAACTCAACAAATTTATTTAATTAAAAATGCTACCCACTATCTTTGTTTATGATGTCGTCAGATTTCAAAAACTTTATACACTTTCGATGTAGAATCTTGAATAATATTGAAAAAGGTAAAAAAATAAAAAATAAAAAATTAGAATATGAAAAATAAAAAATCATTAAAATATTAAAATATATAATTTAATTTGAATAAGTCAAATATGAACTATCCGACAAGCAAATAAAGACTGCCTCTCAAATTCATTATGCAAATTCCAATTCATTTAATGATTCGATAATAATTAAATGCTTCGATTAACTAAAGTTTATTTTTAAGTTTTGACTATTTTAATGAAAAAGTTTAGTGAGCAGACTCGCTTGCGGGTTCAACAGAACACTAAATGGTTCAGTTAACAAATTTTCTCGGGAAAAAGAACAAAAAACTGATCTGTTAGGAATGAAAAAATTGAAAAAAAATAATTAGATTTCTGACTCAATTTAACGGACTAAAAAATAAATCAACAAATTAGTTCAATTAAAACGCATGATCAACCCCTTTATGTATAATGTTTTCAAATTTAAAAAACTTTGTACACTTTTGATGTGTGACCTTGAATATTATTAAAAAATTAGAATAGAAAAAAACAAAAAAAAGATTAAAATATATAATTTACTTTGAATAAGTCTATTATGAACTCTCTAAAAAGAAAATAAATATTGCCTCTCCAATAATTGGGCAAATTCCAACCTAGATAGGTATACGATAAGAATTAAATGGCTCGAACAACTAAAGTTTAATTTTTTTTTAAGTTTTTACTCTTTAATGAAAAACATGTTTAGTGAGCTGGCAAATATCAATTCATCATCAAATTCACAACAAATATCAATGAGAAAGAAGAAGTTGGTCGGATATCCAAATTACCTTCAACCAATTGGTGAGCCAAATTATTTCATCAATTTTATTTTTCTTTTTTATTCAAAATAATTCGGGTTGGTCGACAGAAAGTCTAATTTCGAGAAATGGTAGCTAGAGAAGAGATGATGGGTAATGAATATCAAGTGTGGGGGATTGAAGGGGATGTAAAAGTAAGGGAGCGATGGGAGAATTTGTGTAAGAGATGGAAGGGGAAAGGATTTGCTATGAGAGAATAGATGTATGTAGTAGATCGTGGAAGAGATTCTTTGGAAGATCCATGGCAGGTGGAGGTGGAGATGGAGATTGAGAGGGGTAGATCGAGACCGCCAGAGAGAATGAGTGAATCGATCTGAAGGCGATGCGCTGTTGTTAGAAGAGAATGAGAAAAAAATTTAGGGTAATTCAATTCAAAATCAATGTTTTCCAACACCCCGAATCACAAATGTACTGACAAACATATTTTTGTTTACGGTAAGCATTAGGCTATCTTATTATATGTTGTGGCATGGTCTTCATAAATCCTAACTTCATATATATATATATATATATATATATATATATATATATATATATATATATATATATATATATATATATATATACAAATGTATGCTAAAAATTAAATTCAATCCAATCCATTTTATTATTTTAAATATTTATTCAGAATCAATGTTTCTCAATCCACCCCAATTTAAAATCCCTAAATTGAATTGGATTAAAATGAATGTTTCGGTTTGATTGTTTATAAGCACCCCTAAATTATGTGCTTCTTCAACTTAAAAATAACCTATAGAATTTTTCTGAAAAATAACTTCTTTAAGCGTTGATTTGGTAGGAAGTAAATGTTTAGGGGGAGTGGGAGGAGAATTAAATTATGAGGTATTTGAAAAAACTAAATTTGTTTGGTATATTCCAAATTCAAAATACAATAAATTATACTTAGGAGTGTTCATGGTTTGGGTTGGTTCAATTTTACACATTTTTTAAATCTATCCGAATATTCGGTTTGAAAAATTTGAAACCAATCCAAACTATTCAAAATCTCAAACCGATGCATTTGGTTTGTATCGGTTTAGTTTGGTTGTTCGGTTTCCGGGAGATACAAAATATATTGATTATAAAGTAAAATAAAACATTTTGTTATACAATTACTTAGTTGCTAAAAATATAAAGAAATAAGACTATTATTTTCACATGTTAAACAAAATAAAAAAAACAAAAATAATGAAACAAAAATTTCTTCATTCTTGAACGTCAATATAAAGTAAAAAAAAAAATATCATATAATTACCTAACAACTAAAAAATATATTTATATATCTATAAATACCTCCCTTACTTTAGAAGAAGAAACTTTCTTTTTTATTTCTTCATTTCGTTAAAGTATCTTGTTATTTGTCAATTGTCTTATTTTTTCGAGTTGTTGATTATGTTATGGAGAAAAGAAAAAAAGGTCGCCAAAGGGCTGAGATAAAAAAAATAATACAAAACACATATAATTTACAAGTTCCTTGTCAAGATGTCCTCTTGGACTCTTTAAAATGGCAAATGAAATGAGCGTCCTTACTGGACCTCAAGTCGCTGTCATTAATTTCTCTCCTAACAATATGTTTGTTTTTCGCTTTTTGCAATCCTGATTTAAAAACTATTATACACAGGTATGAAGATCAAAGTCGACAACCTCGTTACTTAGGTAATAAACGTGCGTTAGAGATTATTTTATTAAATATTAAAATGTACAAACAAAACGTTTACACACGCACGTGCGTGCACGCTGACAAACACTAGTCTTTTTTTTTATAATTCAATTCAAAATCAATGTTTTCCAACACCCGGATCACAAATGTACTGACAAACATATTTTTGTTTAGCATTAGGCTATCTTATTATATGATGTGGGATGGTCCTCTTAAATCCTAACTTGTATGTATATATATATATATACATATATATATATATATATATATATATATATATATATATATATATATATATATATATATATATATATATATATATATATATATATATATACATATAGAAGGATACAAATGTGTGCTAAAAATTAAATTAAATTCAATCCATTTGATTCATTTAAATATTTTTTCAGAATCAATGGTTCTCAATCCACCCCAATTCAAAATCCCTAAATTGAATTGGACTAAAATGAATGTTTCGGTTTGATTGTTTTTAAGCACCCCAAAATTATGTGCTTCTTCAACTTATAAATATACTATAGAATTCTTCTGAAAAAGAACTTCTTTAAGCATTGATTGGTAGGAAGGAAATGTTTAGGGGTAGTGGGAGGTGAAGTAAATTATGAGGTATTTAAAATGGCAAATGAAATGAGCGTCCTTACTGGATCTCAAGTCGTTGTCATTGATTTCTCTACTAACAATATGTTTGTTTACGCTTTTGGCAATCCTGATTTAAAAAGTTTTATACACAAGTACAAAGATGAAAGTTGACAACCTCAGTTACTTAGGTAATAAACGTGCGTGAGAGATTGTTTTATTGAATATAAAAAATGTATAGACTAAACTTTTACACACGCACGTGCGTGCACGCTGACAAACACTAATCTGCTTGTTTTTATAATTCAATTTAAAATCAATTTGATTCATAAGAAGATTTATTCAGAATTAATGTTTCTCAATCCACCCAATTCAAAATCCCTAAATGGAATTAGACTAAAATGAATGTTTCGGTTTGATTATTTTTAAGCACCCCTAAATTCTGTGCTTCCTCAACTTAAAGATATCATATAAAATTCATCTGAAAAATAACTTCTTTAAGCGTTGATTTGGTAGGAAGGAAATTTGTAAGGGAGTGGGAGGGAAGTAAATTATGAGGTATTTACGGAAAGCATTATGCTATCTTTGTAATAAAATAGCATAATGCTTACCGTAAACAAAAATATGTTTGTGAATACATTTGTGATCTGGAGTTTTGGAAAACATTGATTTTGAATTGAATTATAAAAACAAGTAGATTAGTGTTTGTCGGCGTGCACGCACATGAGTGTGTAAAAGTTTTGTTTGTACATTTTTTATATTTAATAAAACAATCACTCATGCACGTTTATTACCTAAGTAACGAGGTTGTATGCTTTTATATTCGTACCTGTGTATTAAAGTTTGTAAATCAGGATTGCCAGAAGTGTGAACAACATATTGTTTGGAGAGAAAACAATAACAGTTTTTAAATTAGGAGCCAGAAGTAAGGACGCTCATTTCATTTGCAATTTTAAAGAGTCCACGACGACGTATTGAAAAGGAAACTTGTAAATTATCTATGTTTTGTATTTTTTATCTTAACCCTTAAGAGACATTTTATTCTTTTCGCCATAACTTAATCAACAACTTGAAAAAAATAAGAAAATTGACTAATAACAAGATACTTTAACGAAATGAAGAAATGAAAAGGAATGTTTCTTTTTCTAAAGTAAGGGAGGTATTTACAGACATATTTCTTTATATGTTTAGTAGCTAGGTAATTATATAAATAAAATTGTTTTATTTTTACTTTAGGTTGACGTTCAAGAATCAAGAATTTATATTTCATTATTTTGTTTTTGATTTTTTTATCATTTGAAAACAATAGTTTTATTTATTTATATTTTCAGCAACTAAGTAATTGTATAAAAAAAAATTACTTTTGTTTCTCCCGGAAACCGATCAACCAAATCAAATCACACTGAACCGACACAAACTCAATGCATCGGTTTGAGATTTTGAATAGTTTGTATTGGTTTCAAAATTTTCAAACCAGATATTTCGATGTGGTTTAAAAAACGTATAAAACTGAACCATGAACACATTAAGTATAGTTTATTGTATTTTTAAATTGGAATATAGAAAAAAAATCAAATACCTCAGAATTTACTTCCCCCCGACTCCCTCTACACTTTTCCTTCCTACAAAAAATAATAAGATATCATAATGCTTACCGTAAACAAAAATATGTTTTTTCAATACATTTGTGATCCGTGGTGTTGGAAAACATTGATTTTGAATTGAATTATAAAAAAACAAGCAGATTAGTGTTTGTCGGCGTGCACGCACGTGCTTGTGTAAAAGTTTTATTTGTACATTTTTTATATTTAATAAAACAATCTCTCATGCACGTTTATTACCTAAGTAACGAGTTGTCACCTTTGATCTTCGTGTGTTTAATAGTTTTTAAATCAGGATTGTCAAAATCGTAAACAAACATATATATTGTTAGAAGAGAAAACAATGACAACGACTTGAGATCCAGTAATGACACTCATTTCATTTTCCATTTTTAAGAGTCCAAGATGACGTCTTGAAAAGGATACTTGTAAATTACCTACGTTTTGTATTTTTTTCTCTCAACCCTTTGCCGACCTTTTGTTCTTTTCGCCATAACTTAATCAACAACTCGAAAAAATAAGAAAATTTACAAAAAACAAGATATTTCAACGAAATGAAGAAATGAAAATGAATGTTCTTCTTCTAAAGTAAGGGAGGTATTTATAGACATATTTCTTTATATTTTTAACAACTCGGTAATTATGTAATAAAATGGTTATATTTTTACTTTATATTGAAGTTCAAGAATCAAGAATTTATGTTTCATTATTTTGTTTTTGATTGTGTGTAACATGTGAAAACAATAATCTTATTACTTTATATTTTTATCAACTAAGTAATTGTATAAAAAATTTATTTTATTTTAACTTTATAATCAATATATTTTGTATCTCCCGGAAATCGAACAACCAAAACCAAACCACGCCAAACCGATACAAACCGAATGCATCGGTTTGAGATTTTGAATAGTTTGGATTGGTTTCAAATTTTTCAAACCGAATTTGATAATGATTATCGTAAACAAAAATTTGTTTGTCAATACATTTGTGATCCGGGATGTTGGAAAACATTGATTTTTAATTGAATTATAAAAACAAGCAGATTAGTGTTTGTCGGCGTGCACGCACGTGCATGTGTAAAAGTTTTGTTTGTACATTTTTTATATTTAATAAAACAATCCCTTGTGAATTTATTTTTAGCACACACTTGTATCCTTCTACATAAAAAACAATCTCTTGTGCATGTGAATTTATTTTTAGCACACACTTGTATCCTTATATATATAAAAGTTAGGATTTTTGAACACCATCCCACAGTATATGATAAGATAGCTTAATGATTACCATAAACAAAAATATGTTTGTCAATACATTTGTGATCCGGGGTGTTGGAAAGCATTGATTTTTAATTGAATTATAAAAACAAGCAGTTTAGTGTTTGTCAGCGTGCGCGCACGTGCATGTGTAAAAGTTTTGTTTGTACATTTTTTATATTTAATAAAACAATCTCTCACGCACGTTTATTACCTAAGTAACGAGGTTGTCGACTTTGATCTTCGTACCTATGTATAATAGTTTTAAATAAGGATTGCCAAAATCGTTAACAAACATATATATTGTTAGGAGAGAAAACAATGACAGCGACTTGTGATCTAGTAAGGTCGCTCATTTCATTTTCCATTTTAAAGAGTCCAAGACGACGCCTTGAAAAGGAAACTTGTAAATTACCAGCGTTTTGTATTTTTTTTTATCTTAACCCTTTGGCGACCTTTTGTACTTTTCGCCATAACTTAATCAAAAACTCGAAAAAAATAAGAAAATTGACAAATAACAAGACACTTCAACGAAATGAAGAAATGAAAAGGAATGTTTCTTCTTCTAAATGAAGGGTTCGTGCAGCTGCAGCAGGATTTTTCAATCTTTTCGACCTTGATTTCGTAGGAGCAAAGCAAGTTAGAAAGGTTAATAACGAGAGGTGTGTAAAAAGTAGGTCTGATTACGCCTACTCCTAATCCTAAATTGTTTACTTGAATGGGATGCGCCATGAGCGGAAGAGTCTGGATGCTGCGAGCATTGCGCGGATTGGGATGTGAACTGCGCGCATTGCACATATGTCTGTTGTGCGGACAACTGATGCAATTCTGGGCCATTTTCATTCATCTTGTTGTAAATTGTGTCGGAGTTTTCTACCGCTACATGGTAGAACGAGCCTTCAATGCGACTACCACGCCCCCAACCTCTGTTATTTCGACCTCCTCTTCATCGAGGTCCGCTATTCGTCCTTCCACAAAGGCTCCAACAATCCTTTTTCTCGTGTCCGGTCTTACCACAATGCTCACAAATTACATGATTGAATTCAGACTTAAAAAAAAATGTCAAAAGATGAACCTTCTATGGTTGATCCATCAATTTTTGACATAGAGAAAAACTGATTTTTTTTCACAAATTGCCGCATTAAACACGTTGTCTACCGGTGGCAATGGATCTGTATTCAATTGTTTACTCCGTATTGTATCAAAATGTGAATTAAGCCCAAGAAGGAATTGATGGACTCGCTTATCCTGGAGTTTTCGTGTAAGCGCAAGGTAGTCTCCTCACAACCACAGTTTGGAAGAGGCACATGTCACTCCAATTAATTCCAAAGAGTCTCAATCTTTCCATAGTATTATGTTATACACATGGCACCTTGATGTAGCAACTAGATTTTTCGGACGCAATTGGCAAATTCATGGTTTGTTATCTTGTCCGTATATCATTTTGAGAATCGCAAACATGTCCTTCGAGGTCTTGGATTGAATCAGCATGCCCTGGAATTTTGTTCACTACAAGAAAACAGCTATTTTTAGCTACTGAAGATTTCGGTCTCAGAAATAGCGACCAAATGGAAACCGAAAAACATTCGGTCGCTATACCGTCGCTAAATGGTCGCCAGTATTGGTGTCATTGACCCACCCAAACCAACTAATATTTGGTCGCTAGTTGGCGACCAAATACCGACGGACAAAGAGACCGACGGAATACCAACCGAATCAAAACAACGGCGTTTTGACCTTATCGACGGAATTGCGACGGGTCATCAAAACGATGTTGTTTTGATTCACATGCATTTACCTCAAAACGCCATCATTTTTCCATGACCGACGGATTATCGGTCGAATCAAAACGACATCGTTTTAGTCGTACCGAAACGACGTCGTTTTGCTTATCTCTCTCCAAACAAATCCTAAGATTTCGCAAGACATACCTTTGATAAAAAAATCCAATTCACTCCGCCACCACTCAAAGACATATCTCTCCAAACGAAGACGCTAAATTTGTCGTCGTAAATCGGTCGCTACACAGTCAAAGTCAAAGTCAACATTAATGGCCATTCGGTCGCTAATCCGTCGATATTTAGCGACCAATATTCCATCGCTAAATATTCTGTCGCTATCCGGTCTCTAAATATTCCATCGCTATTCGGCTCATCGACGACAAATATCCGACCACGTGGTTTGGTCGCTATTCTCAGTTTAGCGATCGAATATCGACGAATAAGTCCGTCCTTATTTAGCTGTTTTCTTGTAGTGTTTCGACGGAAGCCATAATTATTTACACGGATGTTCCTACACTACATTAGTGAATGGTACACTTGATTCGTCTATTGTAGGGGGACACGGAACAGGTGGTTCAGGGATTTCTAGGCGGGTGTTCCTTTGCCAAGATCCATGGCGAGTTCTTTGATAGTTCTTATACCCAAATCTAGCAGTCCAAGTACTTTTGCCAATTTCAAGCCCATATCACTATGTACGTTTGCGAGTAAGGTGCTCTCCAAAGTCCTCTCTTGCTAGCTGTCTAGTATTCTTCCGCGACTAATAGCCCCCAATCAATCTGGTTTTGTGAAGGGTCGCCTTATCACAGATAATATCCTTCTTGCATAGGAGCTTGTTCAACAGATTAATTGTCGTGTTTAAGAAGGTAATGTGGTCCTTAAATTGGATATGATGAAGGCTTTCGACAGAGTTTCACAAAACTTTATCTTGTCTTTTTTATCAAAATTTTGGTTTGGCGCTAATCTTGTAAACCTTGTAAAGAATCTTTTGACTTCTAATTGGTTCTCGGTCCTTCTTAATTGTCGCCCTCACGGTTTCTTTAAGGCGGAGCGGGGAGTGATGCAACAGGATCCTCTATCTCCAATGTTATTTATTCTAGCGGCGGAAGTGTTAGTAGTGCCCTAGGACCATTAGCACATGTTGTGCGTTTTATTATCTTTTGAGCATGTAATTGAATAGTTAATTTTTCTTTTGATTATCAAATGTGTGATTTGATAGTAAAACTCAATAGCTTATGTAATTACTATTCTAGAAGTCCCTGGTTTTATGTAATGCTTAATTACTATGAAATAAAACTAGTATGATTGTTGATTGATGATCTTGTTTTACTCGATCATGTGTAATGGATACAAATCACATCATAGATGCAATATATAGGGATACATTGTATTGGGACGTGATCCAGTCGAGAAGTAATACTTCATGGTCTTAAGTCATAAGTATTACTTCCTCAATACTATTTTAGAATCCTTAGACCTTATGTCTTCATTGATTCTAGTATGAATGGAGCCACGTTTTGACTCGGGCTCGGACATTACTTGTAACAGAGTAATCAATACGATCGATGATCGGATGTAGTGTCCTATCATAGCTTGAATGTGAGAGACATTGTAAGGAATTTGTCCTCTCTACTATTAGAGAGAGATATCCATGGGCCCCTCGATAGGGAAAGACTGTTTAAATGCATGGTCGTGCTCAAATGTATTTGATAAAGTGGTTATCAAATGCTATTTGTCGAAACATTCTACCTGGAGATCGAGCATAAATACAATTAAGCTTAATAAGGGTGACGACCACCATGCCTTATGCTTAATTAGGATATCGCGAGACAAAGGGATTAAATAGTGGATTGATATTAGGTTACGTTGTATATTCATTCACTTTGGGTAGTCACAATGTCCTGCTAGGGACCGCTTGTGATTTATGAACTCACACTACTACTAAGTGTGTTTTCATTGCCATTGTGAGATGAACCTACAGGGTCACACGCATAGACGAGCTATCGAGCTTCATGTCCAAATTCGATGAATCTAGAATGTGTCTAGGTTCATTGTATCTGACATTCATTTTTCTGAAAATAATAAAGTGTTTATTATTCGAATTAGAGATAAGGGCAATTTCGGTATTTTACATATAGCTGGGATTACATGGGAGTTATTATCCGATAAGGACTCCCACTACCAGCAGAAGTCTAAGGGACGTGGGGGTTAAGGACTCCCACTGCCGAGAGAAGTTGAGGACGTGAGAGTTAGTTCTGGGAACAAACTCTCACACCCTATATAATGATCTCTTGGCCGAAACCCTAAAGCACTAATGCTTTCAGCCGAAATACCTTGATTTCCAGAAAACTGTTTTCTGCCTCTCCTTTTTCTCTCTAATTCCCGAATCTCAGAAAACGAAGAGCTAGCAATCGCTGCCCGTTTCGTTGCGTGGATACCGGTAGAGGGAAATTCCGCAAAGGGAATTCCGTTTGTGGCAGATTAGCATCCAAGAAACGCCATCCTCCATTCAAGAAGCAGCTTCTTGAATCCAAGAAACGTAAGTTCTTATTGCTGTTTTTCGAATTGATTCATATGAGCGGATCCTTCAGGGGAGGATCCATGGGTGTTTGGAACGAGTTTCCGCCCATGAATCCCTTCAGGAAGTACTTTCAATAAGCCTCAACAATCTTATGATCACTACCCATGGTCTTCATTATCGGTCTTCATTATCGGGTGCCTAAGTCTACGACTATTGTTTCTCATTTGTCCTTTGTTGATGATATCATTATATTTACAAATGGGAGCAAGAGGAGTTTGGAGAAAATTATGGCTTGCTTAAGGTCTTACGAAACGGTATCGGGGCAACGAATCAACTTGATGAAGAGTTCTGACTATACTTCTTCGAAATAGGATGCGCGCCAACACGCAGTTATCAAGCAAGCAATGGGGTTCTCGGAAGGTGCATTTCCTATGACTTACTTAGGATGCCCTTTTTTGTTGGGCGTAGCAGGGTCCAATACTTCTACGGATTAGTTGATTCCATTGGTACTCGTATAGATGGATGGAAAAACAAGTTTCTAGACATGGGTCGCCGGACTATATAATTTGTCATGTATTATCCTCAATGTTGTTACATGTCATGGCTGTCTTGCAGTCCCTCGCAGGTGGTTTTGGACTCTATTGAGAGGCGCTTCAGCAATTTTCTGTGGAGCAACTCAGGAGGAACTGTACGCCGGCATTGGATGGCCAGGAAAAAGGTTTGCCGGAGCAAATTGAACAACGGACTGGGAATGGTTTTTTATGGGGTGCCATTAGTGCATAAGAGTGGCGGAATCCGGCGAGAGGGGGCGCTGATGCCCATGTGCAACCCACACATGCGAAATATTAGAGGCAAAATAGTCACACTAACCACTAACATAATTTAGCAACCAATAACAAGGAAAAATGAATCAAACCCACAAATCTTCATCTTCAAGCTCAAGAACTCATCAAAAACACCATAAACATTCAAAAATTCCACCATCACCAATCACAAAAATTTGAGGATATACATATTCTTCAAACTTCTAATAATTGAAACATATTCTCTTACAATATGTTAAAATCGGAAGGAGTTTTGGGAAATTGGCGCATCAACAATGAAATCCCTAGACGAATCTCAAGTTGGAATTCCCTGCTACATCTCTCCTCTTCCTGGATTTCGTGGAATCCTTAAGCAAAGGTTCTTTTCTCTTTCATCCTTAAATCTGATATAAAATTCACAGTTATATGCTAGTTTTGTTTTGAAAATGAACATTAAAATGTATTTGTTTGGTTTATGAGTTTGATTTTCAGCTTCAATTTTGATATTTTTTTGTGATATTTAAGACTAAAAAAGGCTGCATATGCTGGAGGAGCAGAGATATACTCAGCAATTTATGTATTTGCATTTATGAAATGTGAATAATTAAAAAATGTAGTCTTTCGAGATAATTTGAGATTCTGATTCAAAAGACTTCCAAGAACTACTGTAATTGATGTAATTGATATACAATTGAAGTGATAAAATACCTATGTGGAACAACTCCCTAGTTAGATAAATCTGTAATCTCTTGTTATGATGTTTTGTGTTTATTTACACCCGCGAGGAAGTGTATTGGGAATTAGTAGCTCCAGACTATGGAGCACTGCTCCTTTAGTTTGTGGAATACGAAGGTTTTCACCTTTGTATTACATAATCGCAAAGTTACTCTGCTTATTTTTTATTTTTTTGACAATGTTAAGTATTCATATTTTATTGTAAATGAAGTTGAATTAAAGGATGTGAGTTCATTTATTAGAAGCTTGAAGAATATATTTATCTTCAATATTTTATGATTGGTGATGGTGGAAATTTCGAATTTTTATGGTGTTCTTTCTGAGTTCTTGAGCTTGAAGATGCAGGTTTGAGGGTTTGATTCATTTTCTCTTATTATTGGTTGCTAGATTATGTTAGTGGTTAGTGTGACTATTTTGACCCTGGTATTTCGCATGTGCGGGCTGAACATGTGCATCACCGCTCCCTCTCGCCGGATTCTACCATTTTTGGGCACTAACCCCGTAAATAGTTGGGGACATTTATAACACCTAAAATTTCTAAGGGGTAACAGTTGCTTTTGAAACATAACTGAGGGGCATAAAAGTGATTAACTCAACAAGAATTTATATTTCATTATTTTGTTTTTGATTGTGTTTAACATGTGAAAACAATAGTCTTATTACTTTATATTTTTAGCAACTAAGTAATTGTATAAAAAATTATTTTATTTTTACTTTATAATCAATATATTTCGTATCTCCCGGAAACCGAACAACCAAACCAAACCACACCAAACCGATACAAACTGAATGCATCGATTTGAGGTTTGGAATAGTTTGGATTGGTTTCAAATTTTTCAATCCGAATATTTTGGTTTCGTTTAAACAATGTGAAAAACCGAACTAACCTGAACCATGAACATCCTAAGTATAGATTATTGTATTTTGAAATTGGAATATACCAAACAATTGTTTTTTTCAAATACCTCATAATTTACTTCTCCTCCCACTCCCCTACGTTTTTCCTTCCTACCAACTGAACACTTAATAAGTTCTTTTTCAGACGAAATCTATATGATATTTTTAAGTTGAGGAAGCACATAATTTAGGGTGCTTAAAAAAAAATCAAACCAAGCTTCTCAACTTGGCTCCTAAAAACTAGGAACTCTCTCTAAAGACTCTTATTTTCTACGACTATTGGAGTCTCGGCCACCTATGGCCACTAGCCAGCAGACTACTGGAGCCACTGGCGACACTAACACTTAACCAAGGATATATTTTTTGAACCTCCTCTCATGTCCTACTTCGGCCCAGCCTACTTTCCCAATCACCCATTTGGATTCATTTAGGTGCGAACCGAATCTCACCATTTCCATTGATGAACATGAAGCCTTCGTTTCACCATGGAGGTTTGCTCTTGTAGGAAAATTCCAAAAACATGCCCCAAATATGGATTCTCTTAGAAAGGCCTTTCACCTGGTCGGATTCAAGGGTAGTTTTTTTATTGGGTGGATGGATCCCAGTCATGTTCTTATCAAAATTAATCTAGAAGAAGATTTTTGCAGATTATAAAGGCAAGGATGTTGGATTTTCTGCGGGTTGACAATGCGGTTTTTTAAATGGACCTATGATTTCAATCTCTACGAAGAGCCATCGATTGTTCCGATATGGATCGGATTTGAGGCGCTTCCAATCCATCTCTACAATAAAGCGAAGCTTTTTTCATTGGCAAAGGTGATACAATAGTCATTAACGCTAGATGCTCCAACATCGAATGCTACGGGATCGAGGGTAGAAAAGGTTTGGGTTGAGGTCGATTTGCTTGCGAATTACCAAATCGGGTGCGGATTACACACGAAAAATTCGGGAAAAGGATTTTGGTAACCGATCACATATGATGACTTACTTGAATACTGTACTGTTTGTATGAAGATTGGGTATGACCAAGGGTGATGCCAAATGGTGGCGGTGAATAATGATCTGGGCCCAAGACAGATAGCTAGGGGCAAGACAAAGGCTATTGAGAAGCCATCATTGGCAAACTTGGGCGCTAAGACATTGAAATCGGGAGTTTTGGTTATGGGACTAAAGAAGAAGGCAGAGTCATGGCAACCAACGGGGTGACGAGCGATGGTTTCAGGAACATCGTGAGCGCCAGCGGTAGCGGATGCCCTGACTCCGAAAACGACTGAAGTACCAGACGTGGTTTTAGAAAACCCTATTACACAAAGGGAGAATTTGGCGGAAAAGGCAGTGGTGGAGGATGCTGTGATTGTGGAAACCTCACCGAATCGGGTTCTGCCAGATATTGTGGCCGGCGAGAAGGCCACTAGATTAAATCAAAATGATATCTGTGTGGGCTCTTCGGCATACTTTCCAATAATTACTACCAGGAAATTTTCATCGGATCAGAGAGGAGTGCACCCTCACTCTTCCCAGTTTGATGTAGCCGAATCTCTGCAGACCTTTGCGACAAAGATGATGGTGGCGCGAGGGGTGCCGACGGAGGAGGAGGAATCGGGCGGGCGCAAAACCCCGAATTGGTGTCGGGTATCCCAACAATTGAAACAGGTCGGGCCAGAGACCCGGATGATCAGCCTGACTTGGGTTTGGGTAAGGAGATAGTGGTGGCGATTAGTTTGGCTGAGGCGGTGGATCCAGGACTTGCGGGTCAGTTTCAGGACTCGGGTCCCATAAATGAAGGGAATACAGAGCAGGGGCAGGGGCACATTGATGCGGACCCAGTTGAAGTAACAGCGGCCATCCAAGTGGGGCCAATATCCTCCATAACTTTGGTCCTCCCAGAAATTCCACAAGTGAGTGAGGTAAACAATGCATGGCGATCACCTCGATTTGTCCAAATGGGTCATTCTCTTAATCAATAGCCTATCCGGGCTACTTATATTCTATATTAATATGTTTTCATGATGAATTGGTTGGTTTGGAATATTAGGGAAATTGCGAATGATAGAACTATTGCGAGCATTCGAGCTTTAAAATTTAATCATTGCTTGAACTTTTTGATTTTGTTGGAGCCTATGGTGGTTGCAGGATTTGGATTTGTATGCTCGTAGATTGGGTTTTGACTTTTGTTATGGGAACTGGAGTTCTTGATATTGATGTGGTAGGAGATATGGAGCAGGTGATTCATGTCCGTGTTAATGCTTTTACTAGAATGCCTATATTTTGCTCGTTTGTGTATGCCAAATGCTCTTATGTGCAGCGAAATTCATTATGGGAGGATTTAAGAACTTTTCAAAGAGATAATGATAAACTATGGTTGGTGGGAGGAGACTTTAATGTAGTGCTAATATTATCAGAGAGTCAGGGTAAATTCCGGCCATGCTCTGCATTATTGAATTTGCGAGAGGCCATAAATGATTATGGGCTTTTGAAGGTGCCGGGTTTGGGTTACATAGAGCCGAGGTGGAGTACGCCCACTTCATAGAAGGTTGGACAGAATTTTGGTTAACACTGCCTGGAATACGTTTTTTTACACACCCAAGTTACCACTTACCGTGCACTATATCAGATCATTGTCTAAGGCTTGTCCCTTGTCGGTTTTATGCAGATAGTAGGGGTCGGCTTTTCGATTCCACGATATGTGGATAAAAAGCAAGTTGATTTTTTTAAGTGGTAAAAATGAGTTGGGAAGAGGAGATGGAAAACTCGGGAATGCATAAGCACCAAGCAAAGTTGAAGAGATTGAAAACAGCGTTGAGTATTTTGGAACCGTGACGTGTTTGGGAATCTTCATGATAATTTGAAAAGATCAATGGAGGAGTTGTCTAGATTGGAGGAAGTATATGATGGATACCCGACATCGGAACATTTTGCAGCGTTGACTGGGGCTAAGGATCACTATGGTTTTATTCTTGAGCAAGAAGAATTTTTTTGGCGCCAAAAATCCCGAATTAAATGGATCAAGGAGGGGGAGGCTAACACGAATTATTTTAACTCTTTTTGTAGGAAGAAACAAAAACGATTGCATATTGGCCAAATTACCTCGGCTAATGGTGATTTTCTTACGACATCAAGTGATATTGGAAGGGAATGTGTCGGCTACTTTGAGACTCTCCTTAGCCGAGACGGTTCACAACAGGGGATGACCAAATATTATCTCATATCCCATGCCTTGTCTCGGCGGAGCAAAATCGCCCAGCTTTGACAAACTTTCTTTGCGGCATGAGGTTAAACAAGCCATCTTTGACCTGAACCCCGCGAGTGTTGCTGGTCCGAATGGCTTCACGGGCCGATTTTTTCTGGTATGTTGGGATATAGTTGTTGATGATGTTATGCAAGCAGTACTGGATTTTTGGGCAGGTCTACCGTTGCCAAAGTCGATGGCAAGTGCTTTTTTGGTTTTGATTCCAAAGGTGGATGGTCCGACAAGATTTTCAAAGTTTAGGCCAACATCGCTTTGTAATTTTTCAAGTAAAATCATATCCAAGGTGATGTCGAATCGTCTCTCTTCCATACTTCCTTTGTTAATCAGTATTAATCAGACAAGTTTTGTGAGTGGAAGGGTGATCACAGACAATATTCTACTGGCAACGGAGATGGTGGAATCTTTAAATAAGAAAACCATAGAAGGAAATTTAATAGTCAAGCTTGATACGATGAAGGCATTTGATCGCGTCTCACACTCTTTTCTGGTGGAGGTATTCAGAATATTTGGGTTCAGTCTTCACTTCATAAACCTGGTACGCAATCTTTTGGAACATAATTGGTTCTCGGTTCCAATAAATGGAAGTCCTCATGGGTTTTCCGCTCAGGTAGGGGTGTCAAGCAAGGTGATCCAATGTCTCTGTTGTTATTTATTTTGGCAGCGGAAGCTTTCTCAAGGGGTCTTAATTATCTAATGGGTTTGAGGTCCATTGATTTGTATATTGTTCCACATTCTACTATGGTGGTCTTTCACTTAGCAGGTCGTATTCATGAATGGAGGGAAGAAAGGTTTGCAAAATCTTATGCTATTTATTCAGCAGTAAGAAAGGGCGTTAGGACAGAAATTAAATGTCGGGAAAAGCTCCTTCTATGTATCTAGCAAAACTACGACACAAAAAGTGCAAATGAGAGAGAGAGTAACAGGTTTTATGAAGGGCTCATTCCCTTTCATATACCTCGGGTGCCCGCTATTTATGGGGTCGGCCGAAAGTGGCTTATTTTGCTCCTTTGGTGGAGAAAATCTCATAACGAGTGGAATGTTAGCAACATAATTAGTTGGGTTTTGGGGGGGGGGTGGCGTCTAATCCTTGTTCGACATGTGCTCATATCGATGACTCTCTATATCCTAGCATCTGCAAACCTGCCTAAAAAAGTCTTTGATGATATAGAGAGAATCCTTGCAAACTTTCTATGGGGACAATCAATTTATGGTACTAAGAGGCGTTGGATGTCTTGGAAGAGGCTATGTTGTGATGTTCTACAAAACGGGCTTGGGTTGTACACTTTACGGGCGCTGCAACAAGCTTTTTCTATTAAATTATGGTGGAGATTCAGAACAACGGACTTAATATGGCGGGATTTCCTTCTCAACCGGTATTGTGCAAACACCCTGAACCCTACACTTGATATTAGCAGTAGCGCAGATTCGATTATTTGGCGGAGGATGTTAGCAATAAAGTCTAAGGCGGAGGTCAACATAAGAGTATTGGTGAGAGGTGGGGCGTCCTCGTTTTGGTTTGATGATTTCACAATGAAGGGCTGTTTGGGGGCTCATTCACAGGAGACAACCGCGTCAATTAGTCGCTTTCTTGGTCTCACTGGTTGGTCAGTAGAAACAAGCATCTCTTAAGCCCCGTGTTCTGCCTCGAATTGCTCTAGGGACAGGCTCGGATCCGTGGGTGTGGAAGCTTGAGTCGGTAGGTGATTTCACTCTAACCTCGGCTCTTAGATTGGGCACTCCCCGTGGGTATTGCAAGGGTCAAGACGGATGATTTGGATCCCGAAGCTGCCTATGATGTTGCGTACGTTCATGTGGCATTTTTTAATTTTTTTTTGCGTTAGATACGGTGAGACAAGGGTAGGGGGTCTCTCTCGCCTCCCACTATTTTTGTGGTAGTGGGGTTGACGGTTTTAAGCATGTTTTCCTTGAATGCCCTCTGCAAACTTTGTATGGAGTAATGTGTGTGGATCAGTGGCATTGGTTGGGATTCACTAAATATTGATTCGCCGATTGGCTTAGTCAAGATGTTATTACATTCTTGGGTGTTTGTTGGGTTTTGTGGCGAGCACGGTGTAGGTTTGTTTACAATGGAATCAAGGAAAACGGAAGGGGATTGTTAAGGGAGTTGCACTATTTTGTTTGGCCCATTCTCTTAGCTGCTGGGCTGTATGATGTGTATTTGGGGACACGGCTACCGCTTTGGCATGCTTGGGTGAAGGTCAAAGTGGTCAAATTGTTGCGGATGTAGGAGGGCACGGTAGTGTATTGAATGTGGATGGCGCTTGCAGGGGAATCTCGGCTCATCTGGTGCGGGTGGTATACTACGACAGCAGAATGGAGATTTTCTAGCGGCATTTAATCGGTTCTTGGGGGGATGGCTTGACTAATACATAGGCGGAAATGGAGGCTATGGTTATTTGATTGGATATGGCTGCATCACTAGGCTATGTTGGCATAATAATTCTGGCGGACTCTAAAGTATTGTGCAATTCAATCCAACGAAGATCAATGAATGTTTGGAAGCTAGATACAATGTTTCAGTGCTTACTAAGACACTTGAATGGAGGTACAATCACTCATATATATAGGGAAGCTAATAAAGTTGCAGATGGCCTTGCAAATGTGGCTTGTGATAGCAGATCATGTTGTGATTATCGAGAGTTTGGGTGTCTACCTTTGATGATTCGCAGACTCTTCCATATGGATAAAGTTGGCACACCGAAGCTGAGACTGGGATGATTAGTTTGGGCAATGATTTTGCAGTTATGCCTTTTAATGGTCTCCGCATCATGGCAACCACGTACCTGATGCGGTCTTATGCTTTGTACTTCTTTTGGCTTCGGCCATTGCATAAATAAAATTCCATTAAAAAAAAATCAAACCAAAACATTCATTTTAGTCCAATTCAATTTAGAGATTTTGAATTGGGGTGGATGAAGGAACATTGATTCCGAATAAATTTTCAAATGGATTAGATTGAATTTATTTTTTAGCACACATTTGTATCCTTTTATATATATATATATATATATATATATATATATATATATATATATATATATATATATATATATATATATATATATGAGTTAGGATTTATGAAGACCATCCCATAACATATAATAAGATAGCATAATGTTTACCGTAAACAAAAATATGTTTGTCAATACATTTGTGATATGTGGTGTTGGAAAACATAAATTTTGAATTGAATTATAAATAACAAACATATTAGTGTTTATCGGGTTGCACGCACGTGTGTGTGTCAAAGTTTTGTTTGTACATTTTTAATATTTTATAAAACCATCTCTCATGCACGTTTATTACCTAAGTAACGAGATTGTCGACTTTGATCTTCGTACCTTTGTATAATAGTTTTTAAATCAGATTTGCCAAGAGCGTAAACAAACATATTGTTTGGAGAGAGAAAAATGACAGCGACTTGAGATCCAGTAAGGACGCTCATTACATTTGCAATTTTAAAGAGTCCAAGACGACGTCTTGAAAAGGAAACTTGTAAATTATCTACGTTTTGTATTTTTTTCTCTTAACATTTTGGCGACTTTTTGTTCTTTTTTGCCATAACCTAATCAACAACTCAAAAAAATAAGATAATTGACAAATAGCAAGATACTTTAACGAAATGAGGAAATGAAAAGGAATGTTTCTTCTTCTAAAGTAAGGGAGGTATTTATAGGCATATTTCTTCATATTTTTTGTAACTAGGTAATTATATAATAAAATTGTTTTATTTTTACTTTATATTGAAGTTCAAGAATCAAGAATTTATATTCCATTATTTTGTTTTTGATTGTGTTTAACATGTGAAAACAATAGTCTTATTTCTTTATATTTTTAGCAACTAAGTAATTGTATAGAAAAAAAAATTTACTTTGATCTACGTACCTGTGTATAACAGTTTTTAAATCAGATTTGCCAAAAGCGTAAACAATGACAACGACTTGAGATCCAGTAAGGACGCTCCTTTCATTGGCCATTTTAAAGAGTCCAAGACGACGTCTTGAAAAGGAAATATATAAATTATCTACATTTTGTATTTTTTTTATCTCAACCCTTTGACGACCTTTTGTTCTTTTCGCCATAACTTAGTCAACAACTTGAAAAATTAAAAACATTGACAAATAACAAGATACTTTAACGAAATGAAAAGGAGTGTTTCTTCTTTTAAACTAAGAGAGGTATTTATAGACATATTTCTTTATATTTTTAGTAGTTAGGTAATTATATAATAAAATTATTTTATTTTTACTTTATATTGAAGTTCAAGAATCAAGAATTTATATTTCATTATTTTTCTTTTTATTGTGTTTAACATGTGAAAACAATAGTCTTATTTCTTTCTATTCTTATCAACTAAGTGATTGTATAATAACTTCATTTTATTTTTACTTTATAAACAATATATTTTGTATCTCCCGGCACTACAAGAAAATAGTTAAATAGCGACCGAAAGTTTAAGTCACAAATATAACGACGGAATAACGACCGACTGGAAACCAAAGTCATAACGGTCGTAATTCCGTCGGCCACATTAGTCCCGTTGACTAAATTCAAATGACGTCGTTTTCTTCACCCGTAACGACCGAATACCGACGGAACTTAACGACCATTTACCGACGAAAAATATAATGACCGAATACCAACCGAATTAACGACCGAATACCGACGGCAAATATAACGGTGTATATTTATAAAGTAATAAATGAAAGGACACAAAACGCTATCATTGTGTGTACACTAAGGACCGAATACAGACGGAATGTAACGACCTATTACCGACGGAAAATGTAACGACCGAATTCGTGAAGGAAGACGTAAAGAGTACTAAAACGACGTCGTTTTATTTCCTGATTTGTCAAAAATAAAAATAAAATGAAGATTGAATTTCCAAAAATCCCTAAGTCTTCTTCAACACACTTCTTCGACAATCCTCTTCAACCACCGCCACCGCCACCGCCACTTCTTCGACAGTCTTTTTCAGCCACCGCCACTTCTTCTTCGACATTCCTTCCCCCATCTCCTTCCTTCCCCCATTTCTTACAAACCCAAACCCACCATCTCCTTCATTCCCCCTCCACTCCTTTTCCGACGAACCACCACTTCCGAAGAAATTCTTGATTCTTAGAGACAACAGAGACCCAATTGGAGCGGCTTTCTTGCTCTATTCTTAGAGAGTTCTTCATCAAAAGGTAATTCTTGCTTGATTTTAAATTCTTAATTCTTGCTTGATTTTTAATTTTTAATTCTTGCTTGATTTTTAATTTTTAATTCTTGCTTGATTTTTTGCTGTCCTATAGAGACCCAATTGGAGCGGCTTTGTTGCTTCTTCCTCAGATAGTTCTTCATCAAAAGGTAATTCTCTTCTTTTTCAGTTTTAATTTTGTTTGTTTTTAGCATATGATGTAATTTTTTATGTTTGTTTTTCTGCTTCGTGTTAATTTTTTTTGTATGATTTGATTGTAAGCAAAATACATAGTGTTCTGAAATTTTGTAGGTGTTTGATAATAACTGGACTTGGTAAACTTTGTTTTTAATAAATAATTTCAGTAATTAGTTTAAAGTTGCTTTTGTTTGGCGCTCGGGGGAGAGTGACTAGGGTGTTTAATAATGTTAAGAGTTTCTGAGAAGGCATGGTGTGTTGAGTGTTTGTGAATGCTAAAACCTTCTTCATACCTATTCTAATGAAGTAGAAGCTTTACCTTCAGTATATATGGGCATTAGTGAATGAAATTTCCCCCACCTTGATATCCACTTGTAGTTAGTTCTAAATCTTTAGGCAATGATTTTTTTTTTTTTTTAATTTTATTTCTTATGATTTTTGTACTCCTTGAAAAGAAGTCTACATGCATCACCTTCTTCTTACTTTTCTGATTTTTCTTCTGTGAAGGAAAAAGAATTCATTTTAGTAACCAGTTTTTCAAATACGCTTTTATAAACAATTGATTTTGAGCCTCAATGTCAATAATGTTGATCTTATTATCAAAGAGTTTTACAAAATATTAAATAAGGAGTTATGCTTTGAGCAACATCTTTTTGAGGATTGAATCATAAATAAAGCACATATAGGCATACATATATAGTTGAGTAAGAGAAATTAAAAAGAAAAACTCAATAGAAATAGCATAGAGGTGATGAGGAGATTGGTTTTGGACATTGTGATCTCAATTTTATTTGAGGGTGATTGAATAAACTTTAGTTTAAATCAAATTCACGTAATTGTATAAAAGTTTAATTATTTGTAAGAAAAAAGATTAATTCCACAAATACGGAGTTTGTATGCTTAAAATTTAACCCAAATCCAAACTTTTAGTCCCACTTAGCCATATGAAAATTCAAATATACTTCGAAATCTATGAAAGTATCTAACAAAAATATACTTTTGCCTTTTTTCTTCATCGAATTCCAATGTTTGTAATGATATATCATTCATTGGCGAAGGCAAATGTATGGAGATAAATCGTAGTAGTACCAATTATATCTAAAAATAATTTTTGCTACTTCTTAATCCGCCTAATATGTATTTCAGAGATGCCTCCAAAGAAAGGTGTTCGATTATCATTTAGTCAGTCAAGAGCGTCTTCTACGCCCCTACCTCCCAGCCAGATACATCAGGGGACTCGTTTTCTACTCTACCATCTGCCCCCGAGCGGGGTACGAAATTTCCGTCACAGTCTCATGATGCACATACATCTCGGGATACGTCTGCGTCAGTACCGGTGACTGAGTCTACGCCGGTAGCAGGATCTGCGACTCACCCGTCTTAAGAATGCCTAAAAGAAACTAATTTAACTTTCGTTGTTCTCAACAGATACATAGTCTTCCGAAACATTCTGAAAGGTTGTTGAAAAATCTGTCATGGGGCCCGTCAAGGAGAGTGATGTCATACACCGGTTACTTTGTTAACGGTTATAGATTTCACACAAAAGCCTACAGCGATGGAAAATGAACGACAAATAGTAGGGTATGGGTTAAAGGAGATTATTACGGAGAGTTAAAGCAAGTCATTGAGGTTGAACTTGCTGGAGTACCTCATCAAAAAATAATTCTTTTCAAATGCGACTGGTTTGATTCTACTCCAAATCGAGGTTTGAGGGTGCATCCTCAATATAAACTTGTAGAAATACATAGGAAAAGAACGTACCAGAGTTACGATCCATTTGTATTTGCTTCCCAATGTCAACAAGTCTACTACACACCTTATTCGGGTAGTAAGACAACATCTAGGGCTGATTGGTTGGCTGTTTGTCTGTCTAAACCACGTCTAATTGACGTTCCTGGTGTTCCTGTACCGTATCATTTGGAAGTATGCGAGGAGGAGACCAGTCGCATTGATCAAACTGTTAGTGAAGTTGGTCAACTTGCACACCGGTCAGGGGAAATTGAAGTTGTGCTTGTGACCGGTACGAGCCATGTTGATGATGATGCTGCTGATGAAATTATGTCGGGTGATGACAATTCTGAAGAAGATGATGAATTTATGTCGGAGGATGTCTTAGAATGATTAGTCTTTTACACACTTCTTGGAATTCCATAAATTAATTGTCGTGTTGTATAACTTTTTATCATAATTCAAGGTGGTAATTTTATTGCCATAAAATAATTTGATTCTTGAATTTTCAGATTGCAACTCATGCATTTCCAAGGATATACATATAAATGACATCAAGGAGTTTATGAGAAGTGTAAACTTTGATTGTGAGTGTTGTAATATAATAATAAGTGCATACTTTGATTGTGAGTTTTGATAATTCAAAGTGTGCACTTTATTGTTAGCATTGTAATGTAATGAGAAATGCACACTTTGATTGTGAGAGTTGTAATTCAAAGTGTGCACTTTGATTGTGAGTATTGTAATGTAATGAGAAATGCACACTTTGATTGTGAGAGTGGTAATTCAAAGTGTGCACTTTGAATGTGAGTATTGTAATGTAATGAGAAGTGCGCACATTGATTGTGAGTGTTGTAATGTAAATGAGAAGTGTAAACTTGGTTATTTAATGTTATTTTTGGGTTTATTGATTATTTTTGCTATTTGGGATCTTATTAATACTGTTTCTGGTTTGTATTTCTGTGCAACTGTTTTTTATAATAGGGATTTAATTAAATTTCAGATTTATTTTTTTAAATTAAAAACAATTTAGCGACCGAATATCGGGTGCTATATTAGCCGTCGATATTCGGCCGTTTACCAGTCAAAATGCTTACGATAAAGAAAAATATGTTTGTCAATACATTTGTGATCCGGGGTGTTAGAAAACATTGATTTTGAATTGATTTATAAAAACAAGCATATTAGAGTTTGTCGGCGTGCGCGCACGTGCATGTGTAAAAGTTTTGTTAAAAAAGTGTTAAAAGCCGAACCTTCTATGGTTGATCCATCAATTTTTTACAAAGAGAAAAAGTGATTTTCTTCGCAAATTGCCGCATTAAACACATTGTCTACTGGTGGCAATAGATCTTTATTCAATTGTTTATTCCGTATTGTACCAATACATGAATTGAGCCCAAGAAGGAATTTATGGACTAGCTTATCCTGGCGTTTTCGAGTAAGCACAAGGTAGTCTCCTCATAACCACAGTTTGGAAGAGGCACATATCGCTCCAGTTAATTCCAAAGAGTCTCAAGCTTTCCATAGAATTTCGTTATACACATGGCACCTTGACGTAGCAACTGATTTTTCTGACGCAATTGGCAAATTCATGGTCCGTTATCTTGCCCGTATATCGTTTTGAGAATCGCAAACATGTCCTTCTAGGTCTTGGCTTGTATCAGCATGCCCCGGAAATTTTGTTCACTACAAGAAAACAACTATTTAGCTACCGAAAATAGTGACCGAAAATTTCGGTCACAGAAATAGCGACCATATACTCGACCAAATGGAAACCGAAAAACATTCGATCGCTATTCCGTCAGTAAATGGTCGCCAATATTGGTGTCGTTGACCAACCCAAACCAACTAATATTCGGTCGCTAGTTGGCGACCAAATACCGACGGACAAAGAGACCGACCGAATCAAAACTACGGCGTTTTGACCATCTCGAGGAATTGTGACGGGTCATCAAAACGTTGTTTTTTTTATTCACATGCATTTACCTTAAAACGCCGTCGTTTTTCCATGACTAGAGGATTACCGGTCGGATCAAAACGACGCCGTTTTGGTCGTACTGAAATGATATCGTTTTGCTTCTCTCTCCAAAAAAATCCTAAGATTTCGCAAAGACTTATCCCTTTGAGAAAAAACCCAATTCACCCCGCCACCACTCAAAGACATATCTCTCCAAACGAAGACGCTATATTTGTCGTTGGAAATCGGTCGTTACACAGTCAAAGTCAACATTGATGGCCATTCGATCGCTAATATGTCGGCATTCGGTCGCTAAATATTTCCTCATTATTTGGCTCAGTGACGAAAAATATCTGACCACGTGGTTTGGTCACTATTCTCAATTTAACGACCGAATAGTGACGAATAAGTCCGTCCTTATTTATCTATTTTCTTGTAGTGTTTCAACGAAAGCCATAATTATTTACACATATGTTCCTACACTACATTAGTGAATCGTACACTTGATTTGTCCATTGTAGGGGGACACGGAATAGGTGGTTCATGTGGAACTTTAAAATTTTGCCGACTGTCCCGCCTATTTCTCGTTTGTTTACGCGAAATGTCCCTACACTCAACAGCGTCCTCTTTGGGAGGAGAAAATATCCTTCTCAGCACAGATACATGGCCCATGGCTTGTGGGAGAAGATTTCAATGTTGTCCTTAATCAAAGGGAGAGTTTTGGTTCGGTCCCAACTATGTTGGCTATCACGGAATTCTCAGAAACTATACAGGATTGCGGATTAATGGATGTTCCTTACTCTGGCAGCCCCTATACTTGGTGCCGAATTTTATTACAGAGATTAGATAGAGTTATTGTTAACTCGGAATGGAGCAATTCCTTTGAAGAGTCTCGTATTGAACATTTACACAAAGCCCTCTCGGATGACCGCCATTTAAAGGGGAAAATAAAACTCGCAAGTGGAAATACTGTTTCGGTAATTATGTTCCAACATATGTGGACAACGCACGCAGATTTTTTAGATGTAGTAGCAGGATGTTGAACGACTCAATGTAATGGAAATGGTATGGCTATCCTTATGCAATATCTCAAGCGACTAAAGGGTACATTATCTAACTGGAATAATTTAATCTTTGGTAATGTGCACAATAGTATTAAGCAGTCAGAGGCTCGACTATAGGCTGCCGGGGAGCTATTTGATAATGATCCCACGTATGACCACACAAACGACCTCAAATCAGCCTGGGAATTAAATTCAAATTTCCTTCTCATGGAAGAGATTTGTTGGCGTCAAAAGTCGGGGGCTCGGCGGTTAAAAGAAGGTAATGAAAACACGAAATTCTTCCACACTTTGTGTACTAATAAGAGGAAGAAGATGGATATTCCTCGGATACTCAGTGACTCGGGTTCGTAGCTTACGGATCCAAGGGACATTGGAGCAGAGGGGGTAGATTACTACTCCAAGCTATATCATAAACGATATCGGGGCAACGAATCAACTTGATGAAGAGTTCTTACTATACTTCTTCGAAATTGGATGCGCGCCAACACGTAGTTAGTTATCAAGCAAGCAATGGGATTCTTGGAAGGCGCATTTGCTATGACTTACTTGGGATGCTCTTTTTTTTTTGTTGTAGCAGGATCCAATACTACTACGGATTAGTTGATTCCATTAGTACTCGTATAGAGAGATGGAAAAACATGTTTTTAGACATGGTTGGCTGGACTATATTAATTCGTCCGGTGTTATCCTCAATGACGTTACATATCATGGCTGCCTTGTAGCCCCCGCGGGTGGTTTGGGACTCTATTGGGAGGCGCTTCAGCAATTTTCTGTGGAGCAGCTCAGGTGGAACTACACGTCGACATTGGATGGCAAGGAAAAGGGTTTTGCCGGAACAAATTTAACAACGGAACGGAACAAATTTCTGTGGAGAGCCTCATGGACGCGAGGCGCAATTCTTTATAAAAATTCTTATATATTGGAGATGGTGATGAATTTTGATTCAGAACAAGGTATGGGTGAAGAGATTAGAAAAAAAATAGAGAAGAGAAGAGAGATGACAACATTTTGTATGGTGAGATTTTGTTTTTATTTTGAAATAGTTGTTTTTAACTTTGATATTGTGGATTTTCCCGACATCACCACTTGTTTCATTTCTATGGAAATATTTCTTATTTGTATTGAATTGAGTTTGAATCCGATCTTGTTGGATGGCATTTGCATTGGCCCTTTTAATTGTGAAATTTGCATTAAACTCCCTGCTTCGACCAACTTTGAATTGGATACGTTTCAAAAATGTTTTGATAGCTTGAAGCTTTAGTGGAATACACTGTACATGGCTTGTCACCTGTACTAGAGCCTCTTCCGCTGGAGTGGAATGCATAGACACTGGATTGTGGTGCCACTTGAAAGTCGACATAGTATTCGAGAAGGGCTCGGCGCAATCGGTACAGCATTTATTTGTGTAGAACATCATATTGTGGTGTTCGACTGCTCAGCGACGAGTCAAGAGTGGCTCGACGTTGGAGTCAGTCTCCATATGCGGATTGGTAGGTGCCCCAGATCTCGTAGTCTTGTTTTGTGTTGGGAGAGGCATAGGGTATGAAAATTTGAGCTCGTACTGGTGTGAGACTGGTAATGACTTCGGGATCCGGACTTGTATCTGTTGACCCCGACTTCTATTTGAGAACTATTTTGGAAACTTGGGTTTGGAATATGTAGAAATGTGTCTTGATTCGCTCAGACTTTCCGGTTGCGCCTCAACTCTTCATGTGTTTGCATTTGATTTTGAAACTCAATGGAAAAATGAGTTTGTTTATAGTGGGAATATTTTCGAAAAGCATCTTTATGCATTCACTAAAAGTTCTTTGTGTAACAATAATATTCACTAAAAAGTATTAGAAACAAATAACTTTACAAACTAGATCAAATCTTGTGATGTACACAATATCCTTAAACCGAATTCGCCTCCTTCCCTTTGGTGCTTAGGATTTTTGAAGGTGTTCGATTCCCAGGATAAGATGATCTGCAAGTAGAGCCTTCACAAGCACTGGAAGCTCCACAAGCGAACTGCCGACGAGCTTGCAACTATCACCAAAAAACTGTTTGTAAAAATGTTGTAGAGTTTCAGATTTTTGTGCGTTGTGTGTGCAATGGAGAATGAAGAGAATATATAGTGAAGCTGGTTCACTCCAAGAGTTTGCTGATTCATGAATTCAAATTGATTGCGGAATTTACTAGTATTCATGAATCCAAACATTCATGAATCCAATTGATTGCTAAGACCTCCCAAGACTCCCAAGGCCCCAAGGCCCCGCTCCCGGACTAATGTATTATATAATCTCGGTTGAACTCCGGTTGAACCTTGCATGCACCCGCGGGGGCCTGCCATACTCACACATTTACTCTAGCTTCTTGGTTCCCTTCTTATTAAGTGAACAAGAGATACCAAACAAAACAATGTGGGATACCCACAAATTTTGCATTCACTAATAATATATCCAACACTTTGAAAATAAACTGGCTCACACATTTTTTTTATGGCATGTTTTCAGATAAGATGGAGTAGAAACTTTGCCCAACAAACTCGTGGAAATCAATCCTCGGAGCTTGGGGAATTTGTTGGCTGTATACTATCATACTTTTGGAAAGATTTATGCATCAGACCACCTATGATAATTACTTATTTCAATTGTTTGCCTTGTAAGAGTTAACTCATTTATATTATGTATTTCTTGTTTTGATGACTTTGCTACTGAGAATTTGAGATTTTGTATATTTTAGTGTCGAGAGGCACGCAGACACCTTACTCAGCCGAACTGGATCCTAGCGGAGGGGTCGGTGGTGTCACTGATGGTATCAGAGCCTAGGGACATGATTACTTTGGGAATGTAGGTTGGTCCCTCTACTGAATAATTAGATACATATTGCGTATGCATTATTGATGGAAACGTTAGTAGTTTTATGATTTTGAGTGAAGAACATGAGCTGTATCATGGCTTTGATCGTTAAGTTTATGATCTATCCTTGGTTTCAAAAATTGAAACTTATCTTGAGGAATTTGAGGTCTTAGATTCTCTTTTCCTAACGATTATTACCAAATTAGCAGATGGAAATATGAGATGAGAATAAAGGAATAAGATTCAAATTATTGAAAATTATCTGAGATTACTTTGAACAATGTCCTTGTATTTAAGAGGAACATGTGATGGTCGTTTGAATTGTTTAGGAACTGCATATCCAGGCTTACTATAATACTATGTTGTAGGAGAAGTTTTGCACATCTTATGGTACTTCACTAGTGATCTCTTTCCGATTTCACTTGGGACAATAGATACTTGAAAATGGTCGAAGTAATTTAATAGGAACATTATGTCCAAAATTTTAGGTTAATTGCCACTTAATTTTTGTTCAGATATGGCTTATGGATGCAAGTGTTTAGAGCTTTGTACAGTTCGACGAGCTAATTATTTTAAATCAAATTTCAGCTTGGCTTGCATCTAAAGGGTTTTACTCTATTAAGACGTTGATCTATCCTAATTCAAGAAATTTTAGAATCAACTCATTAGCATATGTTGTACGTTATATATCTTTTTGAGCATGTCTTTAAATACTCAATTTTGCTTTTGAACATCAAATGTGTGATTTGATAGTAAAACTCATTAGCTTATGTAATTACTATTCTAAATGTCCCTAGTTTTATGTAATGTTCTTTACAATGAAATAAAACTAGTATGATGCAAGATTGATGATTGTGTTTTACTGATCATGTGTAATAGATACAAATCATATCATATATGCAATATATTGGGATATATTATATCGGACGTGATCTGTTAGAGAAGTAATATTTCATGGTCCTTAGTCATAAGTATTACCTCTTCAATACTATTTTAGAATCCTTAGACCTTATGTCTCCATTGATTCTAGCATGAATGGAGCTACGTTTTGACTCAATCGGACGTTACTTTGAATGTGAGAGGCATTGTAAGGAATTTGTCCCTCTCTTATTAGAGAGATATATCCATGGGCCCCTCGATAGGGAAAGACTGTCTAAATGCATGGTCGTGCTCAACAAACACCCTTGAGTCCTCCCCTGAAGGATCCGCTCATACAAAAAGAACCGAAAAATTCAAGAAAAGACTTATGTTTTGGGTTCAAGAATCTGATTATTGAATGGAAGAAGCTGTTTCTTGGATACGTTGCTGCCACCGATTGATCTCCCTTTGCGGAATGTCCCTCTACAGGTATCTACACGACGAAACGGGCAGCGATTGCTAACTCTTCGTTTTTCTGATTTTCGGGAATTAGAGAGAAAAGGGAGAGGCAGAAAACTGTTTTCTGGATATCAAGGTATTTCGGCTGAAAAGCATTAGTTGCCTAGGGTTTCGACCAAGAGTTCATTATATAGGGTGTGAGAGTTTGTTCCCAGAACTAACTCTTGCCTAGGGTTTCGGCCAAGAGTTCATTATATAGGGTGTGAGAGTTTGTTCCCAGAACTAACTCTCACGTCCTCAACTTCTCTCGGCAATGGGAGTCCTTAACTCCCACGTCCCTTAGACTTCTGCTGGTAGTGGGAGTCTTTATCGGATAATAACTCCCCACGTAATCCCAGCTATACCGAAAATGCCCCTTATCTCTAATTCGAATAATAACGCTTTATCATTCTCAGAAAAAGTGAATGTCAGATACAATGAACCTAGACACATTCTAGATTCATTGAATCTGGACATGAAGCTCGTTAGCTCGTCTATGCGTGTGACCATGTAGGTTCATATCACAATGGCAATGAAAACACACTTAGTAGTAGTGTGAGTTCATAAATCACAAGCGGTCCCTAGCAGAACATTGTGACTACCCAAAGTGAATGAATATACAACGGAACCTAATATCAATCCACTATTTAATCCCTTTGTCTTGCGATATCCTAATTAAGCATAAGGCATGGTAGTCGTCACCCTTATTAAGCTTAATTGTATTTATGCTCGATCTCCAGGTAGACTGTTCCAACAAATAGTATATGATAACCACTTTATCAAATACATTTGAGCACGGCTATGCATTTAGACAGTCTTTCCCTATCGAGGGGCCCATGGATATCTCTCTCTAATAAGAGAGGGACAAATTCCTTACAATGCCTCTCACATTCAAGCCATGATAGGACACTACATCCGACCATCAGTCGTATTGATTACTCGATTAAAAGCAACGTCCGACTGAGTCAAAACGTGGCTCCATTCATGCTAGAATCAAATGGAGACATAAGGTCTAAGGATTCTATAATAGTATTGAGGAAGTAATACTTATGACTAAGGACCATGAAGTATTACTTCTCTAACGGATCACGTCCAATACAATGTATCCCTATATATTGCATCTATGATGTGATTTGTATTCATTACACATGATTAGTAAAACGTAATCATCAATCAAACATCATACTAGTTTTATTTCATTGTAAAATAGATTACATAAAATTAGGGACAACTAGAATAGTAATTACATAAGCAAATGAGTTTTACTATCAAATCACGCATTTGATGTTCATAAGCAAAATTAACTATTCATATGAAATGCTCAAAAAGATAAAACGTACAACATATGCTAATGGTCCTAGGGCACTACTAACAGATAGGACGTGGGAGTTGTTCTTGGAACAAACTCTCACACCCTATATAATCCTCTCTTGGCCGAAAACCCTAGGAACTAGTTGCTTGAGCCGCAAAACATACCTACGACTCTGAAATCAGATTTCGGTTATTCTGCCTCTCCCTTTCTCTCTAAATTCCCGAAACTCAGAAAAACGGAGAGCTAGCAATCGTTGTTTGTTTCCTCGCGTGGATACCGGTAGAGGGAAATTCCGCAAAGGGAAATCTATTGGTGGCAGCAACACAAACTCTGAAAGTTCAAGAATCGGAATCTTTCATTCAAATCAGATTCTTTAGCCAAAAAATGTAAGCTTTAGTTTTAAATTTTCAATTCCCATGGTATGAGCGGATCCTTTCGAGGAGGACTCATGGGTGTTTAGAACGAGTTTTTGCCCATGAATCTCTTCAGTTATTTGTTCAAGCAATATCCTCAGGTTCATCGTTGATGACAGATTTTGAAATATAGAACAACTGCTGATGATAGCCAACTTTTTGGTTACTAGAATCAAAGATAAAAGATATTGAACAAAGGTTGTCAAGGTTACACTACAAGAAAACAGCTATTGAGCTACCGAAAATAGAGACTGAAATTTTCAGTCACTGAAATGGCGACCTAAACCGCAAAAATAGCGGTCGCTATTTTGTCGCACATATCGGTCTCGTCGACTAACTCAAACCAAAACTTGAACGGTCTCTATATATTTAGGTACCGACCAAAAACCGACTGCAAAACGTCGTCATTCTATTCTTAACTACCGAATACCGACAGAATCCAAAATGACATCGTTTACAAGATTTATCAAGTGATACAAAAATTGCATAAAACGACGCCGTTTTGTATTCCTTAACGACCGAATACCGACGGCCTCAAAACGACGCTGCTCTATTCGTAACGACCGAATACTGACGAAATCCAAAAACGACGTCGTTTTAGGGTTTGTAAATTTGTGTGAAGTGACACAAAACGACGTCGTTTTGATTCAGTTCTCAACACCACGTTGTTTTATGCGCGAATTATTTCTCTAAAAAAACCTAAGTCCAAGCGACTTCCCTTTTTGTTTCTCTCGTATCATCTCATCTCAGTCCGGTGAATTTCGGCACCACCCGTCCCTTATATCTTCTGTGAATTTCAGCCACTACCCCTATTCCTTCAAGAAGCATCCGTTTTATTCTTTCCCCTATTACAAATCGATGCCGCCACCACAGTACCAATCGACACCCCTATCACAGTGCCAATTGACGCCACCACCACCTCCACCTCCGAACTGAGTTCTCCAACGCACCACTGCTCTACTTACCTAGTAAGAAAGTAATCATTGAAAGGAAAAATGTAGTGAACGAATTCTTAGATATTTTCATCGATGGCTTGACGACTTTACTCTTGAAATAAGAAAGAGAGTGTAGTGTTATATTAAAATCGTGAACTAAACCTATACTGAGAACGTCATATGAGATTGTCCAAGAGTATTTGTGAGAACTAAAAGTTTAGTTAAAAGAGTTGATACAACCTCATGTCGACCTTTTGGGAGCACTAATTTTATTTATAAGGGAAAATGAAAGACTACTCCAGACTTATAATAATTATAGGGAACTGAATAGTGTTACAATGAGAAATAAGTGTCAATTATACATGATAGACTAAATCTATGAACAATTGTGATGTGCAAAATATTATTTTGAATTTTATTTGAGATGATAGTATTAAGTGAAGATTAAAAGAGGATATGGACATTGTGTGTGTACTGTTAAATTTTGGTAAGACAAATGGGGCAACAACATACACTTATCTAATGCATATGATTATTGAATAAATACATAGGTCATTTGTTGGTTATATTTGTAGATGATATTTTGTTTGATTTTCTTAACTTTGGAGAAAGTGGAAGACACCTGAGGATAATTAAATGCTGAGAAACATAAGCTAATTGCTAACTTTAGCAAGTTCTAATTTTATAAGGATCAAATGATACTTTTGAGATATTCAGTTAATCATAAAATATTATCAGAAAATTCGATAATACTTTTAGAGATACTCGAAGGTATAAGATTCATCATGGACAAAGGTCTCTCCCCATATGAAGTAGAACGTGACTGCTTATGCATTGTCAATAGTATCCTTCGGCTCGAAGAGGATCTCTCTTCAGTAGGACATTATGTTAGCTTGATTATGGATTTACTAGGGAGTAGAAATGCCAATATTTGATATGTTCATAGGTTTTGTAATTATTCAGCTGATGTATTGGTAAAGTATACTACGAGGACTATTGGTTTGGAGACCCTCAAGGGTTCCTCCTACCACCTGTTCTCTACGATCTTAATACATGATTCATATTTTTTCCTTAAAAAAAATTCGATAAAGGTTGAGGTTGTATCTTCGCGAGAACTCCTTAACTGACGAACGAGAGTACGAAGTTCCATAGGAATCTGATACCAGTGAGTTTTGTTTTCTTGATGTCATCCACACCTATATAGTTTCGCAAGACGTTAGCTCTACCTAGGGATCTTCTTCCTTTGAGCTTGACAATAGAGATCCATGAGATAGGTTCTAGTCATCAGGGAGAGATCTCTTGGGTGTTGAAGATGAAATTTAGGCTTGTATATTTGACATGTATATGCTAATATGATGCAGTTACTGGAGACCTATTAAGTAAATTTATATATGCTGATGTAGCCTTCAGTATGTACTCGAAGAATACCTTTTTGGCACATATAGATATGTTCTTTTTATTTTATCTTAGGTCTATGATTATATGCTTGTTTGTGCTTCTATTGTTGTCAGTGCCACGTGTGTGGCGCTAACTTACCGTAGTAAAGTGGAATTGGTTAGTTGAGAAGAATAAACCTAGACATACTTAACAATGTTACCTCCTCAGTGCTAAGTTAAGTTCAATGCAGGATTTGTATATGTGAGAGAATTATGAATGGCGTATATGATATTAGAAATTTAGGTTATATGTGTAATACCCGGGATTTTTTCTTACGCGTTCTCGTAATTAATTTTTGCACGACTAATTGAGTAAGCGTAATTTATTTAGTGTGATTATGTGATAACATGCCTATTTAATTTTTGAAACATGGTTATATGTACATATTGGGGTACATTTTGTTGAGTGGCGTATTTGACGAGTTTGGAAGCTGAAGGACTTGGTTGAGATTTATTTAGAATAGTAATTAGTGGGGAGTTAATTAATGAATTTTAGTGGGATTAGGAGAAGTTACCAAATAAAAAGAAAAAGAAATAAAAAGAGAAAGGGAAAGAGAAAGAGAAAATAAAAATAAGAATAAAAAGAAAAAGAAAATAAATGTGGGAAAAGAAAGAAGAGAGAGAACGTGGGAAAGAGATAAAATGGAAGCAGCAGTAAGGCAAATAAAAAGAGAAAATAAAATCTTACCAGAACTTTGAGTAAGAAATTAAGAGGGTAACGTTCTCCGTTTTGAGTAATCTTTATATCGATTCGAAGGTATTCGAAATACGTACGCGTGAGCACAGACGGATCGTGGTTTGGAGTTTGGAACGAAAAGTAATAGCACGGGGAGCGGAACTGGTTTCTGGATTTCGGGATTCGTGTAATTGCTTGCGTAATTTGCTATTGTAACATGTAAGGATCAGTCTCCTTTGTGTTTTCAAACGTAAAGAGCTTGAAATCAGTATTTTAAGTATGATTATGAGTATGAATTGTTTTACCCATGTTTTAATGCACAAAACAGATGAAGCGTTGGTTGTATTTGCATTCTACGTGATTAATCGTCAAATATGTGTTGTATTATAAATTAGGATATATAATTGATGTTACTTCCTGCCCCTTATTTTCCTAATTGTTGTTTTCTAACCTTAATTGACACTTGGATAGTTTGATAATTGCATAATTGGTATTGTTGGAGTAGTCGTCGAATTTGGTTTTCGGAGTCGTCGTCTATTTGGTATTGGCCAACCGAGTTGTCGCCCTATTTTGAGCTCTTATCTAGGAACTGCTAGATGACAAGATTCATTCGATATATAACGTGAAATGTGTTGATCCCGGGAGATCATGTGTATTGTGGAAATTCTTGGGCCCTCACCCGATGTGTTGATCATTGGGACTGTAATGGTTTTGTGGAGTCCATAGTGATAGATGATGATGCAATGTAGGATGGATCCTTAAACCTTAGGACCCGTTCGTTCGGGTGTCATAATGGACCCATGTATTGTACTTCTTAGGGTATCCTAACTTGACCGACGTTATGGGCCGTTACATCTATTGTTGTAGAGTCGGGACTATGTGATTGAGCTCCAATTGTGGGAAGTCGAGTCACAGCGATAGCTATGATCATAGAGTCTAAGAAATGTGTGTAATCGTGCGTACCGTATGGGCAGAGCATGGTTCTTGTCGTGCATTCGGTTGGGTAAATGCTTAGACGTGAAGAATATGGTTGTTTGCTTATTTATTGTTATTTATATTACTTATTCTTGTTTGGGTCTGTCTTGTTATGTGTTTTGAGTAAAAAAATCTGTATTTTGGGGTAGAGATTGGGAAGGTGTAGAAATGCACTTTTCCTTTGTTAATTTACATTGTTTTCGGTCCTATCTGAATCTCGGTCAACCGGACCTTCAGTCCATCGTCCAGGGAAAACTACTGGGACTGATTCCGGGTGACATGCAGTGGATTACGGATGACCGAGATGGAAATCCCTTTGACCGGAGTTGATGTGGTCCACCAAGCTTAGTCCTCGGGGCACAAGATATGATGTATAGAGTTTGAAATGGATGAGTCTGAAAGTTTGTTATATTATATGTGATATGAAAGTTCTCGGGGCACAAGATATGATGTACGTAAGTTTGTTATATTATATGTGATATGAAAGTTCTCGGAGCACTGGAGTTTGAAGTTTGTGTGCTGTGATTGAAAGATTTCAAAGTTTTTTGCAAGTGTACTAAGTTGGGAAATTTAGATTTTGGGAAATGGGATATTTTATTTAAGATATGGAGTTTTCTTTTGAAAATTTGCACTGAAACTTGTGTTTTATAAACACTGCGGACGATGCTTCGCCTTTGCATCCGTTCACGGCCTTCATCCGCAGAGATGTTAAGACCTTTGTTCGTATGGGCGGACGAAGGGTCCGGACGATGCTTCGTCTAGAGCTATCGTCCAAGGGGCATTTTTTAATTTTGTAATATTTTCTAAATCATTTTTAAAGCCCCTATGACCTCTAAAGCCTTTTATAATTCTCTTTATTATGTTTGTTTCTAACGTTTAAAGTTTGAAGTCAACTTTATATATAAAAATGCTTTGGAAAAAATGTGAAAACTTTTTTTTATTCTAATGATACTTCATCTCAAGGCTGTTTGAATGTTATGTGACTAGTTGATTTTACATGTATTATATTGTTGTACATAATTGATTAAGGTTGCTTTGATGTGTTTGGTTAGTGTGATGGCCTAAGTGAACATATGGGAAACATATGGGTAGGTGTGATGCTTTGAAAGGGGTGTTAGTTAGGGTAGTTAGTGCAGGGGGAAACTATAAGATGAAGTTAGAAGGGGAAATGAAGGAAAATGAGAGAAGTTAGAGAAATTCTGAAATTTGAAAAAACTCGAGTAATCCCAAGAAAACAATCTATTGACATAGCTATTGAAGTTTGATCGCCTCCATTCTCGTTCCTATAGTTTAAGGACTTCAAGTACTATATTCGGAACGGTGGAGATTAAGATTTAACGGCTCAATTAGGAGTAATTGCTTCTGGAAGTTGCCTATGCAAACAATAAAATTATGCTTCATGTTCTTCCTTTGATTCTTTTCGTTTAAGTGTTCAAGGTAAGGATCCTTCACTCTTCTTTTTCAGTCCTAAAACGCATGAACTGATCTTTTAATTAGTTATGAAATTTATGAAGATTTCCCATGTTTTATTCCATAAAACCTAGATGAAGAACCGAATGATATTTGCATTGTTTCATGATTATACTTGTTGATTCTTGCGTATGTTGTTGATAAATTGCTGGATGAATTACATGAGAGTCAGCATGTGCATATTCTCAATCTAGAGCTCTTGTCTAATTATGATTGTAGACCAAGATATATTCCGAATTTACAAGCATAGTTGCCCGGGAGCACTTTCAATCCCCCCACGTGGCTCGGATCCTTGCGGGATTAAAAAGTTAGGGTTGTTAACAGTGTCATGCAGTTCACGAGGATGAATCATGATAGTAGTATATCCTTAAACAGCCTATAAAGCTCCTTACCAGTTACGTTATGTCACAAGTATGAGGGCCTTCCTAAACGACATTAAAGTTTGAGGTTGTTAACAGTTGGATAGTATCATTGTCAGATAATTGAGCTTGGTTGTAGAATTAGTTGTTGCATGTCATTTTGATACTAATCATGTCAAGTTTATATGTATTGCAAGGCTACAAGTATGTCAAGTTATGTTGAGTACTCGGAGTACGATTTCTAATATGTATGTGATCGATTTGGTTAAGTATTGTTATGACATGTTATGTGTATGTTTTGGTATTGTTTCTAAGTTTTATAAAGAGTCTTAAAACATTGTTTTGGGTTGGGAATTTTGAATAGAAAATGACTTTTCCTACACAAAATTTGCCTTGAAAATGACCTCACTGGTCTCTGTCGATCTATTCGGTCGACCGATTTGTCATGCAGGTCATCCGGACTTTTTGTAAATGTTTCTGTCCTGATCTCGGACGATCCTATTGGTCCACCGGCGTGTTTTACCATCATCCGAGATTTTCTACTTTGTTTATGTTCCTTTTCAAGTTATGTTATATACAAGTTATGCAAGCTCTGAACTCCTGTATCATGTTTTCAAGTATTTTACAAATGGTTCAAGATGTTTACATGTTATTCCAAGTCAAAGATATTTCATATGTTTTGGGAAACAAGGAATGTTTTGGAGTCACTTTTGGTCCTTCATCCCAAGGTCGATCGATTCTTACTAATCTAGTGTGGCCTATCTTGTTATCTTTTCATGTTTTGCAGATGGGTATGATGAGGGTGCGTATGACGAGGCTTGGGATGGGGTGCAAGACGAGTAGTTTGATGAATGATAAGTTTGTAATTTCCTTTAAAATACTGATGGATGTATAATAAAGTTAGGTTATTTCGTCGTTTTGTTATGGCTTGGAAGATTATATAATGTTAAAGGTTCTTTGTCTCATCGGTAGATTAGGCATTGCCTAGTCACCTTCTGGTTATGGGGTGTGAAGGAACTTTGTGTTGAACATTAATGTAATACCTAAGGATAAACTTGTAGTATATAAGTTAGACGTTTTTGTTGCTTTTATCATGTAATAAAGTAATTAGAGAACAAGTATAGTTTCTTTCTATGTATGGTGTAACACTAGGATTAAGTTAATATCTAAAATCAACAGGTTCTTTGAAGTTATAGATTTATTTTGTACGAGTTCGATGTCTCATCAACGAATGAGGCGTTGTCAGGTCACCTCCAGATTACGGGGTATGACAGTTAGTAATACTCTTGTTGAATGATCGACCTTTTTTAGTTGATTGGTGATTGGAGTGTAAACCCATACACGTGACCTTGGGTGATACACCATGTGTATTGTGCATTCCCGTCTTCAATAGGGCTGAGAATGAATGATTAGTGGAGTGTTTGAAAATCATCTGGCGATGTTCAAGGTAGTGGATGTAGTTTGAGTGATCGAACCACTAAAAATTATGTGTGTTTTATGATTCTGCTTTACATTTGAGCTTATGCTTTGATCGTTGATTGTTTAGCTCTTGAGATTATTGCTATCCTGTTTGGAAGAAATCCCAGCGTTCCATGCTTTGTGAAAATTGGTGAAAATAATTTAAACGCTCAATTCACCCCATCTTGGATATTTAAGATTATAAAAAAAAATCAATATTTTCCAAAAAAAAACAAATTAACAAACAATGCCCATTTTGTTTTCTCCAAAGAAGCATGTCTTTGGCGATGACAAATTTCAATTGGATTTTATATGCTTTTTGTTACTACAGATATACAAATTTAATACTTATTTTTCTTTCTTTCTCATTCCTAAGTTTCTCAATTATAAACATTGTTACATTGTTATTCATTTGACCTTCTGATTATACTATTTTTATAGGAGGAATGTTGATAAAACAAACATAACCTCTAAGATATTCGCTCAGATCAAATTCGATTGGGATTCGTATCTCTAATGTTAGTCGGAGAGACGCGAGCTATGGGGTATCTATGAGATTAAGGCTTTGGATTCTACAAGCGATGTAGAAATTCAACAACAGACCCATAGAGTTCTATGCACGTAGAGTTGAAGTTGGACATAAAATTCTACGATCGTAGACCTTTTGTAAAACCTTAAGAAACTGAGTTTCAGTCTCAGTAGTATTTATATAGCCTCATTAGAATCCTAATCTGATTAGAATTTTTCTCTTAGGTTATTCCTAAATAAGTTCTGAAAACCAACTATATTAATTAATTAGTAAAATAACAAATTGTCTCATTTAAATAATGACTCCATTCAATTAGAGGACCTAGATCAGAATCAAACCTTAGGCTAAGGGCTCAGCCTCAAAGTCACTCAACCTCCCATTGCTTTTCTGTAGTTGAGTCTTTACCCTTAGCACACTGCTTTTCAGACCATAATTAATTTCCAATACTACTTGATATTAAATTCATAAATCAAACATCAAAACTATTATTTTTCCACGGATCTTTTGCATTTATAAAGCTTACTAGCTATGCATAACCGGAGAAAAAGTTTCCCAGCCGACTTCATTTCACATCCACCGGGTGATGCGTCCATCGGCTAGACCAGCAGAAATACCATGGCCCAAGATATCGAACCCTAAAGACTCCTGTCCAAAAACTTCGTTCACAAATTCAAGTTTCCCAAGTACTAATCGGCTTTGGTTGTCCCTGCGCCAATTCTCCATGACTTTCTTGTATGGTGCAATGTCATTCTTCACAGGACTAAAACTTTGGCCTCCAACAGGAGTTAATTCAAATGGATCCTGAGTAATAAAGCCTATAGCTAGAACAAATAGTAGCATAAAGGTATACATCAGCTAATCCATCTGAGAACTTGGGGGCAAGCGGAAGGTGAAAGAACAATGTAAAATTTTGTAGTAAAGATGTTAAGTTATAGGAAGAATGCATGTTTTAGGTATGTTACAATTATATTCTGGTTTAGGTTCTTATTGGTGAGTCGTGACCCTTTTTTTTTTTTTTGCTAAGTAAACTGTAACTATATAGAATATCCAAATTTGGATACAGATTACAAATAGTGCATCCCCTGTCACACAATATTGATGGGGAGATATTTACAGGAGCTATATAGCCAGTTACATCATTCAAAATGTCCCATTTAGCTTGATTATGGGCATCGAGTTACAAGTTCTATTAACATAATTGAGTTTCCAAGAAATGTACTTATTAAGAAACTCTTTACCTCTCTTGATCTGATCCATACCCATCCATTCATAGCAATGATGTGACCATTTAAACTTCTAATGACATTTAAGCAATCACACTCAATGATAACATTCTGATTACCTCTAATCTACAATTGTTCCATGATGAATAATGCCGCATCTACTTCCTCTTCGAGTGGTGATCTAGTTTTACCTCTTTGGATCCATGCTCCTAACACCCCGCGGTATCATTTCTGATAAGACACGCACTGATTGCCATTCACTACCTTTATGAAATGCAGCATCAAACTTTTCTTTACAAATTTTTTTGGGATGTTGCTTCCATACCTGCATTGGAGTTCTTGTACCAATCTTTAATTTTCTTCTAAAAGCCCCATCCCAGTAGGTTGTAGCTGCTCTAGCAATGTTATTGAACATATCATCCCATGGTCGCATTGGTTTCCCGCAGAGAACCTCATTTCTGAATTTCCAAATTGATTTCATAACTACCATAATTAAGAAATTCCTCTTTTTGCTCCTCGGTAACCAAGAAGTATTTGATGGAGATATGATCTCTTTCAACCACCTCACAAAATTTCAAGACTGAAAAACTTCGATCCATAGCTTCCATTTTGATGAGAACCATAGAGCTCCATAAAAAGGACATTTCAAAAAGATATATTTCACACTTTCCCTTTCACCATTACAGATAATAGAACTTGTATCATTTATGAGAAAACATATGTTTAATCTATCTCTCGTTGGGAGTGATTCCGAAATAATTCTCCGAATGAAATGTTTATGTCAATTATGTAAATTTGAATGTCATACATTTCCCCAAGCTGCCTTGTCCAATTTTGTAGTTGAACCATATTGAGAAGCTCTCTCTTCACTACAAGAAAAAATCGCTTTTAATGACAACAAAAGTTGTCACTAAATGTTCGTTGTGAAACAAAAAGTTGTCACAATGTCGTCACTCATTGTCACTGAAAAGTATAAATTAATGACAATAATACTTTCGTCACTAATTTGTTTACCTTTTTGTGACAACATTCTTTATCACTGTTGCTATGAAAATGTTGTCACTGTTAATCTTGAGTTGTCACTAATTTTACAGAGTTAGTGACAAGTTTTAATTACAACAAATTTTGTCATTGATGTTCATGACTTGTGACAAGTATTAAACTTTGAAAATGAATATTTGTCACTGTTAGTATTCAATTAGTGACAACTTATATTATATTTATCATTATCTTAGATAATTTAGTGACAACTTAGTTTCATAACTAAACACCCTAAATATTGATAATGAATTTCACCTCCATTTGGCGATAATGAATTTCTGACCCGTGGGGCAGTTATATTTGGACTTCTTGTAGCAACTCCAATAGTATCATTACTTAAATCCTTTTTCGATCCCCTTGGTTCACCTTTCGAACAAAAGTCCCTTTGTCCCTGGTCCAATCATCTACAAAAGAAATCCACGAAGTTGTCATTAGTTATTGATTATATAAATTCATACAACATGAGACAACAAAAACTAATGATGATAAAAAAAACACGCATAGTCTTTGTGGTGTAGCAGAAAGCTTGTGTTGTGCACAAATTTCAAATACTCTTGATTGTATATATAGGAATCATAAATAATGGCAGATGGCTAATGGTTTCTTTAGTGGTGAGAAATAATCAAACAAACTGGTCTAACGGAAGACATAGACCTATGCATTTCCCCCCATTAAAAGTCTTAACCAAATTAATATCACTTACACTTACCAAAATTTGTGAATATTGCAAGTAAGCGGTTGAAAAGTTTCCTAGTGTAATGTTGAGGAACAAATCTCCGCTTCATCACAACTTTCATCTCATCTCAAGTATCAATTGCATGTTGGCCCACCCTTTTCCTTGAATTTGCTTCTTTGCCCCACCAAATAGAAGCATAATTTGAGAACTCCATGGCTGCCAACTTGATCTTTTTGTCCTCCGAATAGTTGTGGACTGCAAAAACATGACCAACCTTACGAATCCAATTTAAAAATAGTTCAGGATCATTTGTATCTTGAAAAGATGGAATCTTAGTCTTAATTGCACCAAGATTGTTGTCAAAACTCTGAAAAATTCTCTCCCAGTCTCGTCCTTCTTGGTTCAAAAGCATGATTATCATCAAACCTTTGAAATTGATCATTTGCTCTCGGCTGAGGTGGTTCAAGGGGTATTCTTGGCCGAATTTGTTCCCTCCTTGGTGGATTGGATTCATAAGACTCATGCCCCTCATCCTCGCCATCAAGGGTGTCATCGTTTTCTCGGCTTGCCTACCTCTTCTAGTTGCATATGGCTGCCTTTGGGGGAATTGTGGTCTCACCATTGTTTGTTAAACAAGAGTCACTCGTTCGGCCAATTCATCCAATCGATCCATGATCCTTTGGAATGGTTGTGTAGTGGCCTCTCTTAAGAGCTTATCTTCTACAAAGCTTTTATCGTGCTTTGATGTAGAGCCTCCATGTTGAGACATGATTACTAAGATACTCAAATTTGTTAGTTAGAAAACAATTCCCCCAATATTCCAACAATACTTGCAAAAGAACTTCAACTCTAGATGGCTTTAAAGATGAAAGACAAGAATTAAAAGCACCTAATGTTGCTTTATATAAAAAGCTGAAAAAAAATATAGGAATTGAATCCCTAACCTAAACAAGTAGTAAAGAAAGTAAGTAAGAGTATTCTTGAAAATCCTAAACCTAATCAAGAAAATGAAGATACTTTTTCCAGCGTATCCTTTTGTGTTTAGGATTCAAGATCTCAATCTTTTCTTGTTTCTTGTTTCTTGATTCTTTGAATCTTGAATCTTTCTTTTTCTTTTGGACGAATGTATGCTCAAGAATTCAGGTTTTAATCGCCCTTCAATCCTTGATTAAAATATGTATGTTCACGGCTCACTTTGTAACAGGAAAAAAATGTGAACTTTGCCAATTCTTGAACCCAGACTATGATGTATTTGATTCAAGAAGTTTGCTTGCTTGGCTCGGCTAAAATATTTATAGAGAAAATTTGAATTTTTTTTTTTGTTCAAGCAAACAATAATTTTTGAAAACAAGAAAAAAGGTACACACCAAAGAGAGACCAACCTTGAGCTCTGATACTAACTGATGAAGAACCTTGATAACTTGTACTAAGATTCAACACAAAAGGTTGAAATTGGATCTTTCTCTTCATGAAAATAGTTTACAAGGGAATAAATCAACGCAACACAATGTAGTTTGATTTCAATGGAGACTGAAACACCACGACAAGTGAAACTAAGCTTGTTGATTAGTAACTCAAGAATGAATGAAGTTCCATTTAAAAGTTCAATTCACAAGTATCTAAAGAATAACCTTACCAAATACCATATAACTAACTTGATTACAATGTAGCTGAAATCTCTCTTTAAATAGAGGAGATTTCGGCTAAGAGGGTCTCTCAAAGAGTCCTAACTTACCTAAACTACTAGAGTCATATTTTAACTAAACTACTAAAAGCATGATTAAAAGAAACTAGTAAAAGTAGTACTTGCCTTAAACTAAATGACTAATGCACCACATGTCCTTTGTTTAAGGAAGTACTTTATGTGCCAAAATTAATAAAGTAAATAACAATAGAAGTTGCTATAAAAGTACATGGCTAAATATATTAAAGTCTATAATACACTTTCATATGAACTTTCCAAAAATAGCTCTTTTAGGCACTTTCACTTGATGACTCGTGAAGAATGCCTTCAAATGAAATGATATGACTACTTGATCTTGGTTGGATTAATTTGGAGGTGGTCTTGATTGTTCTTTAGTTTGAACCCCTCTAATGAATGCATTTAGAGCTAGCATCATTCTCTTATGTTTATCAAAGGATCATTTGTGCTAGGAAGCCCTTTAGATGTGTACTCATCAGAAGATATTCAATCTTTAATCTAAGACTCTGAATGCAAGTTTTGACATGAACAAAAATATTTTATTCCACACTTTTAATGCCATGTTTGTCTCTTTGACACTAGGGGACTAGGGCAAGGATGGTTCCAAGCTTAGAGACTATATCAATAGAAGTAGGATCCCTTAACCACATAGACTCGAAACGAAAAGGTTTAGGTTGAAGTAATATGGACTCATGAGTATCTAGACAAATCAGTATATGGTCAGACCTAATTATGGCAAGGTGAAGAATAGAAGTCTTAGGGAACAAAAGACGCCACAATCAATTTACCACACCCTATCCAATCTAATCTGAATGTTCCCATTATCTTTCTGCTTGTTGTTCCAAGTAAAAGGGTTCCCAGAAAATCCAAGTTCTAGCAGATTACAAGAATCCATAAAATCCAGAAATCTCTTTTGGTTATTCACAGTAAAAGGTAATCCCCCTGTTTATCAAAAGAGCTTAAAAACTTGTTAAAATCACCCAAAACTAGCCAAGGACTAGAAAAAGTCAATAGCTAATTATTTCATATACACCCAAAACATTGCTTTCTGAGCATCTTTACAGGGGGCATAGATACTAGTAAACTGTCATGACACTCTCGGCATATGACAATAGATAATAGAGTTAATCATTCTATCATTAGACACTATAATATGAAGATTCACATTCTTTAACCAACACAAAACCAAACCTCCAAACTGACCCCTCGAAGGCATAAAATGAAAAAAATTAAAACTAACAGATCTTAAAATCAATGAAATTTTTTGAATTGGACGAGATACAAAGATCGGACAAAAACAAAATAGAAGGTTTTTAAGAAGTTACCACCCCTCTCTACGCTTGAACCACTTCAGGGTTCCCCAACCCATTGGCAGTTTCATACCAAAAACCCCATTTATAATTTGGGGGCATGGTTAGACTCGCCTCCTCAGTCAAATTGCATTACCCATCAACCAAGGCAGTTCCATATTCCCCGACCTCAATAATCTTAATCGGCTTCTTCCCTTTCCGGTTGAAATCATCCAAAGACCTACATTCCCTAGCTAATTGCCTTACGTGGATGAATCTCCTTCTAATTATATGACATTCTTCTTCTTCGAAAAAATATCTCAATTTAAAAAATTGACTGTGACACTCTAGAATTCATCATTTGATAATTGGGACAATTTATAATCTGATTTGTAAGCTGGAGATTTGAGGAATTACTCTCAATAGAATAGAGGTGATCTATGTATGGATTGGTGTGGGGGTGGATACAGTGTGGATTTTCCTTTTTGTGGGCGTCCTGATGAAGATCCACATATCTTTTTTTATTTGGCGCATGTAATGTTTGTTGTAATATTTGGTTTTGGGTTGGGTAGTATGTCAGGGTTAATTTATTTTGGTTTTTGGTAGCGTCTAGCAAAAGGTGGTCTTGGTTTGGGGTAGGACCTAGCAGAATGTGGGTATTTTTATTTGTCTTTGTGGGGATAGGATATTTCTCAATGTGTGATTCTGTATTTGGGTTTTGCAAATGGGCCTGTTGGATTAAAGGTGATTTCTCTTTCTGTGACACACTTGGGCTTCCAGGGTCGGCCCTACTGGTTTTCAATTGGTTCCTTACTGGGTTTCATTTGTTATAAGTTTGTTGGTTCAGGTTAGATATTATAGATTTTGACGTTTAGGCGGCCATCCGTTCCATCAGAGCTTTCACACTCTCTCATATTCGTATTCCTAAACAAAGTGCAGCAGAATCCCCTTCTAACATGATCATTCACGAGTAAGAACCAATGATCTTTGAAATAGGAAAATTACCTTAAGTTTACGGGATGACAGAAAATGTTTTGTGTTTGCTATAGAATCACCAACAACAATCGATCTTTATCGACTCCTGTCTCTAGCGGTATCCACACGATCAACTTGAACTTTTTCTTCATGTTTCTAATGCTAGTAATAACGCTCCAAAGTTGAAGACAAACTTCAGGAATTTTGGTATATAGGTTCAAGTATAAAACTGGAAAAACGAAGAACGAAAAATCTAATTTTTCTTCAAACATTTTTTGATGTTCTTGGTGTTGTAATATGACTGATTTTCTCTCTAAAAAAATCGGCAGTCTTAGAGTGTTTTATTGTATGATTAATCCAACTATTGAATGAGAATAGAAAATGAAATAGTGGGGTGAAAATTAATTCACCCACTACTTCCATTTTCCCCTAAAAAAAGCCCCCCACAATGCCCACTCTACACAACACCTCACATGACCATCACATGGCTGGTTTTGACTATTTCAAACCGGTTATTGGATCGGTTTTCGGTTTAACAAACCGGTTCAGCCGGATCGGGTTGACCAATCGAGTATTGGTCGGCCCAATCCAATTGTCTGCTCAATCCAATTGGATCACCTATATCAAATTTAAATTCCAACAAGCCCAATCCAATTGATCATAGTGTGCGACCCATTAGGCATTTGCTATGTTGGTTGTGACAACCATTGTCATCAGTAATGAGAGGTATCTATCAACACATCATTACTCCCAATTGACAAATATTCCGGTAATTCAAGTAATCACTGTTGTGACTTTTTGTACTAATCCATGTTTCCTCGATATCTAGATTGAACACAAGTCATATAGAATGTCACACTTGTATAGTTCAATCAATTAGTTTCTTGATTCGCGAGTAGACTAATCAAATGACATTAATATCTCATATTAATTTCACTTGTTCATGGCCATGAATTAGTCTCACTTCATCAAGGGGCCCAAAATATCACTCTTGTTATATAAAAGGGACAAATCCTCTATCTATCACACCTCATCCTACACATAGTTCATAAATACACTCAACAAATGCCTTTATATCCCATATAGTTACAGACGGCGTTTGACACTATCAAAGCATACAATTAGCTATGTAGGAAATCTTTTGTGATTTCAAATCGAATGATTTAGATACAATGGAATCATCTAGTTACAGACGGACGTTTGACACTATCAAAGCATACAAGTAGCCATGTAGGAAATCTTTTGTGATTTCAAATCGAATGATTCAGATACAACGGAATCATAATAAGCAACACGGATGACATTCATATAGTAATACACAAAGTGTTTCTTATAGCGGGTCAGTCCAATATTATGATATCCAATATCACATACCCATGTGTTGATTAAATATCCAATGTTAATCACGACACATACTAATCTCCCACATTGTTGTTGTCATAGGCATTCCACAATAATGATCGAGTAGGGACATTTAGAATAGTTCAATGTAAAAATTACAATAACTACTCAAAGGACGTTATTATGTTTAATACAATTGCATAGAAATAATAGCAGGATTCATTCGTATTATTGAGAACGCGTGATCTGAAAGATCCCGTGAGACCTCATATTCTGATAAATCACTTAGCAGATTCTGAGGATCCTGAGTGGTCGAATTCCTGGGAAATGGATACTGTTGATGCCTAGGAGATCCTGCGTGTCATGCGGCGGATACCGGGGGTCAGGCGGTGGCTGAGGAAGTCCTGAGTGGTCGGATTTCCAAAGGTCATGCCATTACGCAAGATTTTGAGGGGTCCTGTGGGCGAACCCGGAGCGTTTTGCGGGCCTTCACCTGATGAAGTTTTCATTGGGACTGTAACGGTATTGTGGAGTCCATGATAATGGGCGAGGATACAATAAAGGATGAATCCTTAAAAACTTGAACATGTGCTTATAGTGCGTGAACCTTCCTAACTTGGTCGTTGTTAGGTGTCGTTACAGTTATTGTTGTTGTATCTTGCATATGTACTTCAGCTCGTAAGGTGGGAAGTGTGTTCGTGTGTATGTTAGTGTTAACCATTCCTCGTAAGTGTCACAATATAAGTATTTATGTATGTGGCGGGTTGAATGGTCCTCGTAGCTTCTGAAGTGTGGAATGTGATATGAAGAGGGTGGTTAAACGACTAATTTGTTGCCTAAGTGTTTCATTCTTGTTTGGCACTTGTTTCATACTTGGTTTTAGTGTCTTATATGCATTTTCTGGGTATGGGATAAATGTGTGCAGAAATGCACTTTTTGTGCACAAAATTGTACATGAAAATCGACTTTCTGCAGCCCACGGACGAATGCTTCGTCCTTGCCTTCGTCCGCGGCTTCATCCGCGCAGGTAATGAGAGCTATTGTCTTCATGCGAACGAACCTGCGAACGATACCTTTTGTCCGCAGCTTCTGGCATTTTCTCCAGACGATCCATTCGTCCACAGCTTTCATCTGCAGTTTGTTCTTGAGTGTTTTCACTTCTTTCTGTTCTACGATTCATGTACCGTAATTCGTGCATTATGTATACTGTTCTGGAATATGTTTTCTGTTATTTAGCATTGTGCATACTGTCTAGACTTATCATTTTCTTGAGGACGTTTCGAGAATGAGAATATGTTGCACATACTCTTTGCTCTATATATTATCTGGTACAGGGATTATATGGATCATACTGAGCACCGAAGCTCAGTCCATTCGCTAATTTGTGCAGGTGATTATGAAGAGGAACCCTATTACGAAGAAGAGACTTGGGATGGGGCCTATGACAAGTGTTGAATAATCAGTCTAGATGTAGACGTCTATTGCTTTATGTTATATTCTTTTTAATGCTTTAAGATATTTCCGATGGAATAATCTAGTAATTACAATTTAGTCCTTATTTCCACTACAACACTTTGAACTTGGATTGAATAAATGAATTCCCTTTTATATAGTAACTCTGTTTTTGTGGCTTGGTGTCTCTTTTACGAATGGGACATTGCCGTGTCATCATCCTGGAGACAGGGTGTGACACATCAAGAGAATTTTCAAGGCAGAACAAGAAATGCTACCACTGGTGTAATTTTCCTATGAGTGAAAATTTTCTTTCCTTCTTCTGATAAATTATGAATCTCAAGAGTAACTTTATCAACTTCCAATGCCAGTTCATATTTCAAGTAAGGCAATTTGAGTGTAGAAATCCCCTTTTTCTTTGCCAAAAAATTCTCATACTTGGATATCAGATCTTTGGTCCTGCGGCACTAAACTAGCTTTCTCCATCTATTTTGTGGCATTTTGGTCAGGTTAAACCATGTCCTCAACAGACTTTATTAAAGCATTCATCATCACTAATTCCTTTTCCAATAATTTGATCTGCTCTTTGATATTAGCTATTAGTTGTGCTTCTTGAAAAGTCAAATCAATTGCACCAGAAACTAAAACCTCAGCCACAGCCACCACAGCCATATTCTGATAGTAAAAAAATCAACTAAACTCAGTCAATTAGGTGAGGCCAGAGCAACTATCAACAGAACCCAGGAAAATATTAGAAGATCGAATTATTCATATAAGAATCTCTTCATCAAATATCCTTCCTAGCCCTTTTTCCGACCACCCTTATAAATTTCTTATTTAGGGTGAGATGGGAATAAATGACAACAAGAAGACAGTTGCAACTTCAGCTGATCCAACAACATAGTACATTGTGGAGTTGTCTTTTCTCACCTTACAATACTGTAACAAAGTAATTAGGAATTGTGAATAATCAAGTTATATTTCATATAGAACAAATGTTACATATATATACAGTAAAACATCTATTTAGTAATACTTTATATAAAAATAACTTCCTTGTAGTAATAAAAAATCTTTGTCCCAACTCGGGACCAGTTAAAAGTCTGTCTTCCAAATAATCAACATTGTTGGAGTTCATTTGGCTGGAATCTGGTTGGAAATTATTTTTTACTCCAAATTTGTTTATTTTGATATTTTGTGGTGGATTTAGACTGATTATCCCAAAGATACAAAAAAAGAAAAGAAAAAAAACAATTAGGGCCGAAATCCGGTGAGCGGCAGAGCGGCGGTGGATGGCTGAAATGTGGTTGTAATGTTTTTAGGGTGAGAGAATACTCTTTAGAGAGAAAATTTGTAAAGGGGGAGATAGAAGTTTTTTTAAGTGGAAATGGGGATGGGGTGTAAACATTTATTGTGGGGGTGGGTGAAAAGTTTGACCCATATTGTCAAGGTGATATCTTAACTTTACAGTCTTAGCACGAGATGAAGTTTACAAGTAGGATTGTCAGTTAGGCTCAAAGGCTTGGATCTAGATCCAGAGTGGACCCATTCTAAGTCTAAACATACTTTTTCTTTATCGGATTCAAGAGTGGTGAGTCTATGATGTATCTTGGGTAGAGTCATAAATGAAACCAAACAATTAGAGTGTTTTACTTGTTCGAGTTCGTTCAAATTAGAATATAACTCGTTCGTTTTGTATCTGATTTTGTCCGCGAACTAGTTCGAGCATTCGTGAATATTATACAAAATATAGTTTAAAAATAAAATAAAAAACATAGTTTATAATCTTATTTTATTTATTTAATATTAAAATATATTATATTTCAATATTTAATAAAAATATTCAAAGAAAAATTATAATTTTATCGTCACTAAACAATTGTTGTGCGTATATATATATATATATATATATTTCAATTTTTTCCAATAAAAAATATTATATTTCACGTTTAGTGATCGAAACAATGGTCGCTAAAATTGGTGACCCATAAAACCATAGGTAAAAATTCTGAATGGAGATACATAAAGGAAAATTGGGAGATACTCTAATTTCGATTGGGGTTCTTGGATCAGACTTGATTTCTGGGGACACTGGATAATCTGCCCCCATGATGGTGTTGTTGGGGAGGGGGATGGATGGTGGTGGTGGTGGTGGGGGTGGAGGGTCGGGTCAATATGGGTCGGGTGGGGTTGGGTTTTAAATGGGTCAGGGTCTATCATTACAAAATTCCAAAAATACCCATCAGACAAAAACAATTGACTAACTCTAAAATTTAAATTGACAGTTGACCATGCCAATTTTGACGGAAGAATGGACTCCACCAATTGTAAATTGTTTTTGGATACAACTGTGTAAAAAAATTGTTTTTAGACCTTTCGTAAAAAAGTGAAATAGTTTTTGGACCTGAGGCGCCAATTTTCCGATACATAAATGATGCATCCAACGCATATTGGTCAAATGTGTTGCTTTCACACAAGAAAACAGATCAAAATTCAGAGACAAGCCAAAGTATGGGGAATTTTATATTTGGAATCATTTCAGTAGTGGCAAATTAAATGAGTTAAGAATTCGAAACATAAGATTATTTTTCCGCTGGAATGCCAAATGAGTGAAAAATCATTTCCTCTTTTTCGTGAAGTATAGCATCTACAAATGCAGCAACCATTATAATATTAATAAAACAAGAACCCAAACATGGCGCGCTAAATATTGGATTGGATAAATAATTTTTTCTATCCAGAATTTCTGTTATACTAATAGTTGATTACTACATGTACACTTCTTTTTTATTGTTTTTACGAATTCTATGATTGTTTTTAAATTAGGTTTTTAATTAAAAGAGTAATGCATAAAATCATAGGTAAAATTCCGTTCAAAGGACCCAACACGGTCGAATTCGGACCATAATCGAAAAGATCTGAATCCAAGTATACTTTGATAGGTCTAGTCTAGACCCAACATTTTAGATTCATTTGAACCTAATTGACAGTCCTACCAATGAGGGTCAAAGTCGAGTTTTTGTGATAATTAATCATGATTAACTTTGTTACAAAACTCAAGTCTTGGAAATTGGTCAATTTGTTTTTTTTTTTTTTTTGTATTTGAATCTTAAGTCTCTTTTTTCTTTGTTATTCTAGTTAGATCAACCGCCCTTCCTCCCCCATGCTCCGACTATGTCGGAAAACCCCACTATGAACTCTAGTGTTTGCTCCGCCACCATCGTCGTTACGCGCATCCCTTGGCCGACGGGTGATCTCTTTCATTTACTGGGCCTCTCATCTTCGGATATTGACCCTTTTCCATTCCCGCCCGAGAGGGGTCTCAATTTTTAGATCCATAACGTAGGACTTTTCGATCTGCCAAGCGAGATTTTGCGCAGATTAGAGTCCATCCCGTCGTGTTACTATCGTACAAGCGCCATCTTTGGTTCATCTCGGATAAAAATAGACCGCCGGAAGTGGCTCTTGGAGAAGAAATTTGTTTCGAAATCGCCGCAGAACAGGTGCGGGTCTCCTCGGGATGGATGGACAGTTGTTGCAATTTCCAAAACTTATAGAGATCCTCGCTGAAATGTATGAATTTTCTGGTCCACGAAGGACTTCTGTTTCAATGTTTTAACTTGAGGAGATTTATGATGCAATATTTGTCTAAAATGATGGTGACCATCCCTTATATGTTATTATCAACATCACTGCTGATGTCACTATCGCTAGTGCTCCAACACATATGATTTCTTATACTGCTGATCCTCATGGCGCTAATTCCATTTCTGCAAAGGTGGAGGCGATTGCTCGCCCCCTCCCGTCTCTATGAACTGCTTCGCATGGAATTGTGGCGAAATCGCCTAATTAGTCCTTTTCATAATTTTAGATTGTAGTTAGAGTCCCTTTTGTTTTATTTGTACTTTTAACGTCATGTTCAATTTTACGTTCATCCAATAAAGGACTTGACACTTTTTGTTATCTGGTCGCTTAGGATGACACGTGCTTTAAGCGTGCCACTTTAACTAGGGGTATTTTCGTCCCTCTAGCTCTATAGCTTCAGTAAAAACACCTCAAACCCTTTCTTTCCCAACACTTAGCGATTATTACCCATTACATCGAACTACATCATAGAATTAGTTCCCCAAAATGTCTTCTTCTAGTCAATCTATCAATTGTCAAACTAAATGTCGTTGTGGTGATAATGTCGTCCTAAAGATGTCTAAGACTTCATATAACCCGGGGAGATTGTTCTGGGGATGCAAGAATTATGAGGTTAGTGTTCATACAAATTTAAATTCGGCAACGTAAAAATGTTGGTTTCTGAATTATTTGTTTTAGTTTTGACCAAAATTTTGTAGAAACCATAGCATTGTGATTACTTCAAATGGTACGAGATGCCTCCATGTTCCAAATGTCCGATTATGAAGAAAAAAATGAAGAACAACAAATCATCAATGGAAGTCCCCGCCAGTAGAGAGAGAAAACTTTGGGCAGCTTTGGTGGTTTTTTGGTTGATTATATCTATTATTTTATTGTCTAAATGAATTGAAGGCATGTATGGATGTTGTTGTATCATTTGTCAATCAAGAATGTAGTAAAGTTATTATTCTGTATTTTTAATATAAGCTTAGTTTATTTTGTTGGTCTTTTAATGAGTTTTATTCCTTTCAAAGCTGTACAATATTGAAATAGAAAACAACCATAATATACCAATTTCATAAATCCATCAAGACAAATATATATAATCCATCAAGATAAGCATGGGCAAAATACCATTAATAGTTTTCTAATGGACAAAAAAAAACCATCAAAAGGCTAATAACCAATGTGTTTGTTACATTCACCACCCAAAAAAAAAAGCAACTAGATGGCCAAAAACTACTGCCTTGATAGACCAAATTTTTAGCAAATTTCCTTGCATTACAGGAGGCTCTATTGTGTCCAACCATTTGGCAATAACTACATTTGAAGGGACCACGCTTTTTCTTCCCCACCTATTACATTAAGGAAAAAACACAAACCATTCAATATGTTTCTACTAATAAGTTCAAATTACTTTTAAACACAAACAGTTTGAGCATATTACCTGTACCGGAACACCAATGTCCACAGCTTCTGTTGTGTCTTCTTCGATTGCCTGTTCAAAAAAATCTAATGTTTCCTCAAAAGGAACATTTTCAGTATTAGCCATTTCATCAAAGTCGGGGAGTTCAACATTATCTGGACATGACCTTTAGTTATGTCCAAGTCCTTTACACTTACTACACTTGTTGACATTACTTGAAATGTTACTAGACCCTTCACCATTAGAGCCTTGATTGACTAGGGGACATTTCCTGATATTGTGGCCTTGTTGCTTACATCTTCTACACTTTCCAAACCACAAACAAACCTTTGACAATTTCTGTCTTCCATCCACAGTTTTAGTTGGAAGAACCGTTGTTTTCTTAGTTCCTTTTTCACCTTCTTCCAGTCTTCTTTTTAGTTTTAGTCTACCACATTGCCTCATCTTCACTGGGGGCAGTACTAGAACTCTTGTAGACCTTGGCCAATTATTGGGACCCTTGGAAGGTCCCACAACAAGTTGGTATGATCTCCTGTAAGCTTCAACTGAATAGCAGCTATCAACAAAGTCTAAAATATTTTTATCTTCTTTTGAAATAGCTGATACTTGCCAGTTTTAGGATCTTTATCCATTTCCATGTAGCATGTTGTTCCCGGATTACTCCTTTTAAGCTCTTCGAAGTAATCCCATATTAGTTTGTATTGGTCCTTGTAGCTGCCCTCAATCATTTATTTAGCAATCTGTTTTATTGAAAGAGTCTTCTTCAAACAATATTCAAAATAAGTAACAAGACCACCTATATACTGACTTAATCCATCAACTTCAAGAATGGTACCACCGTGGTTTACTTTAATAGTAAACTTACCATCACAATCATCTAAAAAACAGAGCAATACTATTAAAAAACTAAAAAGAACACAGAAAAAGACACTAAACATGTGCTAAACCAAGTAGGGGACCACATAATACATCAAAAATTTTCAATAATACAAGGGGACCACAGTACACCTCACTGCTAACAATAACACAGAAAAAGTCAATAAATCATGTGCTAAACCCAATAGGGGACCACATAATAACATCAAAAAATTCAATAATACAAGGGGACCACAATACCCAAAATCATAAAAGTTTTAATATTCCCAAATATGCAAAAGCACACAAATAAAGTACTCAAAACCAGAAAAGTACCCCAATAAAGTATTCGAAATCAAAAAAATATCATATTATAAACAGTTTCTAAAAAACGATTCAAATCCAACTTACCATATTCAGCTGGTTTTGCTCCAGGTTTTCCGATGTACATATCAAGACTCATTGAAAATCAGATTGGGTAACTACGATTCAAAAGATTTCGAAGAGATCCTATGGTAATTTGGTGTTCAATCGCAGTGGGTAAAATGTTTTCGAATGGGGTAGTAAACCATAGTTTTGTGGGTAATAATCGCTAAGTATTGGGGAAGAAAGGGTTTAGGGTGTTTTTACTGAAGCTATAGAGCTAGAGGGGCGAAAATACCCCTAGTTAAAGTGGCACGCTTAAAGCATGTGTCATCCTAAACGGCCAGATAACAGAAAATGTCGCAAAAGTCCTTTATTGGATGAACGTAAAATCGAACAGGACGTTAAAAGTATAAATAAAATGAAAGGGACTCTAACTACAATCTCAAAATACGAAAAGGACTAATTAGGCGATTTCGCCTGGAATTGTTCGAGATTTAAAAACTCTCAAACAATTCAATTCAAGACTCAGTGCATCACAATAGAGTTCACTGTTCGGGCTTGTATTTATTTTTCCTAATAGAGTCATCTTCAAACTTCATCATTAATATCATGGTAGATTTTTTTTTCAAGTTTATTTGCAATCAAACAATGGAGGCGATCGTCTCAAATATAGAGAAGTTTACTAAGAGGTAGAGTTGTGCGGCTGCAACATGGCATTGAATGAAGGATTGAGAGCGGACATTCTGTTTGTATCTAGCGTGATTGCTTGCAAACTACTAAACATAGTTTTCAGCTAATCTCCCCTCATAATTTCATGCTTTACGAAAGCTTGCTGGCGAAAGCTATGACAATCTTGGAAGGACACTGATTTATACGCAACCTAGGGTTTATTATTTTAATAATAGAGTGTGTTTGTAAGATCCTAGTAATTCGCACTTTAGGAAAGTTGTTCTCTATAATTTGTTATGTACGCAAGTCATGTAATTTTTTTACTCACTCACTGGCTAGAATGTTTCTAAGGCAACCCCCTCATTTCAATGGGTAGGGGTCCCTCGGGATTCCTCTTTCCTTATGTAATTTCGGTTATCAATTAATGATATTGCTCTTTCAGTTAAAAAAGTCTTGGAAATTGTTATTCATTTGAAAAAAAAATTTATTTATTATGTATTGTAAAAAACCATAACATTTGTCTATCTGTTTTCAAAACACTTCATACTATTAAATCTGGTACTTCGAGTACATTTCTTTTCAGACTTATACATACACACACTCATTTATACTAACCAATCTCTATAACAAACTTGGGAAAGAGCCACACATATCGTTAAACCTTATACATGTTAGTAACCTCGCTTGTACACGACAAACGGTTCTTATACACATTAGTAACCTCTTTTATACTTCAACAAACGGTTCTTATACCCATTAGTAACCTCGTTTATACTTCAACAAACGAGTTCTTATACACATTAGTAACCTAGTTTATACTTCAACAAACGGTTCTTATACATATTAGTAACTTCATTTATACTTGACAAACGGTTCTTATACACATTAGTAACCTCGTTTATACTTCAACAAACGGTTTTTATATACATTAGTAACCTCGTTTATACTTGACAAACGGTTATACTCATACACATACTAACAATGCTTTAATTTCATTCATAGACAATAGGAAAGAACACTTCCGGACTTGCAATATCACCGAATCAGATTTTATATATCCAAGTATAAAACGCACGAATTCGAAGACAAACGAACAATTCATACCAACTAAATACTTCATCCATTTTTTTATGCAATAAAACTTATGAAGAAATAATGTCATCATATACTCATAACTTTAATAAACATAAATCCATGCTTCTTGGATAAAAAAATAAGAGTGTAAGAACTTTACCTTAGATACTTAATCAAATCTTCAAACAATGTTTAAAACCAGAAATTTCATATTTGCAGTCCCTACTTCTCGAAGCAATATCTCTCAACTTCACCGTTGGAATACAATCTCCACCGTTCAGAATCAAGTCATATAAGTCATCTATCTAACACAATAAGATTCGCTCCGATCAGACTATATTTTCTACTTCAACTTGGCAATCTAAACTCAGCACTCTGTTTTTACCCGAATGTCACAGCCTTACACTCCGAAATTGATATATCTTATTCTAGTCGTTAGACGTAAATCTCCATCGGTCGGAATTTAGTGTAAGGAGTATTCTAACGATAGTTAAAATTTGGGAATGATCAGAGAACTCTTACTACGTGTGCCAAAAGGGCTCACTGTACATATTTTTTCAACACTTCGATATTTCTCTCTATTTTATATACTGCTATTTTAGGTGTTCTTTCTCCAAGGTTTGCAACAAATCATAATGGCATACCCTTCCAAATCTCCTAGGTGCTTCCCCAAAAATTACTAACTAACTTCCAAACTTAGCCTATAGGTTATCTAACTTCCTATCCTTACTAATGTGCCCCTAAGACTTATAATGGATAAAACATATAACACATAAAATCAATTAATCACATAGAACATTCTATTGAAAAGTCCCGGATACCACAGAAACCACCAATATTCACGCCTCTCCTCTATGCTTAAACTATAGCCTTTAGTAAGACAGAACAATATATCTCAAGTGTCTTCTTCAAATTTGATCTAATGAAGCTCGAAAAGGGTACTCTTGAAAGACGTTGATGATGGTGCTTGTAATTATCTAGTTTTGGTCCTAGCCGGACGCAGGAGTCGAAATCTAGTGGTGCAAATCGAAATCTGGTGGTGCAAATATAAGGGCGAAACTGATAAAATTCTTGGAGGGGCAATAAAAAGGGCCAAAAAAAAAATTCTGGTGGTGCAATTGCCCCAGTCTGGCATACATAGATCCGCCTATGGTCCTAGTACATTTTAAATTAATTGCAACCAAGTTCAAATTATCTCAAAGACCTTATTGTTGATGATTAGGTAGTATGTTTTTTATTTTTTTATTTTTTTTGGTTTGGAGGTGTAATGTATCATTAGCTCTTTCCGCAAATAGATTGTAAAAAAATCCTGTGTATTCCTGTAAACATTTAAATTTTAATTCAGGAAGGGCTAGTAATGCATAAAGGGTGAACATTTTATCAAGAAAATTTATCAGAAAAATCACGAGGAAGGAACTAAGTGAAATGATTACTATAACAAGTGTTCAGATGCTATACAAACAAATTATCGAAAAAAGTAGACAGACTTACAAATTTCAACGTAGAAAAACGTCGATGTCACATCTTGTATTTGTAATGAAAATGCAAAAATTATATGACAACGAGCGCATCTCAAACGGTAAGATGTTTCACTTCTAACTAATAAGTCTGTAAGGCGCTTCACTTCTAACCAATAAGTCGGGAGTACGAGTCATACTGGAAGGGAAGTGAGGAACCACTATCGATCCTCCTTTAAAAAAATAAAAATAAAAATGCAAAAATCATGACTAACCAATCAAAAACCTAAACCAGAATATAACTATATCATAACTAAAGCATGCATTCTTCCTATAACTTAACATCTTTACTGCAACATTTCACATTGTTCTTCCACCTTTTGTTTGCCCCTGAATTCTCATATGGAGAAGCTTCTGTATACATTTATGCTACCAGTTGTTCTAGCTATATGCGTTATTATTAAGGATCCATTTGGATTAAGTCCTGTTGGAGGACAAAAGTTTAGGCCTGTGAAGAATGACGTTGCACCATACAAGAAAGTCATGGAGAATTGGCGCAGGGGACAACCAAAGCCGACTCGTACTTGGGAAACTTGAATTTGTAGACGAAGTTTTTGGACCGGAGTCTTTAGAGTTCGATATCTTAGGCCGTGGTCCTTATGCTGGTCTAGCCGATGGACGCATCGTCCGTTGGATGGGAAATGAAGTTGGCTGGGAAACATTCGCTCTGGTTACACATAACTGGTAAGCTTTATAAATGCAAAAAGTTCCATGGAAAAAAGAATAATTAGTTTGAGGTTTGATTATTTATGAATTTAATATCAACTACTAATTATTATTGGAAATTAATTAAGGTCCGAAAAGCTGTGTGCTAAGGGAAAAAACTCAACAACAGATAAGCAATGGAAGGTCGAATCGTTGTGTGGCCGGCCCCTTGGCCTAAGGTTTGACAAGAAAACAGGGAATTTGTACATTGCCGATGCTTACCATGGCCTCCTTGTTGTTGGACCTAACGGAGGAATCGCCACTTCTTTGTCAACTCATGCCGGTGGAAAACCTATTCTCTTTGCAAATGATCTTGATATTCATAATAATGGATCCATCTTCTTCACTGATACTAGCAATAAATACAACAGAGTGTAAGTTCACCCAACTTTATGCATTGGAGCTGAAAAGTCTCTATTTAAAACATTCTTGTTAAATTGGAAATGCAGAGATCATTTCTTGATATTATTGGAAGGAGAAGCTACTGGTCGTCTCCTCAGATACGATCCTCTAACTAGAACAACTCGTGTAGTCTTGGAAGGATTAGCCTTTCCTAATGGAGTTCAATTATCCCAGGACCAATCCTTTCTTCTTTTCACTGAAACCACAAATTGCAGGTATCCATTGATTTCACGGTCCAGCTAACGTTTTCTTGCTCTATATTTCGTAACAAAATGTTTTTGGCAGGTTAATGAAGTTATGGTTAGAGGGCGAAAAATCAGGCAAAGTTGAGGTTGTAGCAGACCTGCCTGGATTTCCGGACAATGTAAGAATGAATGAGAAAGGTCAGTTTTGGATTGCAATAGATTGTTGTAGAACTAAAGCAGCAGAGGTTTTAAGTCACTATCCATGGATAAGAAGTATATACTTTCGGTTACCTATTCCACTCGGATACTCGGCTAGATGGGTGGGAATGAAAATGTATAGTGTGATCACACTATTGAATGAGGAAGGGAAGATTGTTGATGTTCTTGAAGATAGGAATGGAGAAGTTGTTAAGTTAGTGAGTGAAGTTAGAGAGGTGAATGGCAAATTGTGGATTGGAACTGTGGTTCATAATCACATTGCTACCATTTCCTACCCTTGAAATGGATATGAATTTTCATCTTATTTTCTTTTAAGAAACAGTATATGACTTTGTTCCTTTTCTGGATTTGAAGTTGTATTACATACAGATAATGAAATAGAATTATATATTGTTGATCTCAAGTGTGTATTGGCTAAACATTTGGTTTCTTTTCCTTCATATATAAGCTTATGAAGAATTATAATAAAGATTCTTTTCTTATAATTTCAACACTTTTTGTTCTTTTCTTTTTGGAAACATTCGAGTTATATGCTAAGTTGAGGCGTGTGTGGGGAACGGCCCTAATGTTGTGTTGGAAAAGCCAACTTTTTGGGTTGCGGGCAGAAAAAAGCAGACGTGGGGACTCGGGTCGGGGCGCAGCGTAACTAAGAGAGCCATTCCATTTAGGGCGAGACAAAATGGGCGGGCACAGGCGGTCTGGTGTCCGAGCCGGTTGGTCAGACGACGACTACTTCACTTATTCAATTAGTATTAGCCGCCTGGTAATTATAATTCTTCAATTGCACTTGAATTCTTTTATTAGAACTACTCTAATAAAAAGGAAAACATGTCTTCTTTTTGCCTCATAAAAGGAAAATAAGTTTTAAAAAAGAGAACAAAATTTTGACATGCAAGTCTTCATTATTTCATGCTAGAAAGGAGCTGAATCTTCGTTCCAATATTTTGACTGAATATAATTTGTTTGATAATTTGATGAAGGTTTGCTTGCTGCCTTGTGATATAAATTAAGGTTGTAAATTATAATTAATCGTAGTTTTTTGTTTGATTTGTTTGATAGCTTGTTAAAAAAAATGGGAGAAGTAATGTCATATGCGGGTAGAATGACACTACTTTGTCAACTACTCTAATTGACGTTGACATTTGTTTGATAGTAATAAAAAATGTTTGAAAAGTAATGATTGAGGATATCTCATAAATACTTAAAAGTTTAGTGAATAATTTCTCGTAATAAATAAATTTCTCATAATATTTATGTTCATTTTCTACTATAACTCATAAATCTTTCCCTTTTCTCTTTTTGGTTTATGAGGAATAAGTTTTAGCTTTATTGATTAAAACCTAAAATATAAATTTCAATCTAGAAAAAAAAAAATATTACTTTGGAAATATGGAATATGAATTTAGATTGATTATTTATCTGGGAGTATTTGTGTATAAATTTGTAAAAACATTTTTTATGAAAAATATGTGAATTCAAAAAATAAAAATTGAAATTTTTTTTTGGTTCACCCCGAGAGGCACCCGGTGTCCACTTACAACGTGGTGACTAATCCGGGCTCGACCTGCGGTTGGCCCGTAGCATGACCGCTAGCGGGGGAGGACCTGGCTCATACTGCCACCGCGGGAAAATCCCACGAGAGTTGATGTCCACGGTGAGAATCGAACCCTCGTCAACGGTGAGGCATATGACAACTCCAACCAGATTGCCCAGAGCTCGGGGTTAAAAATTGAAATTTTTTGAGAAATGATGCCGGCGTGCACCATCCAGTTTTCTTTTTAAAAAAACAAATATCATTAATCACAAACAATAATGATTCTTATCAAAGACGTCAACCTCTAAAAAAGTTGACTTATTACTTGTAGACATAAATTTTTGTTCGGCATGTGAGGGGTTTTAGTATTCAGCAGTATTTTCTTCAGTACTGTGTTAATTCAACAGATGCAAATTGCATTTTTTTAAAGATACTCATTTTAACTAAAAATAGCTATTTTGAATAAATTTTCTATTTCTATAAAAATAATTATTTTTTCAATTTAAACTTTTGTTGTCTAATTAAACAACTCGAAAAATTTATCAACACTGAAAAATTTCGTCGTTGGACACCCTTCCGATTATAATTTATTTTCTTTAAAAATAAGATTGTATTTTTTATGGTAAAAATACTTTTTTTTTAAATTGTGATTTGGTTCAATTAGCGTTGGAACGGGTCTGGACGCGTACTCAGCTTTAGGTACGCCAAGTGAATCGGAACTTATACCAAATTCATTTTGGAGAAAATTACGAGATGGTGAGGACGGTGGAACAGGGCCCTTGGGTGGTAGATAATTGTCTCATGATGTGCAGGGCGTGGTGGAAGGGGTAAAAAATCGTGTGTCCCCGTTCTATGTCTCAACGAATAGATATTTGTCACGCGTATATTTTTTCCCTGTGGGTTGATTTCACTATTTTCTTTTAAATTATAATTTTTTTAATTAAAAATTTAATACATATCATTCTCTTATTGGTGGAAAAGGGAAGGGGACACCAAATGAGGATAGAGGATTCTTAGCCGGTAAAAGGGAGCGAGTTTTGTAGAGGAGGATTTCAATAAGGTGATGTTTTTGGGGTAGTGGATTATATTCGTCGTCCCTGGGAAGCAGGCTTGCTTCAACATTCTTTTCTTGTAACTGTGCAAATTGATGGGGACGAAACAGGGGTGTTTTTTTTGTTGCGCGTGCATTGATGTGTCTCAGCCATTGCGACGGTGAATTGAATTGTGGCTACTTGGTACCCAAGTTTCAAAATCGGCGGTTAAGTATGAGAAGTTTCTCTTTATCTGTTATTAATGTGGGCGGATTGGAGACACTAACAAAAGGTTAACTGGGCAGAAACCCAACACTATTTGAATATGTGACAGTGGCGGTGGATGAATTAGGTGATGACAACAATTCTTACGGACCTAGTTTGTATGCTCATAACAATAGATTTAATTTGGTGTTTGATTCAGAAGCTCCGGAGATAGTGGAGACGCTGTCGACGACACGTGCAGGGGTGGCATCGGGTTTTGTGTCATGTAGAGGTAGGGTTCGTGGAGTTCAGATTCTGGAAAGGGTCCCAGGACACTTGGCTGGATGGGGGAAATATTTGGCCACGTGGTGGGACGACAAACAGCTGTGTCGAGGCGGGTATGAGTCAGATTAAAGGGCCAGACCAGAGCAAGCAGGTGTGAATAGAGGTTGGGAATGGATATAATATTGTGGGATGCAAAATGATGGTCGGATCTGTTGGAGTACATTTAATCTAAGGTGCGCCAATTCGATTGGGCCGGGCCGGGCCGGGCTTCGAGCCGGGATTGGATTGGGCCCTTAATCGGGTTGGGCCGACCGACCCGTTTTGGACCAACCTTATGGCTGGAAAATTGGACACATATTTTCAGCTCATATGTCTCTTATCTAGAGGTTAAAGGAGTGGAGAAAGTGGAGGAGTGGTTTCCTCCATGATCTCCCACTTTACCCTTTATCTCTCCCCACTCTCTCTTGATAGACTAAGGGAAAAATACTGATTTTTCCCATTCATTCTAATCATTTTTTCCAGCTTTTGAAGCTTAGGAAAAAGAGAGAAAAAAGTGAGTTTTAGAGAGAAAAGAAAAGATAGATTTCTAGACTTGTTTTCTAGCTTTTTGCTAATAGGAAAGAAGTTAGAAATCCTGTATCTTATTCTTCTGATAAGGTCTGAAATACATACTCCATTGAAGAGTGTCTTCAAAGCTTCTACAAGGCGTTAGCTAGCACCAAGCAGAGAAGACCATCCCCGAAGATCGAGTGGATACTCGGGAGAGACGGAGCCCGCATTGTGGTGTTCCGTTCAGTGACAACATACCGCTGAAAGCGTTTCAGCCATTCTAGCATCAATATAAGGTAAAAACACTATCCCATAGTCGTAGGTTCTTACTCGTGGAAGATCCCGGTAGAGGCGGGTCAAGTTTTTATTCATCGCGCATTTATGTGTGACCCGGTTATTCCTCTAACAAAGTGGTATCGAGCCACTCACGAGTACCCTATAGACTTTATATGTTATAGTGCTTGAATATAGATTATGAATCTATGTTATGCATGGATTAGGATACTAGAAATGTTGTAAATCATGTATGACATGTTTTTCCAGTTTTCTGTATGTATGTCTGTTGAGAATTTCCAGTTTTGAAGTCATTCAAAAGCCGGAAAAACTCTCGACTTTCTAGCACTTCGATCGACCGGGACTCGGGTCTGGTCGACCGAGGCAAGACGAAGCTAAATGATTTGGATTCGGATCAACCGAGAGGGTGTTCGGTCGAACCGAGTTGGTCTTCGGTCGACCGAGGTACTCTCAGTACTTTTTCTGGTCGACCGAGCTTGATGGCCGGCCAACCGAACCCGAGCGATAATATGAAATGTTCATTTTATTGCTTTTGCTCATTATTTTTTCATAAATTGTTATGTTAATTGAGCATGATGCATAGTAGTCGCCATTACCCCTGTTGGTATTATTTTATAATACGATCTGCGTATCGTGCCTATTTATCATTCAAAAGTTGTAATTTTTAATCTCATTAAATCCCCTCGAATGTAACTCGAGGTTTCCTTAGAAATTTTGTAATTCTAGATTAGGAGAAGGTACAAACTGAGATGATGAAGATTTGGAGGCAACAACTCGAAGGTCAAGACGGTGTAGAATAGATGTTTTTCTTTTTACACCCTTAGATTGACTTCACGGTTTTTCCATTGGCTTGGAAAAACCGAATAGGATCTTGGCGATTACTATTGCATTTTATTTTATGTATTGGATGCATATGTATATAAGCATAAACTCGCTTTTATTTATGCTTTTCTCGGTGAGATTGTTAAAAACAAAATCCCTCATTTAAAATATTAATTAGTGCCTTCCTAAGTTTGGCCCCTCGTCAAGGCCTAGATCGACATTAGTATGGGACATGCCAAAGTCAGTGCATACGTGTCTATCCTGGGTGAGGCGCGAAGGATAAGTTGTGATATCCGCCGGCTAAAACTTAGGGTCCTAGTTAACTAGATTATCTCAATAGATGGATTGAGGATCTAGAGGCAAAAGAGTTGAGAAAAGTGTATAATGATACGCTTGAATAAATGTTATTCACTCAACTAACCAAGAATTACATAATTTGATGTAATTGGCAAACGTTGCCTACCTAAATAACTAAGTTTTGGGCGATCAGCCAAAGCTGACTCAGAACGAGGTGAAATATGGATCTTGGCCCGCTAGAAAGTTAACGAACTTTCCGAGTTGATATTGAGGGTTATTCACTCGAAGAAAATAGTGGGAGAAATCATTAAAAAGATAAAGACCTAATAATGATTTTAATCGGTACTTACTTTCTATATGTATTTTGTTGTAGAAAAATGGCAAATTCAAACCAAACACTATCACTGCGTTCTGTCTTTGAGAAGGACAAATTAGAGGGAGTTAACTTCCTCGACTGGTTCAGGAACTTGAGAATCGTTCTCAAGCATGAAAGAAAGTCGTATGTCCCGGGAACAGTCCCTATTCTCGCTATACTGCAGGCTCGCGCTCGGCCGCTGATAGAAGTGCTTATCAGAAGCATGTTAGTGATGCTTTAGATGTGTCTAGCCTCATGCTTGTCACCATGAACTCTGAGCTTCAGAAGCAACATGAGGACATGGGGGCTTATGATATGTTGGTTCACTTGAAGCAACTATATCAGGGGCAAGCACGCCAGGAGAGATTCGATGTGTCGAAATCTCTCTTTCACTGCAAAATGTCTGAGGGAATGCCAGTAGGAACTCACGTTCTTAAAATGATAGGTTATGTTCAGAACCTTGAAAAACTCGGGATTTCCTTTGGGGACAAGAGTCGCCGATCGATTTGATTTTGCAATCGTTGCTCGAGTCATACAGTCAGCTCATTCTAAATTATCATATGAATGAAATTGACAAGCCATTGCCTCGAATTGTTGAACATGCCGAGGACCGCCGAGAAGGAAATAGGCAAGTCCAAGCCCAACACCATACCGATGGTGCAAAAGGGCAAAAGGCAGAGGTTTTGTGAAATCCAAAGGCAAACCGAATGGTAAGCCCAAGGGCAAGCAAACCACTTTCAACAATGCACTCGAAACCTAAGGGTGGTGTAGCCAAAGACTCTATCTGTCATCACCGTGGTGAGAAAGGGTCACCGGAAAAGGAATTGCAAGAGCTATCTTGCAACAAAAAAGGCCGCAAAAGGAGAAAGCAATTGTTGTTTCTGCTCGTGTATTTATGTTATTGATGTTAATATGATTGATATCAATTTAAATACAACTACTTCTGGGGTATTTGATACCGGATGTGGTTCTCACATTTGTACTAATGTGCAGGGGACTTCAAAGGAGTAGAGAGTTGGCAAAGGGTGAAGTGGAACTACGAGTAGGCAACTGAGCACGTGTTGCATGTTCCCTAGCTGTAGGGACTTGTACTTTTACTTTGCCTTCTGTGGCTTGTTTTGGGTTTAGAAAACTGTTTCTATGTACCTAGTTTAATTAAGAATATTATTTCAGCTTTCTTGTTTGGACAAGAAAGGTTTTGAGATTTCGATCAAAAACCAACGATTGTCGTTATTTCTGGATAATATGTTTTATGCAAGCACCTCTTTGATTAATGGTCTATATGTTTTAGATCTTGATATGCCAATCTTAAATATAAATACCAAAAGGATTAAAACTAATTATTCTAATCCTACATACCTCTGGCATTATCGCTTAGGCCACATAAACGAAGATCGCATATCCAAACTCCATAAAGATGGGTTATTGGAATCATTTGACTTCGAGTCTTATGATCGATGCGAATCTCGCTTTGTTGGGTAAGATGACAAAGCATCACCTTTCACTAAGCTAGGTGAGAGAGCCGATGCTTTATTAGGACTAATACATAGTGATGTATGTGGCCCTTTTAATATACATGCAAGGGGTGGTTACCTCTACTTCATTACCTTTACTGATGACTTCAGTAGGTATGGATATGTGTTCTTGATGAAACACAAATCCGAAGCATTTGCTAAGTTTAAAGAATTTAAACTAGAAGTAGAAAACCAACTTGGCAAGAGTATTAAGGTTCTTCGATCTGATCGAGGAGGAGAATACTTGAGTCAAGAATTCTGTGACTATCTAAAAGCTTGTGGAATCGCTTTCACAACTTTCTCCTCCAGCCTACTCCACAATGGAATGGTGTATCTCGAAAGGAGGAACATAACCTTATTAGATATGGTTCGCTCTATGATGAGTCACACGAGCCTCGCCCAATTCCTTTTGGGGGACACGCACTAGAGACAAAGCAGCTTTAACACTTAACCGCTGCTCCATCTAAATCAGCTGCAAAGACGCCATACGAGTTATGGACTCGGGAAGCGTCCCCAGCTTTGTCTTTCCTCAAGATTTGGGGTCGTGAAGCTGCTTAGAAACGCTCGCCTTCCGATAAGTCGGCTCCAAAATCTGAAAAATGCATATTTGTAGGTTATCCTAAGGAAACTAAAGGATACTACTTTTATATCCCTAACGAAAACAAAGTGTTTGTTGCTCGTACGGGAGTCTTTCTAGAAAAAGAATTTGTTTCTAGAAACACAAGTGGGAGTAGCGTAGAACTTTCTCGAAGTTCCGTGACTCTCAAACTAGCACTAATGATGAGATGGAAAATGAACAGACTCCACAAGTTGTTGTGCAAAGAAAGTGCCACAAACAAATTGTGCAGACAAACGACTCACTCAAGAAACACAAGAATTGCGTAGGTCCGGTAGAGTTCGTCAGTCCACCTCCGAAAAAATTTGGATTTTTCATAACAGTAACATGGTGATGTTATGTTTGTGGATCACGATGAACCTTCAACCTACAAACAGCAATTAATAGCCCGTATTCTGAGAAATGGCTTGAAGCCATGAGATCTGAAATGGACTCCATGTACACTAACCAAGTCTGGATCTTGGTTGATCCACCTGAAGGGGTAACTCCCATAGGGTGCAAATGGGTTTTTAAGATTAAAACCGACATGGAAGGGAATGTACAAACGCATAAGGGGCGACTCGGTCGCGAAAGGTTTCAAACAAATTCATGGTATCGACTATGATGAGACCTTTTCCCCCGTGGTTATGTTCAAGTCCATTCGGATTTTGATTGCTATTGCAGCCTACTATGACTACGAAATCGGCAAATGGATGTCAAAACCGCTTTCCTTAATGGAAAACTTGATGAGGATGTGTATATGACACGACTCAAGGTTTTGTCACCCGCAGAATGCCGAAAAGTATGTAAGCTTCAGAGATCCATTTATGGACTCAAGCAAAGCTTCGAAGTCGGAACATCCGTTTTAATGATGCCGTCCCGTGAGTTTGGCTTCATTAGAAATGAGGATGAGCCTTGTGTTTATAAAAAAAGGTTAGTGGGAGCTCAATTGTATTCTCGGTTTTGTATGTAGATGACATACTACTCATTGGAAACGACATACCAACCTTAAAGTCTGTAAAGGCTTGGTTGAGTACGTGTTTCTCTATGAAAGACTTAGGCGAGCCAGCTATATTCTGGGGAGTCAAGATCTATAGAGATAGATCCAGAGACTCATTGGCCTAAGTCGAGTACATATATAGACAAGGTGCTAAAGCGGTTTAGCATGCAAGAGTCTAAGAAAGGACTTTGTCCTATGGCACATGGTACTGTTCATCAAAGGAACAAGTGTTCTAAAACGCCTCGCCGAATTAGAACGCATGAAAGAGATCCCTTATGCTTCGCCATAGGATCCATCATGTACGCCATGATTTGTACTCGCCCTGGGATGTCTCGTTTGCCTTAAGCATTATGAGCGGATACCAGCCTAATTACGGTGAACGCCATCGATCTCGACCAAGAATATCCTCAAGTACTTACGAAGGACTAAGGATACATTCTTGATTTATGGAGGGGCGGATGAGCTCGTTGTAACTGGTTACACCGATGCTAGTTTCCAAACCGACAGAGATGATTTCCGATCGCAATCGGGATATGTGTTTAACTTGAATGGAGGTGCTGTGAGCTGGCGCAGTTCAAAGCAATCAACCATAGCAGATTCTACGACAGAGGCCGAGTACATAGCAGCTTGTGAAGCAGCTAAGGAGGCAGTTTGGATCAGGAAATTTATTTCCGACCTCGATGTGGTTCCTAGTATTGCGAACCCGATAGACCTCTATTGTGACAACAATGGGGCTATTTCCCAATCTAAGGAACCTAGATCTCACCAGAGGTCCAAACATGTACTACGGCGATTTCACCTAATCCGCGAGATTATAGAGAGAGGTGATGTGCATATATGTAGAGTAGACTCGGCAGACAATGTCGCCGATCCACTGACAAAGCCACTGTCGCAGCAGCAGCATGATCGTCACACTAGCTCCATGGGTATCCGATATCTGGAGGGCTGATCTTTAGAGACAGTCAATAGTATGCCCTAAAGACCATTTATTGTAATTTGGGTCTTTAGTGCAAGTGGGAGATTATTGTACCGTATTAATGTAATTTTCATTTTGATGAATTAAAGGCAATTAATTCCAGTATTATTCATTATGTTTCTGCGTTCTTAACAACATAAATAAATAATATGTCCTTAGAATAGTATTCATAATTGTTATGAGATACTATTCTGAAACGTCCCTAGTCGAACATTATTATGGAATCTTCGAGGCCAATAATAATGCGCAAGACTAGTATGTGTAGTGATTGATATAAGATATCGGATCGTCACATGGGTATATATGATTAGAGAATCATTATACTGGACAGACCCGACATGAGAAACACACCATGGGTTGTTATATAATAGTCAACGGTGTTTCTCAAAAAAAAAATTTTTACTGGGTTGTATATGAGATCCTTCGACTTGAGATCTCACAAGAGTTCTTGCATGGCTAGTGTTATGCTTTGATAATGTTAAACGCTATCCGTAACTGGGTGAGCAATAAAGGCATTTATTGGGTATATCACGAATCTTGTTCAGGATGAGTGGGATGCAGAAAGGATTTGTCCCTCCTATATAGCAGGAGCGATATCTTGGGCCCCTTGATGGAGTCTGACTAATTCATGGCCATGAACAAATGAATTAGTATGAGATATTGTTGTCATTTGATTAGTCTACTCGCGAATCAAGAAACTAAAAGATTGGACAATACAAGTGTGACTTTTTCCATGACTTGTGTTCAATCTAGATATCAAGGACAAAAGGATTTAACTACAAATGTCAAATGTTGTGATTATGATAAATCACCAGATATTTATGATTTGGGGGTAATGATGCGTTGCTAGATACCTCTCATTACCTGTGACATATGATGTCACGGCCAACGTCATAGATACCTCTTGGGTCGCACTCATAGATCAACTGGATTGGGCTTGTTGGAGTACATTTAATCTAAGGTGCGCCAATTCGATTGGGCCGGGCCGGGCCGGGCTTCGGGCCGGGATTGGATTGGGCCCTTAATCGGGTTGGGCCGACCAATATGATTGGGCCGACCGACCCGTTTTGGACCGACCTTATGGCTGGAAAATTGGACACATATTTTCAGCTCATATGTCTCTTATCTAGAGGTTAAAGGAGTGGAGAAAGTGGAGGAGTGGTTTCCTCCATGATCTCCCACTTTACCCTTTATCTCTCCCCACTCTCTCTTGATAGACTAAGGGAAAAATACTGATTTTTCCCATTCATTCTAATCAGTTTTTCCAGCTTTTGAAGCTTAGGAAAAAGAGAGAAAAAAAGTGAGTTTTAGAGAGAAAAGAAAAGATAGATTTCTAGACTTGTTTTCTAGCTTTTTGCTAATAGGAAAGAAGTTAGAAATCCTGTATCTTATTCTTCTGATAAGGTCTGAAATACATACTCCATTGAAGAGTGTCTTCAAAGCTTCTACAAGGCGTTGGCTAGCACCAAGCAGTAGAAAACCATCCCCGGAAGATCGAGTGGATACTCGGGAGAGACGGAGCTCGCATTGTGGTGTTCCGTTCGTGACAACATACCGCTGAAAGCGTTTCAGCCATTCTAGCATCAATATAAGGTAAAACACTATCCCATAGTCGTAGGTTCTTACTCGTGGAAGATCCTGGTAGAGGCGGGTCAAGTTTTATTCCGCTGCGCATTTATGTGTGACCCGGTTATTCCTCTAACAGGATCGTCTGGACAGGTTGCTACCGGGCACAACATGTTTCAAACCCAAACTTCAGTTTCAATAGGGGCCTTTCCTTTCTATTTGGTATATGGACAAGTTATTATTATTCCTCTCAAGATAAGGGACAAAATGTCGATCCTATGATAGAAATTGATCAAACAAAAGTTGCGAAGGGCATTAAACGTAAGTCTTTTGGAAGACGAGGTTCAGGAGAGGTACCTTCTGGAATTAAAAGGGTTAAAGATGTGGGGGAACATCCAGCTGGATTCGAGATATCCTTGGCGGAGGTGGATTCTAGCCTCCACCAAGAGAGATGGATATCATATCATGGAATGTACGAGGCGCGGGGAATCCCCTTGCAATTACGGAGCTCAAACGGTTGATTCATTTGGAGGATCCCCAATTTTTTTTTGTTTTTGAGGGAGACAAATTTACCGGCAAACCAGATTAATTTTTTGAAAGGTCGCTTCAATTTTGAACATGGGGTAGTTGTTGATAGTGTTGGAACAGGAGGGTATTTGGCTATTTTTTGGAGGGATGGTTTTGATGTACAATTACAAACCCGTTCTAGAGGCCATATTGATCTTAGAGTAAATGAATCAAGTACTAGAAGTCAGTCCAATACTCAATTTACTCAATAATTGATCTTAGACCAATACTCAATATTTTCACCATCATGACTCGCAACGGAAACGTTGTAACATAATATCACATATATGGGATGCACATGGGGTGGAATATGTTCGACAATATCAGATATGTATACAATTTCCTCTCACTTTGCTAATCTTTTTCGGGTCGAGAGGTGTGTAGAGAATCATAATTCATTATCAGGAACATATACAAATGGCCACTGTTATAGAGGATCAAATATTTTATCTCTTACAACCTTATACAGAGGAGGAGGTTGATACGACTCTTGTCGATATGCATCCGACGAATTAACAACCAAATAGGTCATCAACGTTATTGCGCTTAGCCACTTTCGTCACTTTTTAAAAAGTTTAACTTTTTTTTGTCACCATATTTTTACGGGCAACCATTTTGGTATTCTGTCAAAAACTTTGGAAAAAACGTTAATTTAGACGGAATGTTCAAACTTTTCTCCCACCCTCTCTCTCTTCGAGGGGTATTTTTGGAATCCAATATATCTTACACCCCTAAACAACTTACTCAGCCACATTTTAGAATCAAATATCCATCTTCTTCCCTAAAAATATCATATTTACCCCAATTCTTCTTCACACCAAATTCCTTCAAATTCCTAAAAATACCTTGTTTATTGACATGAAGTTTGAGGAGAGAAGAAGTAACAACACATATTCAAAAGCTAATGGGAATGAATTTGATAATATTCAATTTGAGTTTGGAGTAATTGAAGGTGAATTCACATCAAGAATGGCAACAAATTCAAGCTCTTCTAATGGTGGTGTTGGTAGTCTAAAGAACCCTAATACCAAACTGAAAGACATAATGAAACTCAAGGTAAGATCTTTTCAAAAGAATGGATTGATTTATTAATGTGTTGATTTATGAAGTACTTGTGTGTTTACCAAAATGATTTGAAATTTGCAGGAAGAGAAATTGAATTGTGAGTTATGTGGAAATGAAGGCATAGTAATGAAGGAGAAGGAAAGTTGTATTATTGAATACCTCTGAAGAAAAATTACGAAACAAGAAGCAAAGTTGGATAAACAAGATTGAATTATCAAGTGTTTGGTCATTCTATTAGTATTTTTGTTTGGTTATTTAGCTGCAAAATATTGAGTATCGTAGGCATGTTTCTTGTTGTTGTGAGTGTCAGTAACAATCTATGTTATGTACTGTTGGAAAAAACTTGAAATGTAAGGTGTTTTTGGATCCAAGTTTGTGATGTGCAAAAGCAATGTTTGTAATTCAAATTGATGGAATTTGGTAATTCAAAAGCAATCACTTATTCTCTCCTCAAAGTTCATGTCAAGAAATAAGGTATTTTTAGGAATTTGATGAAATTTGGTGTGATGAAGAATTTGGTGAATAGGAGATTTCTAGAGTTGAATTTGGGGGAAAAGATGGATATTTGATTTTAAAATGTGGATGGGTAAGTTGTTTAGGGCTGAGAGTGTTAGAGGAATAACCGGGTCTAAACATGTTATGCAGCGGAAATAAAACGACCCGCCTCTAATAGGATCTTTCACAAGTAAGAACCTTAGACTATGGGATAGTATTATACCTTTCGAAGTGCGGAAATCGTTTGAAACGGTTTCAGTTGTCACGAATGGAACACCACCAACGCAGGCTCCGCCTCTCCCAATATCCACTCGATCTTCCGGGGATGGTCCTCTACCGCTTGGTGCTAGCCAACGCCTCGTAAAAGTCTTGAAGACACTCTTCAAGATGGAGTATATATATATGGTGGATATATGACCTTTCGAAGAACAAGAAACAGTTTTCTTACTTCTTTTCTATTAGCCAAAGCTAGAAAACAAGTATATAGAAAAGCTGTCTTTTCTTTCTATTCAATCTCTATTGAATGCTCTCTATTTTTCTCTCTATCCTTAGCTTTCAAAAGCTGGAGAATAATCACTTAGAATTCTCGGAAAAATCAGCATTTTTCTTAGTCATTCAAGGGATAGTGGGGAGAGAGAAAGGGGAAAGTGGGAGATCATGGAGGAAACCACTCCTCCACATTCTCCACCACTTCAACCACCTTCTAAGAGATAATAGCTGAAAATATATCCCATTTTTCCAGCCATAAGGTCGGTCCAAATGGGTTGGTCGGCCCAATCATATTGGTCTGCCCAACCCGATTAAGGGCCCAATCCAATCCCGGCCCGGCCCAATCGAATTGGCGCACCTTAGATTAAATGTACTCCAACAAGCCCAATCCAGTTGATCTATGAGTGCGACCCAAGAGGTATCTATGATGTTGGCCGTGACATCATATGTCACAGGTAATGAGAGGTATCTAGCAACGCATCATTACCCTCAATTCATAAATATCTGGTGACTATCATAATCACATCATTTGACATTTGTATTTAAATCCTTTTGTCCTTGATATCTAGATTGAACACAAGTCATGGAAAAAGTCACACTTGTATTGTCCAATCTTTTAGTTTCTTGATTCGGGAGTAGACTAATCAAATGACATCAATATCATATACTGATTCATTTGTTCATGGCCATGAATTAGTCAGACTCCATCAAAGGGGCCCAATATATCGCTCCTGCTATATAGGAGGGACAAATCCTTTCTGCATTCCATTCATCCTGAACAAGATTCGTGATATACCCAATAAATGCCTTTATTGCTCACCCTGTTACGGATAGTGTTTAACATTATCAAAGCATAACACTAGCCATGCAAGAACTCTTGTGAGACCTCAAGTCGAAGGATCTTATATACAACCCAGTCAAAAATTGAGAAACACCGTTGACTATTATATAACAACTCATGGTGTGTTTCTCATGTCGGGTCTCGTCCCAAGATAGTGATTCTCTAATCATATATACCCATGTGACGATCCGATATCTTATATCAATCACTGCACATACTAGTCTTACGCATTATTATTGTCCTCGAAGATTCCATAATAATGTTCAACTAGGGACGTTTCAGAATCATAACAATTATGAATACTATTCTAAGGACATATTATTTTATTATGTTTTTAAGAACGCAGAAACATAAAAATAATACTGGAATTTATGCCTTTTTATTCATCAAAATGAAAATTACATAAATACGATACAATAATCTCCCACTTGCACTAAAGACCCAAAATCATCTACTGATTGGTCTTTAAGGGCATACTAATGACTTTCTTTAAAGATCTCTTTAAAGATCAGCCCTCCAGATATCGGATACCCATGGAGCTAGTGTGATGATCATGCTGCTGCTGCGACAATGGCTTCATCAGTGGATCGGCGACATTGTCTGCCGAATCTACTCTACATATATGCACATCACCTCTTTCTATAATCTCGCGGATTAGTGAAAACGCCGTAATACATGTTTGGACCTCTGGTGAGATCTAGGTTCCCTAGATTGTGAAAATAGCCCCATTGTTGTCACAATAGAGTTCTATCGGGTTCGCAATACTAGGAACCACATCGAGGTCGGAAATAAATTTCCTGATCCAAACTGCCTCCTTAGCTGCTTCACAAGATGCTATGTACTCGGCCTCTGTCGTAGAATATGCGATGGTCGATTGCTTTGAACTGCGCCAGCTCACAGCACCTTCATTCAAGTTAAACACATATCCCGATTGCGATCGGATCATCTCTGTCGGTTTGGAAACTAGCATCGGTGTAACCACTTACAACGAGCTCATCCGCCCCTCCATAAATCAAGAATGTATCCTTAGTCCTTCGCAAGTACTTGAGGATATTCTTGACTGAGATCCAGTGACGTTCACCGTAATTAGATTGGTATCTGCTCGTAAGGCTTAAGGCAAACGAGACATCTGGGCGAGTACATAGCATGGTGTACATGATGGATCCTATGGCGTAAGCATAAGGGGATCTCTTTCATGCGTTCTAATTCGGCAGCGCTTTTAGAACACTGCTTTGTTCGACGTAACAGCACTCATGTGCCATAGGACAAAGGCCCTTCTTAGACTCTTGCATGCTAAACCGCTTTAGCACCTTGTCTATATATGTACTCTGACTTAGGTCAATGAGTCTCCTGGATCTATCTCTATAGATCTTGACTCCCAGAATATAGCTAACATCGCCTAAGTCTTTCATAGAGAAACACGTACTCAACCAAGCCTTGACAGACTTTAAGGTTGGTATGTCGTTTCCAATGAGTAGTATGTCATCTACTTACAAAACCAGGAATACGATTGAGCTTTCACTAACCTTCTTGTAAACACAAGGCTCATCCTCATTTCTAATGAAGCCAAACTCACTGGGACGGCATCATTAAAACGGATGTTCCAGCTTTCGAGAAGCTCGCTTGAGTCCATAAATGGATCTCTCAAGCTTACATACTTTTCCAAAGATTCTCTCGGAGTGACAAAACCTTCGTGCCATGTCATATACACATCCTCTTCAAGTTTTCCATTAAGGAAAGCGGTTTTGACATCCATTTACTGATTTCATAGTCATAGTAAGTCGCAATAGCAAGCAAAATCCGAATGGACTTGAACATAACTACAGGGGAAAAGGTCTCGTCATAGTCAATACCCCGAACTTGTTTGAAACCTTTCACGACTCAGCCGCCCTCAGTACGCTTGTACATTCCCTTTCATGCTCGGTTTTAATCTTAAAAACCCATTTGCACCCCTATGGGAGTTACCCCTTCAGTGGATCAACCAAGATCCGGACTTGGTTTGTGTACATGGAGTCCATTTCGGATCTCATGGCCTCAAGCCATTTCTTAGAATCTGGGCTATTAATTGCCCTGCTTGTAGGTTGAAGGTTCATCGTGATTCACAAACATAACATCACCATGTTCTCGTTATGAAAAACCAAATTTTTTTCTGGGAGGTGGACGACTTAACTCTACCGCACTCTACGCAATTCTTGTGTTTCTTGAATCAGTGCTGGCCGCACAACCGCTTTGTGCACTCGCCGCACAACAACTTGTGGAGTCTGCTCAATTTCCATCTTATCATTTGTGCTAGTTTGAGAGTCTCGAACTTCAATAAGTTCTACGCTACTCCCACTCTAGTTTCTAGAAACAAATTCTTTTTCTAGAAAGACTCCTGTGCGAGCAACAAACACTTTGTTTTCGTTAGGGATATAAAAGTAGTATCCTTTAGTTTCCTTAGGATAACCTACAAATATGCACTTTTCAGATTTTGGAGCTAGCTTATCGTAAGTCGAGCGCTTTATAAAAGCTTCACAACCCCCAAATCTTGAGGAAAGACAAACCGACGCTTCCCTACCCATAACTCGTATGGTGTCTTTGCAACTGATTTATATGGAACGCGGTTAAGTGTTAAAGCCGCTGTCTCTAGTGCGTGTCCCCAAAAAGAATTGGGCAGGCTCGTGTGACTCATCATAGAACGAACCATATCTAATAAGGTTTCTGTTCCTCCTTTCGTATACACCATTCCATCGTGGAGTAGTCGGGAGGGAGAAAGTTGTGAAACTATTCCACAATCCTTTAGATAGTCACTGCACTCTTGACTCAAGTATTCTCCTCCTCGATCGATCGAAGAACCTTAATACTCTTGCCAAGTTGGTTTTCTACTTCTAGTTTAAACTTTTTAAACTTAGCAAATGCTTCGGATTTGTGTTTCATCAAGAACACATATCCATACCTACCGAAGTCATCAAAGAAAGGTAATGAAGTAGAGGTAACCACCCCTCGCATGTATATTAAAAGGGGCCACATACATCAATATGTATTAGTCCTAATAAAGCATCGGCTCTCTCACCTAGCTTAGTGAAAGGTGATGCCGTCATCTTACCCAACAAACAAGATTCGTGATCGATCATAAGACATGAAGTCAAATGATTCCAATAGACCCCATCTTTATGGAGCTTGGATATGCAGCTTCGTTTATGTGGCCTAAGCGACAATGCCAGAGGTATGTCGGATTAGAATCATTAGTCTTAATCCTTTTTGTATTTATATTTAAAATTGGCATATCAAGGTCTAAAATATATAGACCATTAATCAAAGAGGCGCTTGCATAAAAAATATTATCCAAAAATAACGACAATCGTTGGTTTTTGATTGAAATCTCAAAACCTTTCTTGTCCAAACAAGAAATTGAAATAATATTCTTAGTTAAACTTGGTACATAGAAACAGTTTTCTAAACCCAAAACAAGCTATATAGGCAAAGTAAAAGTACAAGTCCCTACAGCTAGGGACTTCACCATTTGCCAACTATCTACTCCTTTGTAGTCCCTGCACATTAGTACAAATGTGAGAACCACATCCGGTATCAAGTAACCAAGAATTAGTTGTATTTAAATTGATATCAATCACATTAATATCAACAACATAAATACCTGAGCCCAAAGCAACATTTGCTTTCTCCTTTTCCAGCGCCTTTTTCCTGCAATATAGCTTTTGCAGTTCCTTTTCCAGTGACCCTTTTCACCACAGTGATGACAGATAGAGTCCTTGGTTACACCACCCTTAGATTTCAGTGCATTGTTGAAAGTGGTTTGCTTGCCCTTGGGCTTACCTTTCGGTTTGCCTTTGGATTTCACAAAACCTTTGCCTTTGCCCTTTTGCACCATCAGTATGGTGTTGGGCTTAGACTTGCCAATTTCCTTCTCGGCAGTCCTCAGCATGTTCAACAACTCAGGCAATGGCTTGTCAATTTCATTCATGCGATAATTCAGAATGAACTGACTGAATGACTCAGGCAACGATTGCAAGATCAAATCAGTCGATAGCTCTAGCCCCAAAGGATATCCCAGTTTTTCAAGGTTCTGAACATAACCTATCATCTTAAGAACGTGAGTTCCTACTGGCATTCCTTCAGACATTTTGCATTGAAAAAGAGATTTCGATACGTCGAATATTTCCTGGCGTGCTTGTCCATGATATAGTTGCTTCAGGTGAGCCAGCATCTCATAAGCCCCCATGTCCTCATGTTGCTTCTGAAGCTCAGAGTTCATGGTGACAAGCATGAGGCTAGACATATATAAAGCATCATTACAATGCTTCTGATAAGCACTTCTTTCAGCAGTCGAAGCGCGAGCCTCTGGTGTATCAGGAATAGGCTGTTCTAGAGCATACAGCTTTCTTTCATGCTTGAGAACGATTCTCAAGTTCCTGAACCAGTCGAGGAAGTTAACTCCCTCTAATTTGTCCTTCTCAAGGACAGAACGCAGTGATAGTGTTTGGTTTGAATTTTCCATTTTTCTACAACAAAATACATATGCAAAGTAAGTATCGATAAACTCATTATTAGGTCTTTTATCTTTTTAATGATTTCTCCCACTATTTTCTTCGAGTGAATAACCCTCATTATCAATTCGTAAAGTTCGTTAACTTTCTAGCGGGCCAAGATCCATATTTCACCTCGTTCTGAGTCAGCTTTGGCTGATCGCCCAAAACTTAGTTATTTAGTTAGGCAACGTTTGCCAATTACATCAAATTATGTAATTCTTGGTTAGTTGAGTGAATAACATTTATTCAAGCGTATCATTATACACTTTTCTCAACTCTTTTGCCTCTAGATCCTCAATCCATTTATTGAGATAATCCAGTTAACTAGGACCCTAAGTTTTTGCCGGCGGATATCTCAAATTATCCTTCACGCCTCACCCGGATAGACACGTATGTACAGCTTTGGCATGTCCCATACTAATGTCGATTTAGGCCTTGACGAGGGCCAAACTTAGGAAGGCACTAATTAATATTTAATTGAGGGGTTTTGTTTTTAACAATCTCACCAGAAAAGCATAAATAAAACAGTTTATGCTTATATACATATGCATCCAATACATAAAAGAAAAAATGCAATAGTAATCGCCATATCCTATTCGGTTTTTCCAAGCCAATGGAAAAATCGTGAAGTCAATCTAAGGGTGTGTAAAGAAAAATTCTATTTTACACCGTCTTGACCTTCAGGTGGTTGTCTCCAAATCATCATCATTGATGTACCTTCTCCTAATCTAGATTTACATAATTCTAAGGAAACCTCGAGTTACATTCGAGGGGATTTGATGAGAAGAGAATTACAACTTTTGATAAAAAGAGATAGGCACGATACACAGATCGTATTTATAAAATAAACCAACAGGGTAAAGGCGATTACTATGCATCATGCTCAACTAACATAACAATTTATGAAAAATGAGCAACCAGCAAAATGAACATTTCATATTTTGTTTCAGTTCGGTGGACCGAACAAAGTACTGAGAGTACTCGGTTGACCGAACAGACATTGCGGTCGACCGAACAGAGTACTGAGAGTACTCGGTTGACCAAAACAGGCATTTCGGTTGACCGAAATTCTCAACTCTCATACATAAAAAATGATGCAAAAATATGTCATACATGATATACAGCATTTCTAGCAATCCTAAGGCATGCAAAATATAGATTCATAATCCATATTAAAATACTATAGCACATTAAGTCTATAGGGTACTCGTGAGTGGCTCTGATACCACTCGTTAGAGGAATAACCGGGTCTAAACAAAGTTATGCAATGGAAATAAAACGACCCGCCTCTAATAGGATCTTTCACGAGTAAGAACCTTAGACTATGGGATAGTATTATACCTTTCGAAGTGCGGAAATCGCTTTGAAACGGTTTCAGCTTGTCACGAACTGAACACCACCAACGCAGCTCCGCCTCCCAATATCCACTCGATCTTCCTGGGATGGTCCTCTACCGCTTGGTGCTAGCCAACGCCTCGTAGAAGTCTTGAAGACACTCTTCAAGATGGAGTATATATATATGGTGGATATAGGACCTTTCGAAGAACAAGAAACAGTTTTCTTACTTCTTTTCTATTAGCCAAAGCTAGAAAACAAGTATATAGAAAAGCTGTCTTTTCTTTCTATTCAATATCTATTGAATGCTCTCTATTTTTTCTCTCTATCCTTAGCTTTCAAAAGCTGGAGAATAATCACTTAGAATGCTAGGAAAAATCAGCATTTTTCTTAGTCATTCAAGGGATAGTGGGGAGAGAGAAAGGGGAAAGTGGGAGATCATGGAGGAAACCACTCTTCCACATTCTCCACCACTTCAACCACTTTCTAAGAGATAATAGCTGAAAATATATTCCATTTTTCCAGCCATAAGGTCGGTCCAAATGGGTTGGTCGGCCCATCATATTGGTCGGCCCAACCCGATTAAGGGCCCAATCCAATCCCGGCCAGGCCCGCAACCCGACCCCGCCCAATCGAATTGGCGCACCTTAGATTAAATGTACTCCAACAGAGAGATATATTGGATTCCAAAAATACCCCTCGAACAGAGAGAGGGTGAGAGAAAAGTTTGACCATCCCATCCAAATTAACGTTTTTTTCCAAAGTTTTTTGACGAAATGACAAAATGGCTGCCCGTAAAAACATAAGTGACCAAAAAAGTTAAACTTTTCTAAAAGTGATGAAAGTGGCTAAGCGAAAATACAATGATGACCTATTTGGCTATTAATTATGCATTTGACTAAGGCGTCGTGTAGAGCTGTGTCAGCCATTAGGCAACTTAAGCCATTGCCTCAAGCCCCAACAAATCAAAGACCCAATTTTTATTTTATTTTACTAAAACTTCATTTCAAAAAAAAAAATAGAGGCCCCAAATAATTAAATCTCGACAAATTGGAGCCCCCGATCCAAAATCTATTTACATATTTTTACAAAAGGTAAAAAAAATAATATTTTTACAAAGTTCCATAAAAAAACAATTGATAATTGGTGGACTAAATCATTTCTTCAAAAATTGGCTTGGTCAACTATCAATTTGAAATTTGAAGTTAGTGAACAATCAAATTATTATGGGCATTTTCGGAATTTGACAGTAAAACACACTTCCCCTAATTTGACCCATATCATACCGACCTGACCCATCACTACTTGCGACCCACCCCGACAATGGCGTTGAATCTCCTATTCCTTCTCCTCCTTCTCATCCCACTCTCTCTCATCATCTTCCTCGCCGTCATAATCCGTCTAAAACCCACCAGAATCCCACTCAAGAACCGCCACATCTTCATCACCGGCGACTCAAGCGGAATCGGCTTAACAATAGTCCACCAAGCCGCACTAGCCGGATCCAAAGTCTCAATCCTCGTAAGAAATCCCACCAAATTACAAGAAGCCAAGGACTCAATTAAGATATAGACGTCCAAGACTTCAAACTACACCACTTTTCTTCTACTGAAAAAGTTGGGTCAGGTAGTCTTTAAATTCAGACCAATCTCTTTTTTTTCATATGTTTTGACTTGTTTCTTGATGAGAATTTTGTGGGGGGGGGGGGGGGGTTTAGATACGGTTTTCAAGAGATTTATTTTTTATGATGATGGGTTGTTTGGGATATAATAATGGGCGTACTACTTGTTCTCCTCCCGAGATAACTGAAACTTTGAAAGCATATCTGCTTGAGAATAAGAAGAAGAAATCACCAACAATTAGTGATGGAAGATGCTTGGATTATAGAGAGTTGGGTGTGCCTAATGAGGAGTCCAATCATAGAGTAATCATTGTTCATGGTTATGACAGCTCCAAAGACATGAATTTCTTGGTACCCCAAAGATTCATATCCTCTTAATAAGCTGGTTCCAAATGATTCTACAAATTAAAAGATTTCAAATGATTCATTAATTAAACAAAAAACAGAACACACGAACACAATTGTTTTTTGGAAATTGTCCTCGAAACAAATTCAAACTTTTCACAACAAATAGCTTACTCAAAATATTTCTCAAATGTTCCAGAATCAAGTAATTTTTTTTTTTATTTTTTTTATTTTTTTTGCTAAGTAATCCAGAATCAAGCATTACTTTTAGTATATTTTTGCAATTTTTACGCCTTCTGAAACGACCACGAATTCGAATAAGCCTCTCATGCGATTTGGCTCCGACCGTCTTTCTCCACAATTTCGATACAACCTTCATCGATTAGTGCTCTATTACTTCAAATATTATTTATATTTCGTCGATTAGGGGAGTTTATGATGAGGTGGGAGTTTTGGGAGATGACTAAAGAACCTTAAATTTTCTACTTTTGTAAATCATTTAGTTTTTTTTTTTCACTTATTCAATTATTGGGTTTTAACTCAGATAAAGAGGGTAAAGGGAGGGGTAATGGGTAAAGCGGGGCTAGGTACTTCAGGAGTGTGTATATTTTAATTGTGAAGTAACAATTATATCCCTAAAAGTACATTCATTGACCAGATCGAAATTTTGAATTCACAATTGACTAACAACTTTTTGGACAGATAACCTTATATATACCAATGGTAAATTGTTTCAGAACAATAATTAAAAAATATTTTGTGACCTTACGTTCAAATTATAAATTGTTTATGGACAAAAATGTCCAATTTTCTTTTAATCTAATATTTTTGAAATTTATTTTTAAAGAACACTTTTTTTAGCAAGATTTATTAAGAACACTTATTCCTTTTCTTTTCGGCAATCTGGTCAATAGAGCTCCTAAACAATTTACAGATTGCACGCAAGGTCATTAAAAATTAATTATGGACATTAAAATCCCTAAATAATTTATCTTTGGTATGCAAAGTCCTTTCGTCCAAAAAGTTACAATCAACATAAATTTTGGAAAAAATTAAGTCAAAGAAAAAACCTAAAAGGGTAATTATGGTATTTACACCCCCATCCCTTATTCCCCTACAAATTAGAAAAATATCACAAATACTAACCAATAACTATCATTAAAAGTTATTGTAGGGTTGACCAAATAAATTAACAAATAACCATGATTGAACCGTAGTTGCCCCTAACTAGAAACGTCGCCATATTTAGTCAACCACTCGTCATCGGTGTTCTTGATCCATTTTAGCACTTCCATAGAATCATCATAAGCCGCCGACAATCGATGCTCCAGAGCAAGATGCTACTCAATTGAAATGACGATGGTTGGAATCTCAAGGGTCATTCTATCATACAGATTGTAAAACATGGTTGATGCTGCACTAAATACGACAAAACCTCCGCCGTGAAAATAAATCAGGATCAGTAATTTTGAAAGATATATTAGCCTTTTTTCTTCACACTATGTACGAAATTTCGATGTTGTCTACATTATATTTTTTTTTATCGCATTTTCCCGTGGACTATTTACGAATGCTAAATGTGCCCAAAATCGGCGAAATCCAGCAATTATAGGGCGGCGAAGAGGGATAAAATAGTCAAAACAAATATTAAATTATAGTTACTTCACAAATAACCCCAAAATTATCTTATTGTATCAATTGAGTTCCTAAATTATTTTCATCATTTCAAATGACCCCCTCCCCTCCCCTACCATCTCTCTCTTCTTCTTTATCCTCTCATCCACCCCTACCACCAGTTCAATTCCATCACTCCCACCCCAACCCAACATTCCCAATTTGACCCTTACTCCAACCACCTCAGTAAAAGATGACAAACATCCAGTATAGATCCAAATGGGCACCCCACCCAAAATCTTCTCCATTGTAATCACGCAAAAAACACTTCTTAAACTAGCATCCATTCTCACCCATCTATAGTTTGCAAAATAAGCTTTCTGGGTGAACTAACCACATCCATTGACTTATGCAAAGGTAAGCCTGCTAAAGATCTAAATACATGCCCATACGGTCCGACCAATAAAATAACCCGACTCAAACTTGGCCCAAAATTGACTCTTTCTTCCCCAAACAAAAAAAATTAAATCTTTGAAAATTTTCATAGAAATGCAAAAGTTTAGACTATGATCATCTTCATTGACATCCACATCCTTTGTAGTCCAAATTGCAAAACCCTTATATTGATGCAATTAAAATTGGGGGGGGGGTAATGGAGCCATCATTCAGGACAATTCTGATATGGACCCGGTCCACTGGACCATGCGGTCTAGATTTGGCCACATCACTGCATTTCCTTCTCTCTCCTCATTCTGCATTGATGTGGCCAAATCTGGACCACATGGTCCACATGGACCCGGTCCATATCAGAATTTTCCCATCATTCAAACTTCGACCAATTCAACCATGGCTCTTCACACATGCATTTTGATGGCCAAATAACAGAGCTGCTTGATGGGTTCAAGAAATACCCAACAATCCCAAATCCACCAATCAAATTCAGTGCTGACATGAATTAAAAAACAAACAATTCAAAACCCCACGATTGGAAAACAAAATATTACCTTCAATAAAACCCACTTTCCAATCCTCCACCACCACATCATTATCCTCACCATACCATCTTTAGGACTTAAATTCATGAAATAGAAACGCTTTGTTGGTCTGAAATTAATACTACTGACCTTTGTTGAAGAAAATGAGATGAAAAGGTAAGGCATAGTGGAGCTGGGAATCTAGAAATGGTGGGCATTTTAGTTTTTTATTTTACTTTTTATGGATTATCATTTGAAGGGATAAAAGAATGTTGGTTGTTTGAGGAGGGTGGATTGGGGCGGATTGGATTGGATTGTGGTGTCGGAGGGGAGAGGTAAAGAAGAAGTGGAGTTTTGTTTTCTCTTAAAAGAAATTCTTTTGGGTAGAATTGGTAAATCTCAAATTTTAATTTGCTATGGATTTTAGGGAGTGGTCATTTGAAAAGATTAAAATAATTTAGACACTCAATTGATAGAATAAGATAATTTTGGAGTTATTTGTGAAGTAACTATAATTTTATCTTTGTTTTGACTATTTTATCTCTCATCGCCGGCCTATAATTGCCGGATTACGCCGATTTTGGCACATTCGACACTCGTAAATAGTCCACGGGAAAAATGCAATCAAAAAATAAAATGTGGGAAACATTGGACCTTTGTAAATAGTGTGAGGAAAAAAAAAGCTAATATCTCATTTTGAAACTAGTTCGGAGTCGAATACAAATAAACGAACCCAAATGTTTTGTGATTGGGTTTTGGTTATGTCTTTGCTAAGATGAAAAAGGTTAATGCTTTGATCGTCGGAGGTAGGAGTCTCCTGTAACGGTGGAGGCAAGCGTGTGACGAAGTCGTCGGGATTCTTGACGAAGCCCAAGTAACCATATGGGTCAACGTTTACATCAATTGAAATTGGTTCAACAGACATGGTAGTAAGTTTAAGTCTGTTGTGGCTGATGGGGTTGGTGGTGTGGTAGGGGGTAGGGTGGGGGTTGTTGGAGAAAAAGGTGGGTGGGTGGGGGTGTTGGGCGTGGGAGAAAAAAAAAGGCGAAATGGGTATATTTTAATTGCGATGTACCGATTATATCTCTAAAATATTTCTGTTAACTTGATAAAAAAAATTAAATTAACAATTGACTAACATTTTTCTGGATGAAAGGACCTTGTATACCAATGATAAATTATTTGGGGATTTTAAAATAAAAAAATAATCTTTAGAGACTTTAACTCTGGCCATACATTGTTTATAGGGGTGTCAATCGTGCTATGTGAGCTAAGCTTGGCATAGCTCACGCTCAGCTCACATAAAAATTCAAAAGCTCACGCTCACGCTCAGCTCGAAAAGCTCATAAACCTTGAGCTCACGCTCAACTCACATTTTAACACGAGCTTGAGCTTAGCTCACGAGCTTCCCAAGCTCACTTATATTAGCGAAGAAAACGAAAATCATGTCTCAAGAATAGCATAATACAATGAGCCTTAAAACTAAATTTGGACAAGAATACACAAAAAGAAGCAAAAGTTTCAGAATTGTTTGATATGCTAATAAAATGAGTCTTATATAAAAAAAAAAAAAAAACAAAAAACAAGAGAATCCATACACTTAAAATTTTAACAAATGATAAATTTGCAAATCTCAAAAGATTGATTTAATTCCATTGTAGGTGGCAATTCCAATTTTGACAATCCCATTTAATTCTTCTACACCATCTCACTTTTTGTTGCGATTCATCCCAATGTATTTTGTACCGTGCTTTCCCACGCTGTCTTTTTCTGTTTTCTCTCTTCCTTTAACTTTTGTATCTGTCTCTCTCCTATTGCAAGACTACTTCTTTAATAGAATCTTCTTTCTACCCAAAAAAAAGATTATTGATCCACACATTATAATTATAATTATAATATGTATATAAGTTTTTTTTAAAATTAGTATTATTATTATATATATAATATTTTAATTATATTAATCTTATTCGGGTTCGAGTTTTTTTCGGGTTGAGCGGGGTCTAGCTCACGTTCAGCTCACATAAGAAGCGAGCTTGAATATTAAGCTCACGCTCACATTACCTCAGCTCACGCTCACCTTTTTTCGAGCTATGTGAGCCGGGTTCGGGTGACACCCCTAATTGTTTAGGACTAACACACCAATTTGCCGTTCTTTTAAATTGAACTCTATGTACCCAACTTTAAGCGTTTGACACCAAAAGTCATCACCGAAAATTTTGGCAATTCAAAGTGTAGCTCTATATATGCTATAGACTAGGAAGTAGCATTCCTGGCGATTATGATTTGTTGATGATCAATCATGTATAGGTTCATCTCTCTCCCTTTCAAACCCAAACCATCAAGATTCCCACCTCCTTGTCACTACGCTTCACTCAATTTCATCAGCTCCATTAATTCAATCCCGAATTCGCCGCAAAACCCTGTTGGATTTTCATGGGGACTTTCAAGATTTTACTCAATTTTATCACCTGGGTTATCATCAACTTTGAGAGAAATCAGAAGTGGGATTTTGGGGTCTCAAGGATTTGTCCAGATAAAGAGGAGTTTCTGTAATGAACCGGAAAACGCCAGGGAATCTATGAATTATGACGTTGTTATTGTTGGAGCTGGCCCTGCTGGACTCTCTGCTGCAATAAGATTGAAACAGTTGTGTCGTGAAAATGATTTTGATTTATCTGTTTGTGTTGTGGAGAAAGGTGCTGAAGTTGGTATGTTTCTTCTACCCTTTTGTATTCGTTTCCACTGTCAACAGTGTCCGGATCTTCTAGTACATGTTTGCAGAAAATTATTCGATTCAGCAACTTCTATTCTCATTCTTAGCTAATATACAACCAAAATAAACTGAAAAATTGAAGAAAAAACATCAAAAACTCAAAATATTGCTCTTTTATAATTTAGTCTCATTTTTTTTTCCTTCAATTTGTGTTATAATTTTGTGGATAATCATGTGTTTTTCTTCAAATTTCGATTCATTTTGATTTAAATTAGCTAAGGATTAGAATAGCAATTGAATAATTTTGTGCAAACGTATACAAAATTTAGCTGAGGATGTAGCAGCGAAGTGTACCCGAAGATCGGGACACCAACAGGCCTTAATCTTTGACTACTCACGATTGTTATGCATTCGTGTAAAACATATAGGAAGTTTGATTTTGAAACACATTCACCTAATTTTTAGGTTAGGATATTTACTATATTTATGATGTATCTACTAATGCAATCATAGAAATGGTTACCTACTAATTCAGAATGAACTTTGAACGAAAATAGGGGGTGTCAAAATGATTTTTCGTTTGTTATATAAGGTGATTGTTAAAATGATTTTTCCGTAGTTTGATAATTAAGATGTTGTTGATGAATGCCGCTTTGGAGACGTTATATGACCACTCATTAATTTATTTGATCTTTTAGGCTCTCACATCTTATCGGGAAATGTGTTTGAACCGCGTGCCTTGGATGAACTTCTCCCTCAGTGGAAACAGGAAGGGGTATTAGCATGAGTTTTCCTTTTCTATTATTTCTCCTATTGCTTTATTGTGGGTCGACTGTCTGTTTTAACAGTGTGCTTGGTTTGTACATATAATATGATATTTAGGATTTATGTCTTATAGACTGAGGAAATGAACTTCAAAGGCAAATAAATATATTAGAGAATTTGAAGAATAAACAGTTCTTCACTGCACATTGAAACTATTATATAAAATTTTTAAAGATTGCACGATTGTGTTTTCAAGTTTCAATCTTCCATCATGTAGTATACGATCTTTCTGTGCATTAACATTGACGTTGCTTTTGTTTGACCCCCGGTCTCCTGAACTACGTGTTAGACACTTGACCGCTGAGTTATTACCTGATTGACTTCTGAGCATTCCCATAAATAGTAAATCCAGTTGTGTTTTCACATTGTATAATCTGGCTTTTCTTGTGGAGTATCCAACTGCTAGATTGTGCCCAATAAGGGAGCGTATGGACCTGTATCTTCAGGAAGCTATGTTACTCGGACTCTGGTACGGGTATGTATTTAGGTGTTAGGCATTTTAACATCTAAAATAAAGGATACGGGGACACTAGCCCCAAATTCGGACACGGGTACGGAGATACGGCAATAAATTCTAACCGTCTCCCATTATTCTCCCCCCCCCCCCAAATCGTCTTTCCACAAATTTGCAGCTAGTACATATTCAAATCACCAGCCAATTTTATGCCTTGTTTGACTCCTATACCCCTCTCTATTCCATAGTCCCTTCACTTATTGCTTGAATTTTGTTCAAGCCCCTCCATCCGCCCAAGAGCTTTCAAGAGTTGGTCAAAGTACCCATTCGCAGTTGACCATGTCAAAGTACCCATTCGCAGTTGACCATGTCAAAGTACCCATACCCATACCAACATCCTACCCTGTCGACACCGGTACGGCACGACTAAACGGAGAGTCCGAGTAACATAGTCAGGAAGTAGTTTCTGATACTTTCCAAAGAAAAATAGAGAATCAATTATCTTCAATTTATTACATGCCCGAGATTTCTAGTATTATACTAACTCCTTCATCAAAAACGGTGGTTTCTTTAATTATGATGTATCATAATTCATAAGTGTGTAGCATAATAATTACACTTCCATGTAATAACATAAGCTTTTAGTTGAGGTGTTATATTTGACAATTAGCATTCTCAAAATTCAATGGATGGGAATTATACGCTCTAATGGAGCTACATTATGACTCTTGTTAATTAAGTTGTAAGAAACGGAACACTTTGATCCACTGTCTTTGATCACTAGAAATATGTATATAATCTCGGGAGACAAATACAATCATATAAGATTAGTTATTTCAGGTAGACAGGTCTTATGCTCTACTGTCTTGTAAACCATTGCAAAACATCTGACCAAATATATAGATCTTCAGGTAATGCGTAATTTCTTTCTTTCTTGTTCTACCTGATGAGAGGTGATGTCTGCTATTTATATATTTGGGAAGCAGTGCGGTGAACTTTTAACTTCATATGCACAATAATCCTCCTGTAGATATGCTCCTTTGACGTTCGCATGCATTGACCAATTGTTATTTTTCCCTTTTTGAAGTACCCTTACGTCGTTTGTTATTTACTCTGTAGGCACCAATCTATGTTCCTGTTTCCTCTGACAAGTTTTGGTTGCTTAGTGAGAAGCATGCATTTTCCCTTCCAAGTCCATTTAAGAATGAAGGAAACTATGTTATAAGGTAATTGCACCTTCTTCTAATGTCAATTGAGGTATGAGTGTTAAAGACTGCTAGAAAGATCCGTATTAGTGTATGATTCATTTTGAAGTATACTTCAGTTGAATTTTTTTCTCTCTTTCTTTGTTTTTTATTTATTTAATGGTACTAGTAGTAGCATGGAGATTTTTTTACTACAGAGTTGCACTATACAGCTCAGTTTGGGAGTGAAGTTTTATAATTGACCAGCAAAAGGATATGCTAACTAATCTAGCTTCCATTTAATATTCAATGCATCAAAGTTTTTTCTTTTTCTGGATACTAAGTTCACTTTCAACTTTGAGGTGATGATGTAAATTCATCACTCTTTTTCTTTCAGTCTGTTTACAGCAACATAAACTGTCCTTGCGCGTTGTATATTCTTATACATACTGCAATTATGCTAATGTGCATTCATTACTGCTTCACTCTGTTGGAGCTGCTCTTTGTTTACTTCCCTAATTCTTTATCAACCCTTCTATATTGCGGTCTTAATTGTTTTAACTTAGCTTTTTCTACCCCCACTCTCCCCCCTCCTTTCCCACCTTGTTATGTGCGGTGCGTTCTTGTAGCTTTTGGTTTTCAGCTACACATTTTTTTGGAGTTTTCTGTTCATTTGACTCTTCAAATATAATACTGCAGTTTGAGTCAGCTAGTTCGTTGGTTGGGAGTAAAGGCAGAAGAATTAGGTATTGAAATTTATCCAGGGTTTGCTGCTAGTGAGGTATTCATATCCTCTTAATCTATCAATTTATTATGCGGTTAAATATTATGCATTAAGATTCAAGTTTTATGCAGATTCTATATGATGAAAGCGACAAAGTTATTGGCATTGCAACTAATGATATGGGAGTCGCCAAAGATGGTACCCAAAAAGACAACTTCCAGCGAGGGGTAGAGTTAAGAGGCAAGCTGACTCTTATATTATTTGTAATTTCCGCTAGGATCTCTAATTGAAGTATATGCAGATACTACCCAGCATGATTTCTTTTCAATGATCCTAAATGAAATTTTTTCGTTTCATTTTCTTTCTTTATTCTGATATACAAGTCACTAGTATAATTCTAAAATTTCATGTTACTAAATTGTACTGCTTAGCTGAGAAATTGAGGGTGAGGTTGTTTCATTCAAGTGAAAAAATGACTTTTTCTTAGTTTTGCGAGGCATGTGGTTGATTTTTATGAGATAGGCAGAGGGGTCCCCAACAGAAAAGTAGAAAAAAACAGGATGTTTTTTAGTAGAAAATCAAAACAATCCCACCCTGAATTCAAGTAGTGGAATGCACTAATGCAACGACTTAGTACCATTTTAAACAGTCATATGGCTTGATTCAGCACAAAGATCTGATGAGATTATGTCTCCAACTTTCTCTTATTTTTTTAAATTTTTAGCCAATTAGCTACATTGAACTGATTGTGCTAGGGGTGCTCTGCAGGAAATGTTACTCTTCTTGCTGAGGGTTGTCGAGGATCATTATCAGAGGTTTGCAGTTATATAGTTTTCTGGAAAAAGATTAGCTGAAAGTTTGTTGTATTGCTGGTTTTATGGTTCTAATCTCATTAACAATTTGGTACCTGTATGACCTGTCTTCAGAAAATAATCAGAAAATACAACTTGAGAGATAAAGGACACGGGCAGCATCAGACTTATGGTCTGGGTATTAAAGAGGTAATTCCTCTGACACGCATTCAGGAATTTTACTTTCCATTCGTATCTCAGCTTAGCCAATGCCATCACTTTATGGGTTATATCATCACCTTCTGGGTCACACTACACTAAATACTTGCTTTTGTTCTCTAATATCATGGCTGTTTGTCCAGTGGCTATAGTTCTGACTCCCTGAGATTTTAATTTATTTACTTTCCTGGAATCTTTTCCTTTTTGTTAACCTTAACTTGGAAAAAATATTAGCCTCGATCTTGAATTTCTAATGCATAAGAAAACTTTTGGTTGCTCCAAATATTTGAGTTTATCTTTTCAGGTTTGGGAAATCAGTTCTGATATGCACAAACCAGGATTGGTGCTTCACACGGTAGGTTGGCCCTTGGATCACAAGACATATGGTGGTTCTTTTCTATATCATATGCAAGATAAACAGGTATGTTTTTCTCTTCCCTGTGTCTTTTTTTTTTTTGTTCATTTTTTTATTTGTTCTCCCTAATCGTTATATATTTTATCCATTGTTTATGGGATTGGAGAATGGTTATTACTGCATTTAGAAGTGATGATATTGGTCTTATCATCTCAATTCTGTGGTTTGCTAATTATGTTAACAGCATTTAGTCGTTGTCAATGATTGGAATGCATATGACAGATAGATCTGATTAGGTTTCAAATTCTTTCTTGTTGAAATGAATTGATGATGAACAGGGTTTACGACAGGCTAAGACTTGGCTTTATATTTTTGTTTATGCATCCAATTCTTTAGCCAATATTTATAGTCCTTATTTTATAGCAGGGTCCATCCACCTTTTTATGTTCAGTTTGCTAAAAATTATCAAAGGGAGGCTGTGTAGTTGGACTTAATTTGAGTGTTTATACAGGTAGCCATTGGCCTTGTGGTTGGTTTGGATTATCACAACCCTTTCTTGAATCCTTACGAGGAATTCCAGGTAAACATGGAAGTCTGATGAACATGATTTCTTTTCATTTTCTTAAGCTTCTCTCCTTCATTTCACATGAGCACAGCCACAAATTTTATCACAATGTTTGCAATGTTTGAACATATACTCAACTTTTCAAAATCTTATCTGATGTTTTAGCACATAGGCCCGACAAGTTTTAATCGCTCACTTTTTTATTCTGTTCCATTCAAGTTTTTTGCTTCTCATTGTCAATTATAATGCAGTAGGCATAAAGTATAAATGTATTGCAATAACCTCATTTCAGATTTCTCCTGCTCATTTCTAAGGAACCCCCAACAACAAAACTGTATCATCTATTCATTGACACACTGACTACGGAATAGCTTTTAGAAAGGTTCTTTGGCTTTTTATTTTCAATAGTATGCTCCTAACCAGTCCGGCTCCTATGCGGAACAGCCTTAAATCCGCACGTGCGGAACATGGATCCGGCCGTTGATTCAAATTCGAAATGAATCGACGGCTGCGGTTTAAATGAGGGTTAGAAGGGTTTGTGGAAATTTCATAATTAAAAAAAAAAATCTGGGACACTTGAGTATCCCATCGTTTCGCGTCCCGAGGTGAGTGAAAAGGCAGAAAAGGCGCATTTTCTGCTTCTTCTTCATCTTCACTTTTAACAAAGCCCTCCATCTTCATCTTCTTCTGCAGAAAAAAATTCTTCTTCATGTCCAACGCAGCAACCAAAATCGATCAAAAGTCCCAAAGCAAAAACATCAATTCTTCATTTAAAAAATGACTACATCAGCGGGGCCTTTAAAGAAAAAGGAGAAATGAGAATTTCTTTGTACCACAAATAAACTAATAGCCCTAAATGAAGATTTATTGGGTGTTAAAGCCACGCATAAGCAAAAGCTCGAACTGTTAAGGCAATCTGGTTTTTTATGTATCAAACTTGTGGAAGGACGGAAAATATGCTTTACCACCGAAGACAAACTTGTTCAAGGGACGGAAAATATGCTTTACCACCGAAGACATACACCGGGTATACGGCGTGCCAATGGGGGCATAAATCGATCCCATAAAAAAAAGGAACTTGACATACAATTTGACATACTCAGTGTCAAGAGTTATGCAAAGAACTTTTTGTTGTTACCTACAAGCAACAAGGGCTGTGTAGATATGGATGTTCTTTATGATATTTTTGTAGGTGCAAGAAAATGAATCCTAACAGATGGTTTATTTTATACTCCTTGTATGTATTCAATTGTCTTTTCTTTGCCAACACTGGAGGTGTGGTTAGTGTCAGATTTGCAAAACTTTTTGAAGATAGTTAATCTTACAACTGGGCTGGATATTTGGCTGATTTAGTGTACGATGCACTTGCATAGTCACATGTAAAGAAGGAAGCCGGAGCGCAAAAAAATTATAGAATTCCGACAGATATGCACTCTGTAATGGTATGGTTGTTTTTGTGTAGTGAACACCTGTTTTTGTGCAGTGGACTCTTGGTTTTGTGATATTAACACTTGTTTTTTTTGTACTGGACTCCTTGGTAGTGAACACCTGTTTTTGGGATATGAACAGGTCACAGAAACAAGTGTTCATATCCCAAAAACAGGTGTTCAGAACGCAAAACTATGTCAAGAGTTATGGGTACTCACGAATCATCTTCGTTCCATGCCAAATCTACCGGCGCTGACTATTGGTCAGTTAGGCTTACATCATCTTTGCTGTGTGTCATAAACGGGGAATTTAATAGTGCTCTGTTGGGCTTCACTAGCCTCCTCCTCTTCACCTGCTGTGCAACTTTCACTCCTATGGAACTGTTGTCCATATCAGAACGTACTTGAATAGGAGTCAAAACCACACTATCCTCCAGTACTCTCTTCTCCACATGCAGCACAACAGGTTCTGGAGTCTCTTGAATTATCTCTTCTCTTTTTGGCATATTTTCTTATATTGGGGTCTGGGTATCCAAATTTACCATCACTTCCTCGTCTTTCTCCACAGCTTCTAAATCTTTTTTCCTTTTCGTCCTAATTCAATAGATAAAAAAGATTAATTAGTCATGTTCTCAAATAAAGAACATCTGTTCTCTACTTTAGAACAGGGGTTTCACATCACGAACACCTGTGCTCTAATAGATCACACATATTCTTAAAGGAAGGAACATGTGTTCTCTTTTTTAAAACACCTGTTCTTAAAGTAATAACACATGTTTACAACATTCATATATGAACTTACATAATTATAATATTCGCAAACTTCGCGAATGACTTCACTTTCTTCAGAGACCACAGCGACGGTCCTGCGCATTTCCAAAAATTGGGCAATGCCATTTTCATCATCAGAAAAATATTTTCCTTCAGCAAGATTTTCCCCTTCTACGGCTTTTTCAATTCCTTCTTCATCAGCGGCCTCCTCATCAATCCTCTGATTGGCCTCATCATCAACAATCCTCTGATTATCATCTTCCCTAACATCCCTATGATGATCATCCTCCTGAACATCCATATCACTTATTTTGCTCTTAAGGGTCCGTCGACCCCTCGAGACGATCTCAGGCCACTGCGCAATAGGCGCCTCATCATCAGATTCTGCATCGTCATCAGATTGTACACTTTCTTGCAGCTCCTTAATTTCGTTACTAATATCCTCAAGCAAACACCTCTTCTTTGCAATCTCCCTATTCAAAGTTCTCTTGCTCAAAAGTTCTCTCAACTTTTCCCTTTTCTCACGCTCTTCATTTGTGGATAGAAGGATGGCTTCACTCGCATTAGCAAACCCACCTTCGCCGAATATCGAGTTGAAAATATTTTGCATTCTATCCCTATTATAAAGACCCCAAGTGGTCACATCAATATGAAGGTGGTTACAGTTAGGTAATCCAAGCAATGCACCTGTAAGACAAAAATGTGTTCAATACATAAAAACAGGTGTTCACTACAAAAAAACATCCAAACCATTACAAAGTGCATATCTGCCGGAATTCTGTAATTTTTTTGCGCTCCGGCTTCCTTCTTTACATGTGATTGTGCAAGTGCATCTTGCACTAAATCTGCCAAATATCTGGCCTAGTTGTAAGATTTACTATCTTCTAACAGTTTCACAAATCTAACACTAACCACACCTCCAGTGTTGGCAAATAAAAGACAACTGAATACATACAATGAGTATAAAATAAACCTGTTAGAGTTTATTTTTTTTGCACCTACAAGACGATCATAAAGAACATCCCTAGCTACATAACCCTTGTTGCTCGTAGGCAATAACAAAAAGTTCTTTGCATAACTCTTGACATTGAGTATGTCAAACTGTATGTCAAGTTCTTTTTTTGATGGGATCCATTTATGCCCCATTGGCACGCCGTATTCCCGGTGTATGTCTTCGGCGGTAAAGCATATTTTCCGTCCTTCACCAAGTTTGATACATCTTTCAGATGCATCATAGTTTTGGATGGCAAATTTAAGCTACTCTTCATGCAATCGAGAGAGTTTGATAAATGAAAAACCTAAAAAACTAGATTGCCTTAACAGTTCTAGCTTTTTGCCTATGCATGTGTTTATCACCGAATAAATCTTCATTTAGGGCTATTAGTTTATCTGTGATACAGAGAAATTCTCATTTCTCCTTTTTCTTTAAAGGCACCGCCGATGTAGTCATTTTTTAAATGAAGAATTGTTGCTTTTTGCTGTGGGATTTTTGATCGATTTCGGTTGCTGCGGTGGAGATGAAGATGAAGCAAAAAAGGTGCCTTTTTCACTCACCTCGGGATGCGAAACGATGGACACTTGTGTGTCTAGTTTTTTTTTAATTAGGAAATTACCGCAATACCCTTTTAACCATCATTTAAATCGCAGCCGTCGATTCATTTTGAATCAACGACCGGATCCATGTTCCGCACGTGCGGATTTAAGGCTGTTCCGCATAGGAGCCGGATTGGGTATTGTACATTTCTTCATGTTATGAATAACTAACGGAATTTTGGATTTTATGGATATGAGGATCAATATTTAATCCATGTCAGATACTCCCTCCATCTCAACATAATGTTAACATATGGACTTTTCACACAGATTTAGAAAATCCTATAAACAATAAGAGTCAAAGATAAAAGACTAACTTGTTGGAAATTCAAACAGTGTTTCGAAGAAAAGTAAGAAGAGGGGTAAAAATGGTAAATATTCATTAAATGTTCATTGCTAGTCCAAATGTTAATATTATTTTGGGATGGAGGGAATATTATATTATCACAGGAGGCTTGAGTAGAGCTTCTCATGTTTCTTGGATCTTCTTGTTTACAAACCAACAAAAAAAAATGCCCTGAATCATAACTTCTTTTGTAAACTCTTCAAGTCTTTAAGAGTTTGAGGAGAATCAAATGAAAGGAATACTCTTCTTTATGATTTTCTTTTTGCATGTATAAATCATCTCTCTCTCTCTCTCTCGATATAATCTCCTGCCATAATGTGATTTCATATAATTAAATTTATTTATTTTGTTCCTATACTGGAATGTTAAATCAATCTAGCTCTCTTTGCTTGCAATTTTTTTTCTCTTCAGAAACTTAAACGCCATCCTGCTATCAGACCTCTCATTCAGGGAGGAACAGTTCTTCAATACGGTGCTCGAACTCTAAATGAAGGTGGCTATCAGGTGTGTGAGTTTCTCTCCTGTAATTTTGCTTTCACCAATGCAGTGGCTTGAATCAAGTCGATATGGATGCTTAACCAGGTTGTAACAAATGACGGTTATGCAGTTGAGAGACTGTTATGAGGATGCACTTTTCAACTTTAATTTCCACTTCTCATAATAATCTCTCTTTATAATATGCTCTAATTAATTTTGATATTAAAATCTCATTTGACTTATCTTCCATCTTCTCTTTACTTTTGACATATTTAGCTTCAGTGAATTGCCAATATTGTTATCGATTTTGTAAAACAAAATATGATGTTAGTTAAATTTCAGTCTATTCCGTATCCAGTTTTCCCTGGTGGGGCAATTATAGGATGTTCAGCTGGCTTCCTAAACGTGCCAAAAATAAAGGGAACACATACTGCTATGAAGTCAGGTATCTAGCCTGTGCTTATGTTGTCTTACTATTGATTGTTTCATGTCGGTAAGCTTTGATTTGGAAATTAATCTTGTAACTTGTATGATTAAGCTACCAGTCAGATAGCTAATTTCCTCGGAGCAATTGCGGCTTAAATTTAGAAGTTATATAATGGAATAATTGTTTGAGGCTGGAATGGAATATTTTTCCTGCTTTCACTATACCAGTTTGGATGAAAGAGCCATCAATCCATGCTCCGGTACACTGGAACTGGAATAGAAAACTTTCTGTGATTAAATGCTTTTTCCCTACATTAACTGGCACTCCATAGTAACTGTCATTAATAATAGGGTCAATTGAAATGCCCTTTTGGTTAGAAGAATAAAACTTTGCTTTAGGTTTTTGTTGTTTCTATAAATTTTTACTAGAATATGATGTTCCATGCTGTTTGGAAAGCAGTTGACATGCTAGAACTATTTTCTCATCTTACAAGTATGACTTTAGATCTCAATATGCACTTGAGGCTCAACTAGTTTCTTCTTTTTCTGAAGGTTTCACACTATATAATGAAAAGGTCAATCACAAAAGAAGATTACACATTTTCATGGAAACATTATATATATATATATATATATATATATATATATATATATATATATATATATATATATATATATATATAGGCATGAGATTGAAAAATGAAAATTTTCTTAACAAGTTGAACTGGCTGAAATAAACTTTGTAGTCCGCCCTATAAGGCTTGTAAGTCTGGCAAGCTAACCAGTTCCTCGTGTTGGCAGACAAATAATTGTGGGACTTTATTGCATTTTCCATGTTTTCTTTTTGTAAATTTGCTGAGAGTCAATAGAGCTTTTTCCAGAAAAAATTGATCATGTGTCTTCTGTTTTCCTTGGTGTGCAATGGCACCAGGTCCCCGGGTGTATTTGGGGGGGGGGGGGGGGATATGCTTATGTGTGTACCTCCATTTTAACTATCAGCTGCCTTTGCTCGGGAATCTGTGCTTTCTAATCTTTTGAATCTATTACAGGTATGTTAGCAGGAGAATCTGCATTTAACATGCTCCACAAAGGCTCTCCAATTGAAACCTTTTGGGACAGTTTGAGAAATTCCTGGATATGGAATGAACTCTATCAAGCAAGAAATTACCGTCCTGTGAGTATCATGAGTTTGACAGTTCAAATTTGTTAATCCTTTTATCTATATGTTCAGCAACTTCAGATCAGATATATTTATTATTCAAACCGTGCAGGAGTTTCTAATTTGTTTGTTGGTACAAGAGTATCAATGTCACGGATATCATGTGGAAACTGATTTGCATAATATTAACAGGAAGTATGCCTAAATACATTGAACTGATTTCATTACGTTAACAGGCAACATCTAGGTCTTGCAAACACCACCTAGAAAAAAAGACCATCATGGTTTACTGGTACAACTGGTAGTTGGACTCTACTTACCAATAACTGAGTGGCCAATTTCGTGAATACTTTTAAGTACTTAAATACTCGCAAAATACCTAAAATATGCTAGGTGATATATGCTTAAAGTATATTCTAAAAATTCATTGGTTCGTCGTCTAAAATGTAAAAGGTTTGCATCTTTGTAGCACGTTAATATAAATTTGTGCCGAAAACTTACAATAATAGTAACATTCTCAACATTGTAGTTTAACACTGAAACATTTGACCATAATTACACTTTCAATAGCATTAACAAATAAGGATAAAAACATCAATTGAATTGTTCATAGTCAAAAAGTACAAAAATCTAATATTCTTCTTAGACTGAAAGGAACTAAACTTAAATAGTTATAATGTTCTCATGCGATTTTGCAAGCCTGTAATTTTAAGTTTTACATTATAGAAGCATGCATGTTTCTAAATATTCTTTCCAAAGATCGGGTTTTCCAAGTATTCACATATTATAACTGGAGAGAGTTTTTCCAAGAAATTTGGAGGGCACCATACATAAACTTAAAATGAAAAGAATTTATTTAATACAAGTTGAAATTACATGTATACCATTTCTTATTGTGTTTTCTTAAAACTTTCATCCTTTTGCATATGTTTTGTGTTCACAATAGAAAGATTATATCTACAGTTTGTAAAAATTCTCTTTAATGTCTCTATTCTTTTTCTCTTTGTCTCTTCTTTTTTTTTTCATAATTATTATTTTTTTTTTTTGAAGAAGAAATGTAATGAAAAAATAATCACATGCTTTTTTTTTCTACTCTGTGATGGTTCACTAGTCAGACCTGATGGTTGTACTGGTTCAATTGATATAGATCAGCTTCCTCAACCTCCCAGTTTTGAGAGCTAAACGTCCTAAGAGTGAAAGATACATTTTCATATAGTTTCCAATTGAATATTATAGTGCAATTGTTGTCTAGACTGCTGCATTTTGGCAGTTCATCAGTCAAACCTGGTGGTTCCGCCAGTTCAAACAAAATGGAATGATTTATCAACCTTTTCGGAGCTATAAATGAGCCCTGAAAGCAGCCCAGTTGACTTTTGAACCAGGCAGTTTCATCTGTCTGTATAACATTGTATAACATACTCCCTCCATTCCGTATTAATTGTCGTTTAAGAGCTATCCCAGGTATCCAAAATATAGGTCGTTCCACCTTGTCTGCAAAGATTCAATTTTGTTATTCCCAAATTACCCCTAATTCTATCTATTCCTTCATCTTGATCTGATAAACAAGCCCTAAAATGGAGATGGGCAAAATACCAAACTTTGAACTCCGGAAGACGGCGAACAAAAGAATGAAGATGAGAGCGGAGATGGGGACTCTCTGAAACGCTTGTTTAGGAGGTGATGCATGGTGGCAAAATTTCGATCAGAACCGGCGTTGTTGATATCGTAATAGGCGGAGCTGGGTGGCGGCTCCGGGATTAAATTGGGGTTCCGGTGCTGAACTAGAGGCTGATTTTATAAATAATTGGTGATGATTTTAGGTTTTTATTGGTTAATTTGCAAAGAGCAAACATTTTAGGGTTTTAGAAGGATATGGTAAATGCTAGGCAAGAATTGAAATTGTAGAGGATGATGACGTTATTTTTTCCTTTCTTTTCTTTATGCCGTAGAAGTGAGAGAGATGGGTAATATTGGAACTTTCGGTGGAAAATTATAAGTTCCTTAATTTTCCGAAAGCGTCCAAAACATCTTAAATTCCGGAATGGAGGGAGTACCACATATTCCAATTAACCTCCGAAAAGTGAAATAGGGTTTTTTTTTAATTGATTATTATCAATTCTTTTGGAAATAGTATTAGAGAAGAGTTTTGTAATCTACTTATTAGCATTTTGAGGACAGATAATATAGATGGCCAATGTTATCTTATCCTCATGCGTGCAGGCATTTGACTATGGACTCCTTCCCGGCTTGGCTTTAAATGCGTTTGAACAGTATGAAATTTCTCTTTATTTTTCATTCTTTGGATTTTGATGTTATATATACTGAAACATGACAAATGTGTTACTTTACTTGGCAGCTACATAACAATGGGAAGATCTCCCTGGACGCTAAAGCATGGAAAACCTGATCATGAAGCAACAAAAGTGAGTTACCATGAGCTAATAATTGGTTGCGGAATCTCTTGGGTTAACGAGTTTAATGTAGTGGAAGATATAATTCCTTTGTGTTTTAAGTATTTTTTTTTTCCTCTTTTCTGACACCACTTTCTTTAGATGTAAATTTTACTTCTAGGAACATTTATTTGCAGATTATATTTGGTCCATAGAAAAATGAAATTTTATGCTCTAGAGAGGTATATTAGGCATTAGCTTTTTTACAACCTGGTGGTCCAAATTCACTGATCATTTCACCATTATAAGCTGGAATCAAAGCATTTCGAGCAGAGACAATGGGCCAAATGTATCATACTATTGTGTTTATCAACGAATTCTTAGCAAGTACTGGTTGACAGCTCTAATAATTGACTTTCAGACGTTTATTGACTGGTTTTATTATGTTCACAGGAAGCACAATTTTGCTCACCAATTGAGTACCCAAAGCCAGATGGCATTGTATCTTTTGATGTACCAACTTCTCTGTACAGGTACATAATCATTTTGCATCTATGCGGGTGGGTTGGGGCGTAAGGTCCGTGTTTAATTTATTTTCTTGCACATCATTCAGCTTATGGTTTCCAATGACATATGGGCTGCTAACTGTGAATTGTACCTTGATGATGGACGAATAAACAAAATCGGATTAATAAATCTGGGAACTGAGAAGCTTGAGTAAACCTGTAACATCGTAAGCTTGAGTGATATGGGGAAAACCGTGAATTTTGTTGGATCATGCTTATTGCTGCACCTTAGATACTATCCGTTGCAACGCAAAGTAGCTGAAGGATGTCTTACCAGAACTTGTTGGAACTTTCCTTTGTTGTGTGTGGGTGGGGGGAAAAGGGGAAGGCGGGGGGAAATTGCTTGCAAACACTCTATTTTCCATTGCTGCATCTCTTCTCATTTTATTTTTCATTTTTTTGTGCTTTAGGAGCAACACAAACCATGACCATGATCAACCAGCTCATCTTCGTTTAAGAGACCCTCAAATTCCTCAAGATGTGAACCTGCCTATCTATGCTGGACCAGAATCAAGATATTGCCCTGCACGCGTTTACGAGTAATATTCTTTCTAGCATATCTTGTGTAATAAAGTATATCACATAAGTATTATTTATCTATGATGAATTTTTTTTATTGTATAATTTATATTGACATAAATGATAGGTATGTACCAGATGATAATGGTCAGGTGCAGCTGCATATCAACGCTCAAAACTGCCTACACTGCAAGGTACACAGCCATATTTGAAAGCTTGATTTGGGACACAATTTTGTAAATGTGAATATTATTTGGATGAAAAATGCTGCATTTGCTTCCTTCCCGTAATCCCCCGCCTCAATGGAAAAAACTTCTAAATGGATTTAAAAGTTAAGTAGCTTAAAATCCATCTCCACGGTGTCACTAGACCTAATATTAAATTTTATCTGAATTTTTTTAGTTCGTGTTATTTTAAATAGTCTAAGTTGCTCTTTACTTTTTACTAGCTCAAAGATTTGCTAAAACTCTGTTTTTGAAAAAGCCGGATTATTTTTCGCAAATAATTTTGCTTATGATAACTTCTCATACAAAATTAGGATTCGTTTTTCAAATAGGGTCAATTATTCCTTATTTTAACTGCTCAAGGGAAAAAAGAAAAAGAAAGTTCGTGCGAGAATAGGCCAGTTTCTGTTATGACTAAATTTTTAAAGAAATTACCAGTTAAACAGACAAACCTTTGAATATATCTAGACTTTCCTTTTGTATTTTGTAATCCTACTTGTATTATTAACTCTTGTTACATAAGATTGAACTTGGTCTTTCTACAATCAATATTTTTTCCTCTTTTAAGAATAAATTTGTTCTACATGCCAAATTCATAGTTGATCCTTGTAAAGTTGTTAATTGCTATATTGAAACTAGCGTAGTTGGCTTGGAACGATAGGTACTAGGTTCCACATTCCCCTGCCCCGATAATGATAATAAAAAAGGTTGTACCCAGTGCACAAGGCTCTCGCATTTGTAGGGTTTGAGAAAGGTCCCTTATATTTTTTTTCATAAAGAGGCTGTTTCCGGGGTTCGAAGCCGTGACCTAGCGGATAGCAAGTAATCTCTTGACCATCGCGCCAAGCACGACCTTGAAACTAAATGCCTCATCTCCTAGCATCTCTCCTCTCTGCTGTATGAGATTGTAATAATATAGTGTTCTGGTGCTTATTAAGTTCCCCTTGACTAATTCTTTTATAATAGGTTAATTTGTTTTGCAGCATTAGGTAGATCCTAAACTTACAGAAACTAATTAATTTTCAGGCTTGTGATATCAAAGATCCAAAGCAGAACATTGAATGGACAGTGCCTGAAGGAGGCGGCGGCCCAGGTTACTCTATCATGTAGGAGATAGATAATCTCTCTTTAATTAGGAATCCTGTTAATGAAGATCTGACACTCAGTTTACCCTCTTCAAGTCTTTTCTGCATTGGAGTACTTTTCTGCATCTTCGTTGTCATGAAATGAAATGCAAACTGGGCAAAACTAACCAATTTTTTCCTTTTACTTTGATCCCACATTTTCTCTTAGCTTTTTTATTTTATGTTTTTTCCAAGGAAAAAACACAATTCAAATCTAAAGCTCATCTTGACTCAAAAAATTATTTGTGTATATATAGGGAGCTTTTCTCTTATTAATTTTGTCAAAAGATCTTCCTAAGTTAATATCGCGTCCAGGAGCCACCATTTAGCTACTTTCTTCCCCTGCCTTCCTTACCACTATACAAACAAATACTCCTCCGTCATGAAATTGAATGTCGAATTTCTTATTAAAATGAATCAAGAACAAAGGGAGTCGTAGAAAACAATATTCATATAAACCCAAGATAACCTACAAAACTAGGCATTTGGGTGTATTGAAGAGAATTAGAATCTTCCCTGCTTGAAAAGACCCCCAAGCACTCCCAGAATGAAGCCATCTCAATTTACAACCGCTGCTGGTGACAAATAATGACATGTCGTGATTGTCAATTGTATTTGCACCTCAACTTCATTACCATCTGTCTCCCAATCTTTATGACATCGATTTTCTTGACATATTCATCGATTTTACGAAGCACACGATTCTTCTTTCGAGGCAATACAAGTGCATCCTAGAATATTCAACATTAAAATGTTAGTTAGTTCCATAAAAAAACGGGGAGAAAGAAAAAAAAAGGTTAGAATAAATAGATTGTATTGAGTTTTATGTCACTGGATGGTAAATCTTCTACAGTTTATCTGGGAATCAATTTCCGTCGAGGAATAAAAGATCTAATACAGCTAAATTTACATGCAAGTCCGACTTGATAATTTGAACCTCGACTCAACTTGGCTTGTTTGCACTTGTAAATATGAGTATAAATTAAGGAAACATAGTTACACTAACCATAGAGAACCAAAAAATAGGCAGTGAAATCATATTATAGATAGCTGGTAGCTTTTAGAACTTCTTAGGGACATAAATTTGAAAAGAAACAAAAGGAAAATGCAAAGAAAAACGGTAAAAGAACTTCATCCACACACACATAAATGGTTGTTATCAAGAAGACTTGAAGAACCTATCAAGCAGAGAAAATACGATATTAATTTCTTAAGAACAAAAATATTTCCGATTTTTTTTAAAATTTCTAGCAAATTCCCACAAACATATTTCAAATCAAAAGCGAAAATATAAGGAAAAAACTAAAAAGCAATTTATGTTATCCCAATTTCCAGAAGCCATCATTGACAATTTTGGCCTAAGCTTCTATTTCCCCCCTCCGAGTACTTAATTTTCTAAGTTACATATAAGTTGGTATTTATTTTTTTATTTATAGGCAGAAAAAATAAATTTATTCCATAACTATCTAACGACAATGATTCTTAGTTTTGAGTTTTCCATTAGATATACTTGATACACAAATTCAGAAATCAAATATTTTACGGCATGCATGAACAATAATTTACTAGTAAGAAAGTATTATGGCATTCAACTAAGTCTAATAATCTAACACATCAAAATTCAGTCAACATATTCTTGCTATTATGGAATTTTAAATTTTTTTCCAGCTCATTTACGTGTTGAAGGGATTCATGGGCGAAAACTCGTTCCAAACACCCATGAGTCCTCCCCTGAAGGATCCGCTCATACAAGAGGAATCGAAAAATAACAAGAAAAGGACTTACGTTTCTTGGCTCAAGAATCTGATTCTTGAATGAAAGATTACGTCTTTATACTCTCAGCAACGATCACCTTGAGTATTCCCTTGCGGAATTACCCCCTACCGGTATCCACGCGACGAAACGGGCAGCGATTGCTAGCTCTTCGTTTTTCTGAGTTTCGGGAATGAGAGAGAGAGGGAGGTAGAAAACAGTTTTCTGGATTTCTTGGTATTTCGGCTGAAAATTGTCTAACCCTAGGGTTTAGCCCAAGAGAGGTTTATATAGGGAGTGAGAGGTTGTTTCCAGAACAACTCCCACGTTCGCTCCACCTCTTCTGGCAGTGGGAGTCTTTAACTCCCACGCCCCCTAGACTTCTGCTGGTAGTGGGAGTCCTTATCGGATAATAACTCCCACGTAATCCCAGCTATACCGAAAATGCCCCTTATCTCTAATTCGAATAATAACTCTTTATTATTCTCAGAAAAATGAATGTCAGATACAATGAACCTAGACACATTCTAGATTCATTGAATCGGGACATGAAGCTCGTTAGCTCGTCTATGCGTGTGACTTCATATCACAATGGCAATAAAAACATACTTAGTAGAAGTGTGTTCATAAATCACAAGCGGTCCCTAGCAGGACATTGTGACTCCCCAAAGTGAATGAATTTACGGTGGAACCTAATATCAATCCATTATTTAATCCCTTTGTCTCGCGATATCCCTAATTAAGCATAAGGCATGGTAGTCGTCACCCTTATTAAGCTTAATTATATTTATGCTCGATCTCCGTAGATCTGTTCCAACAAACAATATTTAATAACCACTTTATTAAATACGTTTGAGCATGTGATCATGCATTTAAAGCGATCTTTCCCTATCGAGGGCCCATAGATATCTCTCTCTAATAAGAGAGGGACAAATTCCCTTACCATGCCTCTCACATTCAAGCCATGATAGGACACTACATCCGATCATCGATCGTATTGATTACTCGATTAAAAAGCAACGTACGGTCGAGTCAAAACATGGCTCCATTCATGCTAGAATCAATGGAGACATAAGGTCTAAGGATTCTAAAATAGTATTGAGGAAATAATACTTATGACTAAGGACCATGAAGTATTACTTCTCTAACGGATCACGTCCAATACAATGTATCCCTATATATTGCATCTATGATATGATTTGTATTCATTACACATGACCAGTAAAACATGATCATCAATCATACATCATACTAGTTTTATTTCATTGTAAATAAGCATTACATAAAACTATGGACAACTAGAATAGTAATTACATGAGCTAATGAGTTTTACTATCAAATCACACATTTGATAATCAAAAGCAAAATTAACTATTCAAATACATGCTCAAAAGATATAAAACGTACAACATATGCTAATGGTTCTAGGGCACTACTAACACGTGTATCAATCATTAGTTTACCCTAGATTTTGCTGAAAAACACTCAACGCTCTATAAAGGTCAGCATGCCGTTTGATTCTAATGTGTAGCTACTAACCAAAATTAAATAAATAAAGAGATTATAAAATATATTGAAGTTCACTTACTCTAGCTTCGACCGTGTTGTATTCTTGATCACAGCTTGAAAGTCATCATTTCCAAAATTTTGTTTTTCTTTGAGAATTTGACTGACTGAACTTGCTATGCATAAATACATACATGTATTCGTATCCGTACCCGTACCCGAGTCTGGGTCCATCTTTCTCCAACAAAGGCATCTGATTCTAATTTTAGAACCTCAAGATTGTATAGCATCCCGATTGCAGATATTTCACTCCATGGACGGCCAAAGTTGATCAAGGTCAGTTTCTTCAGAGTTGAGGGAAAACTGAATTTACATACCTTGAAAGCCTTAATGATTCAAGCTTGCTAAGAAAGTCCATTACTGGAAACCGTTCGCGACCATGATAACAACCAGGTTTTACTGGTAGATGCTTGTAACTAAGTTGCAAATGTCCATGTACCCTCTTTCACTAGCGAGTTTGGAATCCAGCCGTTCAGCTATATGTTTCCATCAAGGCCAAGTTCTGAGCTTCCCTCCTAAGGAGTCCTGCTACCACAACAATGGACAAAGGCAACCCTTTACAAATTTCGATAACCTGCTCTGCAACTTGGGACAGATGCGAAGGGATACCTTCTTTTAGTTTCAGTTTTTCTTGTAATAAAACTGAACTTTCCTCAGTAGAGAGATATCGAAGATGATGTGCATAATTATCAGAATTAAGGAGTAATGCTATGTTATGAATTCGACTAGTGAACATAATCCTACTTCCGTTGCCATCGTCTGGAAATGATTCTTCTAGTTCCTTCCATGCCCTAATATCCCAAATATCGTCCAGAACAACAAGGTATCTCCGCCCCTTCATCTTCAGAGACATCGTTACCTACAAGATCATTTAAAATGGAAAGTAACATCTCCCTACGTTCAAATGATTGGGAAACAACAAACCATGAACATGGGCAAAAATAATGCTGAACAGAAGCATCATTTTGGCCAAAGTTGTCTTACCTAGGCCAGGCAAACCAACAATAGAAAGGACCCGAAGCTGTTTCGATCCTCTTGTAAGTTTTTCAATTACTTTTTCTGCTTCATCTTCAAAACCCACAACAACATCTTCAATTCTGGATTGGGAATGGTGGTGGGTGACGGCTGGAATATGCTTTAAAATTAATTCTTGATGAATCTGCAATACAAAAAGTTTGTATGCTTGCCTTAGACTATGTCAATCTTTTTCAAAAATTCTTGAAGGATATTATGTCCCTTGCCAGTCTCCTCGTTTGCAAAGAGTGCGCAAATGACAGATACAGCCTCGGTCACAACAGCATCAGTTTGTTTTAAAATCAAAACCAAATTTCGATGCTTTGCGGATTTAGGTGGATTCATAAGAAATGTAATCCAAAAATTCAAGAAGCCGAAACCTGTTGTACAACTTGCACTTGAATGATCCTTGTAACAAATCAAGACAATTTTTTCCTAATTATGGGCTTCACTTGCTCAACTTTATCTAGCAACTTGGAATTCAGACGGTCCCAAACTTCGAATTGTCCATTACAAAGTGCAGAAACACCATATGAACATTTTCAAGAATCCCAATTCATATTCAAGAGTTCGAATTTGTTCTGCCATTAAGATATTCCTTTTCGTAGATCGGTATATGACCTGTCAGCCATGGATCTTCCCTCAACTTAGAAAGTTCTTCTAGTGAGTAAACTGATATCTGAATCATTTCTTCTACACTTTCACATTCCTTTTCGAAAATAAATTATTTTATTTCACTTCTTTCTACTCAGTTTTGGTTACAAATAGAATTATTTATTTATTCAAGATTTCTTAACTGGGATCAGCCACTTTGTTTGACAAAGGTTAGGTCTGTATCTCGTCCATCCCCGCCCATACCCCCAATTATTGGGGACTTAATGGGTTATGCTATTGTTGTTGTTGTTGTTGTATTCAAGATTTCTTAAATTAATGGTTTCAGAGAATTTATATTTTTCAATTAGATTTGGTTCGTTTTAGAAATTTACAGTTAAAAAAAAAGAGAAAAAAAAAAAAACCAAAAATATTTCAATAAAATCTACATTGTTGCAAGAGATGTCTGAATTCCAGTAGAGTCACAGCTGGTTGGATTTGGTAAATGTGGAATCATTTTGATGAATCAGGAAGGAAGGATCAGTTTTGTTGTGGACTCAGGGCGCACCAGTGGTAAATAGACCACTTGTTCACATTCATATGCATCATCAGTTTTGATTAAAATAATAAAAATACTCCCCTTTTTGGTGGGCCTTATAAGGCATTTTTTTTGTTTTTTTAATCAAATGAAGTGATGTGATTGATTGTGGACCAAGTGGTCCACAACCCCCACATATAGCTAGCAATGGCAAATGGGTTAACCCGGCGGGTTCAGGGCGGGTTCGGTGTGGGTCGGTGAACAGTGGCAGGGCGGGGCGGGGCGGGGTTGACCAGTCAATGGGTCATGGCGGGTTGGGTCGAAAACATAATATGAACAACCCACCCCGCCCCGCTTGGAAAACCCGTCAAAGGTGGGCCGAGTCACGGGTTAACCCGGTGGGTTGTGTGGGTTTGGCGAGTTTGGCGGGTTTCGCGGGTTGGGTGGGTTGAACGGGTTGGGTTAAATTTTTGATGAGTTTAATTTGGACATAATAAATAAGTATAAGTTAGACATACATATAGATAAAGCCACCTTGTAGTGGTGGGGGGTTTGGCATGGACCCCTACCGGTTTTATTAATAACAAAATTAGTGCTACATAGGAGGGGGACTTATGTGGCCTAAACCTCCCACATGAAATTACATTAAACTATCTAATATTACTAAGTACTAAACTTAAATGAAAAATACATAATAAAATAAACATTACAATTTAATATGAAATTGCATAATAAAATAAACATTACAATTTAAAAATACTTACCTCTAATCTTCATCTTCATCTTCATCGTCGTCCCTCATTAACTATTGCATAGTAATCTTCAACCGCGTTAGGATCAACTCCCATCTCCTCAACTCAAGCATCAAACCAATCATTCGAACACATACATGCCTCCAAACTCTTTGGTGCCAACCGACTCCTAGTTTCATCCAAAATCCTTCCACTTAAACTAAAAGCTTGTTCTGAAGCGATAGTTGAAACCGGTATTGTCAAAATATCACGAGAAATTCTTGACAAAACCCGAAATTGTGTTGCATTTGATTTCCACCATTCGAGAATGTCAAAATCATTATCATCCGCTTCAATGCAGGGAGCAATTAGATATAAGTTAAGTTCATTGGCGGACGATGAACCGGTGGATGTCTTTTGCCTCTTCATTATTTTGTTTAAAGTGTTTGCGATCTTAGGGGTCGGGCGAGGGGGTCTTCCACCACGAATTGCTTGTGTCACTTGATTTGTTGGAGTTGTAGAAGATGTAGACGCTCCATCATTATTAATGTCATTACTGTAAATGGAGAAAAGCTTGAAAAAGAAGTTTAGTTGTTTCTAAGATATGAGTCGTTGTTCTTTTTTTCGATTCTAGCTTACCCGCTTCATCATTAGTAGTCATGCTACCGTATAAAAAATTCAGAAATTTTTCACAATTTGCCGTCTTGTATCTAGGATCTAAAAAATTAGCTATGCGATACAACATAGGAACTTCCCAATAGTATTTTTTAAACTTAAATAACATTTGATACAGCATAGGTGAAAATTTATCATTCAAACTATACTTAATAAAAACTTCAACAACGTTACACAAAATTGGGAGAATATAATGCGTAGTGGGATAATATTGGCCAGATAGTATTAAAGTAGCATCTTTAAAAGTTAGCAAAAAATCGAGATATAACGACAACCTCGGTAAAAACCTCTTCATCTAAGAATGTAGGAAACCCATTAGAATTACAAAATTCAATTAATTGATATTTATAGGGTAGTACACTTTCTATCATGTCATGGGTGGAATTCCATCTAATAGTTGTATCCTTCCTAAACTTCTTATAGTTTAATCCTTGCTCTAGAATTAATTTTTTAAAATGTTGTTTTCTAACCGGAGACGTAGAGATAAATAGACAAACATTCCTTATTACACCAACGGTATTCTTTACAAAATCATAGCCATCTTGCACACATAGATTCATAATATGACAAGCACACCTTACATGAAATAATGTACCTTCAAGTATAGGTAACATACTAGATTTAAGACAAGGAATTGCAGCATCATTACTACTAGCATTATCAAGAGAGATGGAGAAAATTCTTTCTAATATGCCAAGATCACGAGCCACCTTTGAAATATTTCTAGCAATATTTTGTGCATTATGAGGATATTCAAATAATTTAAAGCCAATTACTCTTTTTTGCATTTGCCAATCATTATCTATCCAATGACAAGTAACACAAATATAAGACTCTTGAGTACAAGCTTTCCAAGCATCACAAGTTAGAGCAAATTTTCCAATATGGTTTGCAAAAAGAGTAACAATAGTTTTTTTCATAGCTTCATAGTGAAGGGATTCATGGGCGGAAACTCGTTCCAAACACCCATGGATCCTCCCCTGAAGGATCCGCTCATACAAAACGAATCGAAAAAGCAATGATAAAAACTTACATGTTTCGGATTCAAGAAGCTACTTCTTGAATGGAGGATGACGTTTCTTGATCGGGTTTCTTTTCACCAACGGAATTCCCTTTGCGGAATTTCCCTCTACCCAGTATCCACGCTGACGAAACAAGCAGTGATTGCTAGATCTTCGTCTTTCTGAAGTTCGGGAATTTAGAGAGAAAAGGGAGAGGTGAGAAATCGAAATCTGATTTCGGGTTACTTGTTTAATTTAATTTGAATGACTTATATGACCTAGGGGTTTCGGCTAAGAGATGTTATATAGAGTGTGGGAGTTTGTTCCCGGGAACAACTCCCCACGTCTACTCAACTTCTCTCGAGTCGTGGGAGACTCTAACTCCCACGTTCCCTAGACTTCTGCTGGTAGTGGGAGTCCTTATCGGATAATAACTCCCACGTAATCCCGAGCCATTGGTAAAATACCGAAATTGCCCCTATCTCTAATTCGAATAATAAACACTTTATTATTTTCGAGAAAAACAAATGTCGGATACAATGAACCTAGACACATTCTAGATTCATTGAATCCGGACATGAAAGCTTGTTAGCTCGTCTATGCGTGTGACCACAGTAGGTTCATATCACAATGGCAATGAAAACACACTTAGTAGTAGTGTGAGTTCATAAGTCACAAGCGGCCCCTAGCAGGGACATTGTGACTACCCGAGGTGAATGAATTTACAACGGAACCTATTGTCAATCCACTATTTAATCCCTTTGTCTCGCGATATCCCTAATTAAGCATAAGGCATGGTGGTCGTCACCCTTATTAAGCTTAATTGTGTTTATGCTTTCGATCTCCGGGTAGATTGTTTGACAAATAGCATTTGATAACAACTTTATCAAATACGTTTGAGCACTGGCCATGCATTTAAACAGTCTTTCCCTATCGAGGGGCCCATGGATATCTCTCTCTAATAATAGAGAGGGACAAATTCCTTACAATGTCTCTCACATTCAAGCTATGATAGGACACTACATCCGATCATCAGTCGTATTGATTACTCTGTTACAAGTAACGTCCGATCGAGTCAAAAGCGTGGCTCCATTCATACTAGAATCAATGAAGACATAAGGTCTAAGGATTCTAAAATAGTATTGACGAAGTAATACTTATGACTTAAGACCATGAAGTATTACTTCTCAAACGGATCACGTCCAATACAATGTATCCCTATATATTGCATCTATGATGTGATTTGTATCCATTACACATGATCAGTAAAACAAGATCATCAATCAACAATCATACTAGTTTTATTTCATAGTAAATAAGTATTACATAAAACTAGGGACTTCTAGAATAGTAATTACATAAGCTAATGAGTTTTACTATCAAATCACACATTTGATAATCAAAAGCGTAATTAACTATTCAATTAAATGCTCAAAAGATAACAAAACGCACAACATGTGCTAATGGTCCTAGGGCACTACTAACACATAGTTGCCAATTATTCTAGAACGCATTGTTGATCTAGGAATTCTTTTAAAAGCCGGTTGGATGCCATTCATCATTCTAACAAAGTGAGGATTTTCGGCTACACCAAAAGGCATGTTACAACACACTACCCATTTAGATATATCATTGATGGCGTTATTATGATTATAATTCCAATTAGATAGTGCTTGACCGGTTGTTGCATCAAGTTGTTTTTGTCTAAAAAAATTAGTTAACCAATCCGGGTGTTTATTTTTTATGTGTCTATTGAGTGTACCCGTCCCCCAACTAATTGCATGACGAATTTCATGCCCACACAACTTACATTTAGCTTTCAAGTTTGCCTCATTATACTCCCATACTTTCCAAACGTCGGAACTCTTAGCCTTTTTTTTTAGTTTCTCCCATACTAGTAGAGGGGACAGTGAGAAGGAGAGGGAGACGGAATAACACCACTATTATATGAATCGGGAGACGGAGACAGATTAGCACTAGTATTAATTGTATCAATTTCATCATCAAATGTAAAATCAAAATCAAAATCATTTTGAGGAGAATTGTTGTCTATGTTTTCCATTTTTAAAACTTAAACAAAATAAATAAAATCAAATTAATCAAGCAAACAATTATAATATAAGATTAACAATATGAAAAAAAAAAATTAAGATTTAGAGAGTGATACACTAACTAAAACGTAGAATGCCGAAATTTGGTAGAGTATTCGAAGATGTTCCACACTTTCACCGACTCCGCCTTTAACCGCTTGCACAAATTCGTCTCTTGAATCAATTTAGAAAATAGATTAATATATGATAGAGTGAGATTGGTGTGAGTTTGAGGGGATTTGAGGGGGTATTTATAGGATATAATTATAATAGAGTTTTATTTAAAATTTAATAGCCGTTACTCAACATCAACATAGCCGTTACTATCCGTTGGAAACTTTGGGTTGGGTGAAAAGTGAAAAGTGAAACTACAAAATATGGTGGGTTAGGCAGTGGGGTTTCGCGGGTTGGGTGGGTTGGGGGCGGGTCCAAACGGGGCGGGTTGGGGTGACGGGCCAGGGTGGGTTGTGGGTTTTTAACGAGGCGGGGCGGGGCGGGGCGATTTTTCTTGAATGTAAACCCACCCCGCCCCGTTTGTAAAACCCACTTAACTCGTGGGTCATAACGGGTTTAGGCGGGTCCAAAAGTGGGCCGAGTTAAACGGGGCGGGGTGGGGCGGGTCGCGGGTGGGCCAAACCCACTTGCCATTGCTACATATAGCCCAGGTCTATATCAGAATTTTTCGGAAGGAAGTGCCTTAGCAGCTGTGGCAAAGTTGCTTGGGCCTTCCGCAAAATCAAATTAGCGCCACAAGTCCCAAACCTATTTATGTTTTGTGGTTATAGTCCAAAGCTTATGTTTTACAAAAGTTCCGTACATGACTAATTTATGTTTGGTGCGCTAGATCCTTCCGGTAATATCTTCATCAGTCAACTATTAAATTGAAATTTGAGCATAGTCAACACAAAAACTATCAGGTGCATTTTTTTGGATTTTGCACATTAAACATGTGATATCCTGAACTTTTTGTCATTATGTGATAACATGTTTAATTGATTTTATATGTTATGTGTTTACTGTTGGGGAATTAATTTATAAAGCTGGACTTATTTGATCAAATTTAATTGTGTGTTTCACCGTTTAGTTTTAAAGTGTTTTGAATTCATCGCGTAGTTGGTTGCGCAAGCTTCGCGATGATATATAACATGTGGGGAAACTAATTCTCGGTGTGAATGATAAATTTGGTTTAAGTGGAGAGGTTATTAATGGAGGTGTGATGTTATACCTCATCGGTTGTGAGAATCGATTAAAACTAGTTTATGAGCACTAGCTGTAATAATGATCTTAAACAAGTGGGTAAGGTACCCCTCGCGCGCCGTCCGTTCGTCCGTCCGTCTCAACTCGACTCGCCATGCCACGCCTCATCGAGTCGCGCCGCGCGTGACCCTGCCGGGAGGGCAGTAATATAATTTTGGACAAAATTACAGTAATAGTCCCTTAACTATTGAGTAACTGCAGATGAGTCACATAGCTTTTGTGTAATTGCAGAATGATTCTTCCATGATTCTCCAGCAATTTTGAGAACTGCACATTACCCCACTAGGAGAAGTGGGAGTTACCCATGGTCTCCACTACGAGGTGAGGGAGTGAGGGCTAAACTGCAGTTTTCGACTGCTATAAAAGCCAGTCTCCCCCACATAATTATTTGCTACGAATTACCTATCTTTTCTTCATTTCTGCACTGTCATATTAGTTCATAGAGAGTTCTGCACAGAAGGTTCGAAATACTGCTTCTCCAAGCTCCTGGTAAACAGTGTGATTGGACGTTGTACATTGGGAATTCGTTGCTCTTGTAGGCCTGAAGCAATTAGGTAAGCAAATTGAGTTTAAGGGCAAGTGATTAAATACTGCCTCGTCCAGGATTTTAATCCGAATTCTTTTCTGTTTATATTCTTCTTATGCTTCGTTTTTGTTTTATTTTTTAATTTTGTAACAGAAGAACAACAATCTTAAACTAAAATTTGTTATTTATTTCTTCTGTTTCTGCTTTAACAACTTAAAACAGAAAGTTAAACAGTATATTAATTACCTTCTGGTTTTCTGTTTATTTATATTGCTACTAACTGTTTGTTTTGCAATATATAGAGAGAAACAAAAATGCCTACAAATGATTCAAACGCTACTGGTTCTGGACCTGTTCCTTCAACTGAGATTCCGGCAAACGGAGTTAATCTGAATATTGGTCAGACAAGCGGTATTGAGGCTGCTATGTCAAGGATGCCTGCTTTTGTGCCTCCAATGGCTTCTCATCCAATTCAATTTGGACAGTTTGCACAACCCGAGAAGTTTAAAGGGGGCTGAAACTTCAAAATGTGGAAGGAAAAGATGATGTTCTACCTTACTACGCTAAATTTAATTCTCTATGTCAATGAGGACACTCCCGTGGAGGATAAAACCGATCCTTAATCTGTAACAACATATAATGCTTGGATTAGTAATGCTTATATGTGTCGTCATACTATACTTACTAGTTTAGATGATTCATTCTACCAAATTTACTATCAAAAGAATACTACAAAAGAATTGTAGGGAATCACTAACTAAAAAGTATATAGTAGATGATGCAAGTGCTAAGAAGTTCATTGTTGCTCGCTTCCGCGACTTTAAAATGGTCGATGGAAAATATGTCCTTGAACAGAGTGAAGAGCTACAAAAAGATTTATCACGATCTTTCCGATGTGCAAATGTTGGAATTAATAAGCACGGTTTATATCTTATCTGTTTATGTGTTTATATTTGTCATTCAAATGTACATATGCATCAAAACTGAGTATTTTAGGGTTGGGATTCGGATTGTGCAGAAATGCACTTTTCCTTCACAAAATTGCACTGAAAAAATGACTGACTGAATCTCCTGAACTTTAATCCGTCGTCTGACTCAAAGTACTGGGACCAATCGGACAACGAAAGAGTTTAAATTGGTCGATCGGGTTAGTGAACCCATCGACCTAAGGTGTAGTCGGTCGACCGGTTGGTGATACTGGTCAACCGAATTTTGGGCAGTGTGTTGTCCTGTTTTTCTATAGACCTGCCGGTCGACCGGTGATAATGTTCAGGTCGACTTAAGTTGGAGTGTTTGGTCTTTGTAGTTAATTTTCTGTGATGTATTTGTAAGTACATGTTTAATGTGTTTTAAGTTAGCTATATAAGTGTTTAAGGGGCGTATTTGACGTTTCGTAAGTTGGGGGCTTGGGTGTGGATATTAGAACGTTGAGGGATTATTTTGTTAAGGAGTTGAGAAGTTATTAAGGGGAGGTTTTTGCTGGAAAAACAAAGAGGGAAGTAAAGAAAAAAAGAGAATAAAGAAGTTAAAGAAAAAGAGAGAAGAAGAAATTCTAGAGAAACCAAAATAGAGTGTTGTGATGAAATTCATAATTGAAGTAGTAATCGGAGTTTGATCAACCACATTCTTATTTCTAAAGTTAAAGGACTCGTAGGACTACAATATGGACGGTGGAGATCAAATTTCAACGGTCTGTTTTAAAGTAATCTTATGTAGAACTTTGTACGGTAATTCTGGAATTTCTGGGCTGTCCTTCCTGTGCAATAAGTTTGAAACCCTTTGCAGACATAGTAAACATTCTCTGATCATTCCCAAATTTTCACCATGGTTAGAAAACTTCTTAAACAAGAAATTTACCGTGGAGATGTTATTCTAACAACTAGATTATGAGATATAAAATTCGGAGTACAAAGTTGTGAAACTCGAAGGAAAACATAGAGTTGTAAGCATTTTTAATAATTAAAATAGTAACGGGTTCCGATTTGGACGATCTTTAGTGCGTTTCAAAGGTAATCAAAAGGGCTACGCGTGAGAAGTGACAGGGTTGTATTTTAGGTTTCTAGCGAACTGGAATTTACATTTGAACTTGCTGCGTTTTTTTAGAAAATTCTGTATTTTGATTGCTTGCTTATTATACCAAGTAAGGATCTTCACCCTTGTCTTTTCGGTACTAAAAACTCATGAAATGCATTGTTAAAAGTTCTGGAAATCTATGTTGAAAGGATTTTATTGCATGACTTACTGCATTGGATGAAGCGTTGAATTGATCATACTTGTATGTTGATAACATTGAATATAATTGTGTATGTTAATTGCATTCCTTTTCCTGTCATTATTGATCTTGAGTATTTACTAAAATTGGAGTCTTATATTCTATATGTTGGAGTCGTCACCAATGGAGCTCTTGTCTAGAATTGATTCCATTGCAATGATTCATTCTTTTGCATTGTGAGTTTATTGTCGTTGAACCCGTGAATTCTCAATATGTGTCACTGTCATTGAGCCCGCTCCTATCCGGGAAAAATGTTAGGGACTACAAATGGTTATAGTGGAGTCCACGGTGGTGGGCAATGACATAATGCGAATGGATCCTTAAACATTGAGCTATTTTCGTTTAGGAGAAATACTGGACCCATGTACTGCATACTAATGTCTTTCCCTTTTAGGCTTAAAGTTGGGGCCATTGTAGTAATTGCTTTAGAGTTGTGCATAGACGATCGAGCTATATTGTGTGAATATAGAGTCATATCATAAATTACATTTCCAAATGTTGTGTATGTCGTTTGTTGGTATGAACAACACATAGTGTTCGTGTCTTCATTCCGATATGTAGACGTGGGATTTCGACGAGTGTATTTTATTATTTACTTGTTATGTTTTGTTATGTTCATTATATGTGCATTGGTGTCAAAAATTGAGTAGTTTGGGGCTGGAATTCAACACTTTTCCTCACAAATTTATACTGAAAATGACCTTCACTGGACCTCGGTCGACCAGACCAATTGCCCATCGTCTGAATCAAACTGATGATGGTGATTATGTGGAAGCTTGGGACGGGGACTTTGATGAGTTATCATAACTTGACTTGATGTAATAGATGAACTAGACCATTTACTTCCAAGTTTAAGTGTGTAATAACTAATAGAATAGCACACTTTTACTTCTGTTAAAATTTATACTAAAACTCTGATAATATGTAATCTGATAATTTTCTTCATAATGGTTTAACGAACTTAATCATTTCGTAATGGTTCTGTGCCTCGTTGGTATACAATTCGTAGAGGGTGAACTCTTAATCCCACATTAGATAATCTGATATGTTTTATTGGTATATAAGATGGGTCTAAATATCCATGATCATCTCGGGATAATCATTTTAGCATAGCGAGTACAATTTCCAAGTAGATGTCGTGAGTGCTTTCAGCGTTACTAATCCCTATTTGTAGTATGTTTATCTTGAAAAAATATATCTATGTGAATATGCAAGAGGACCCAACCACTCGAAGAGGAAAGGATCTAGTACTGAAACAAATATTTCCTCTCTCCGGTCTTTTCCACCACTCTTGTGGAGTTGTTAAGTGCATGACCGTGTAGAGAGAATTTGTGATCTTAGGCTAAACTTGTAAAGGAGGTCTGATTTAATAACTATCTATTTTTTTTCCTTTTAGCCTTTTTAGAAGCAAAACCCTTTGTTATAAAGTTGTATGGAGAAGAACCTGTAAGTTTTGAGCAAGTTGTAGCGGTTTGCTAATACCACATCAGGGACAAGAATTTGAATCCCCCTTGATGAGATTAGTTTCCCATTTTCACTCTGAGTAGTTGGTGTCACGTTAAAGAGCTACAGGTCATGCCCTACTCGACTGAGTAAGAGTCAAACTCCATAGACACTCCGCAAGCTGAGTATGATTAGTCTCATCACTGGTGAGGACAGACCGCCCCAAAAGGGATAACAAAAAGAAACGTTTTGTAATCAAGATATTCCAAATTTCATTTTCGATAAGTAATATGGTCATTTCTCACTTTACTTATTCATTTTCAAAATAAAAAGTACTTTTCTCATAAACATACTAATGTTTTTGGGGTCAGTCGGGCATGGAGCCACCCCTATAGGACTGACTCCATAGCCCTCTCACATGAGTTGGGGCGGGCCCGCCCCAACTAATGTGAAAGGGTTGTGGGGCCAGTCCCATAAATGCGGCTCTACCTTGGATTATGGACCTTCTTACTTTATGTATCACTTAGAGAGTCTACAGTCTCCATGACCTTGGTTGCCATTATGGTTTTTCAATTTATTTTCGGTAAGGCCTAATTAACCGCCTCAATCGCTTAGGAGTCTTCACCACCACAATTAAGTGTCATTATGTGACTATTTTTTCTGAGAAGTTTTATCTTGGTAGGTGAGTAAGTTTAAAACTTACATTCAAACCAATTATACAATACACGTAGGTCAAAAGTGAAAATTCATAGTAAAGATAATTGATTTTTTGGCCTACGTGTATTGTATTCATTGGATTAGAAGTAAATTTTAAACTTACTCACCTGCCAAAATAAAATTTCTCATTTTTTCTACTCCTCAGGATACCCGGCGACTCCATAAGAGATGGGTAGAAGATGGATGAGGAAGGCAGAGAATCTTCCACTTTTTATTTTATTTAAAACAAAGAGGGATAAATAAATAATATAAAAAGAGCGAAATCTAGGATTTTCTATTTTCTTTCTATTAAAGATATTTCTCTTACAAATCGGAAAACTTGGAACAAAATATGGAACTTGAAGTAAAAATATTTATTCGAGGTGTTTAAATAACCACACCCTAAATTTATCTTTGGCAAATTGGTAGATTTTGTTTCTAAACAGGTTTCTAAACATTATTTTTTCAATTATTTTATCCTGAAACAATTTATATTTTGCGGTTAACGTCCTTCCATTGAAAAAGTAACGGGTCAACTGAAATTATGGAAAAAAATTCAGTCATTTGACATAGTTTAAAGGGAATTTTTGGTAAATTACATTAAAAATATCCACCCCCCAATCACCCTACCCCCACATCTCTTTTGAAGTTGCTTGCCTGAAGATTTAGAATTGGTTTTTCAATTGTTACTGATTTCCCTTCATTAGCAGCTTTTGATTGAGATCTACAATTCATAACATAACATACAAGAAGTAAAATCCCAAAATCACAATAGCTTTTGCAACAAATTCAAACTTAATAATCAGTAAAAACAAATATACAGGATCTTCACCAACCATTACAACCATGGCTTCTTCAAAAATCAATCAAGATAAATGCCACAAACTGAATCAATATGTATTCAGTTCATACCAAGAATCCTTACTTTTTGGTCATCCAACAAGAATCTGTTCATCCTTCCTTCCAAATCCTCTTCTTCCATAAGCATTTGTTGAATATATTTAAAGATTCACACTGATTTTTATACATGAGCACCATATAATAAAATAAAAAAAAGCACCATCCATGTTGTGCCTTGTTTCTTTGAAAATTTTATGGGACATACAGAATCTTCACCAACCATAGCAACCATGACTTCGTCATGTCCCACAAGAATTCACACACTTCAAACACAATCTAACAACCAGCAGTTAAGAGACCAATGTCTCATCCAATTCAAACAAGCAAAATAGCAGAAACTAGAAATAATAATATATTGATAATCAAACTGAAATGTGTTTCAATACATGTCATTATCCATTAGCTGCTCTATTGTCTCATATAATTACTAACAAATGGATCACTGTCCCCAGGTTCCCTATCTAATATTAAGAGTGCAAACTAAGAACATTAACTTAAAAGTAAGGTATATGAGCAAACTCAGAAGAACTCCATAGCTGCCAAGCAAACCATCATCTCCTGGAATGACAACGAGCTTGAATCAGAAGGGGGTGGGGGGACGAAGAAGATTGAGTATGGATAAAAGGAGAGGAAGTGATAAGAGTGAAGGAATTTCTCACAAGAAAGGATATGGGCAGCAACCTTGCTTTTGCAAGTTGTATAATCTCGACATCCCTCCATGAATGAATTGTTGAACCTTTATACGTAGGGTTTGGATCCCCAAATGATCCAATCCCTTCAATCACACCTCCCAGATATCATCCATGAATCAACAGTGTTGATTAGATGATTCTCTTTTAGCCAATCACCATCTTCAGCTTGGTGATAACAGCTCCTCATCAGCTCAGCTTCAACCCCCCTCTTCTCAGCTTAGCCATTGAGATACAACCAAAAAACTAAAGTAGATATAGTTGGTGTAGTTTTACTCAAAACGACACCGTTTGACTTATTTTCCCACAGCCAATCAGAACCCTTCCCCTCACTCTCTGTTATGAATTCAAATAATCCTCCCCTTCACATACCAGTCCTGACAATACTCTCCCATTAAAACAAGTCTTGTCCTCAAGACTTGAAGATTAGCAAGCGTTGTTCCATGAAATCCTTATCTTTTTCAGTAATACCTTCTTCAGATCTGCATTTCCTCATGGCTTCCAATTATAATCCAATGGCAACAACTCTTGCATTAAGGTCAATGTTTGAGGTGCCATAGGAGACATATTTCTGTAACTTCTGAATCAAAGAATCAGACACCTTTGCTTGGGACCAGAAAAACATCTATTTTCCAACATGCTCCCCAAAAGCCACCTTTCCCAGACTCATGCCTCCATCAATTCCCAAGAATAATATTGTTAGTTCATGTTTGAAAATTAGCCCAAACAAAGTGAGCCACTTTTATTTTCCCTTGTTGACCACCATTTCTCCACAAAAGATATGCTAACGAATTTAACATGTCCGAACTAGGAGACTTCTCGTTTCTAGGATTCCAAACTAAAACAACCTTCACTTTACCAGCCTTATATCCTTGAGAGGTAGGAATAGTTGTGGCATAGGTAGTCACAGCAATTTAAAAATGTGCGAGTGTTCCCCCATTTTGTAGACTGCTCTTCCCGCCTGAATCGAATACATATATGACAAAGACTCCATATGGACATAAAGAACCAGCCAATACCTCTGATTTCAGGTTAACTGAAGAGAACAGTAACTTCCCCATACCCTTCTGTTTAATCCTTTTTCCTGTTCCTACATACACATTTTGCCTTATGTAAAGTATTCCACTTCTATACTCTACTCCATCATCCGGATGGAAAACAGTTTCTCTCCAATCAAGATTTACTTTTACCATTTCTCCTGCACTTATTACCTTCTTTAACTTCTCACCAAAATGTTTCTCAATCAAGGCAAATGGTATTGTTATGTTCTAAATGTACTTGGCAGAATAACCATCTTCTTTTTGTGGGTCCATTGTAATTAATGCTTCATCAATGTCATTTGCGAGTACAATTGCAGAAACACCAGCGTTTTGGGCATTCCACCCCTTTAAAGCAAAGAGACAATCTTGCAGCAGGCATCATCTGATCAAGAAAAAACACTGAACAGCCTCATAGAAAACTTGGCGTATAACCGTATTTGTTGGAAAAGCATCCCAATAGAGGCGTGGGTAGCTGGAACCCTGGTTCTGTTCCCAAAACCCACAGTCTTCTAGTTCAAATGGTCCCAAAATTCTCACTGGTTGTGTAATAGCATCAGTGTAATGTGCACCACAAGCTGCACAATTAACAAATTCATACTGCGATCCTTTTACTTTCTTGGGATGTTTCCAATTCTTTTCAGTTTCATCCTTTCGAGACTCACCCACATCAAAGAAAACAACCCGAAGAGCTCCGTTTCTTTTCATTAGCAATGCAATATCTGCAGCCTCGGGCTTCCGTTCTTCTTTCTGTTTTTCGTATATTTGACAAGTAATGACATAAGTAAACTTCATAACCTCCTAATATTAAGAGTGCAAACTAAGAACTTTAATAACTAACAAATGGATCACTGTCCCCAGGTTCCCTATCTAATATTAAGAGTGCAAACTAAGAACTTTAACTTAAAAGTAAGGTAAATGAGCAAACTCAGAAGAACTCCATAACTACTAAGCAAACCATCATCTCCTGGAATGACAATGAGCTTATATCAGAAAGGGGGGAAAAGAAGAATATTGAGTATGGATAAAGGGAGAGGAAGTGATAAGAGTGAAGTAATTTCCCACAAGAAAGGATATGGGTAGCAGCCCTGCTTTTGCAAGCTATATAATCTCGACATCCCTCAATGAATGAATTGTTGAACTTTTATACGTAGGGTTTGGATCCCCAAATGATCCAATCCCTTCAATCACACCTCCCAGATATCATCCATGAATCAACAGTGTTGATTAGATGATTCCCTTTTAGCCGATCACCATCTTCAACTTGGTGATTGCAGTTCCTCATCAGCCCAGCTTCAGCCCCCTCTTCTCATCTTAGCCATTGAGATACAACCAGAAAACTAAAGTAGATATAGTTGGTGTCGTTTTACTCAAAACGGCACCGTTTGACTTATTTTCCCACATCCAATCAGAACCCTTCCCCCCACTCTCTGTTATGAATTCAAATAATCCTCCCCCTTCACATACCAGTCCTGACAGACTTCTTTAAGAATCAATCAAGATACTGAAAAAAATAAAAGCAATAAATGTTGATTCAGGTGTCCAATCGAAATGGTATTCAACGTTCCAACTCCTTTGAGTTCTTCACAGGAAAGCAACGGCGGATGAGGTGGCGGAGACTGGGGAAATGGTTCCGGCGGCGAGTAATCTCCGTGGAAAGAGAACAAATCATCGGCGTCATAATCAACGATTGAGAGATATTGGACAAATTGCAGAATAGACCAAATTAAAGCTAAAACTTAAGAAATCGAAAAATTGTACTGTTTCCAATTTGAAAAATTAATGAGAAAACGTGGGGTGGGTGGGGGTGCGTTCCAGGGAGAAGGAAGAGTTGTAGGGTATTGTTTATGTTATACCAAAAAATGCCCTTCAACATTTTGGTTTGACTGACTAAAAAATTCGAATTCACAGTTGACTAATAATTTTTTGGACGTAAAGACCTTATGTACAAAATGTAAATTGTTTCAGGATAAAATAATTGAAAAATCAACTAATTTACCTTTATTTTTTGGGAAATTGACATGTTTGGTTCTCAAACTATCTATCAAATAATCGAGTGATCCTCATTCTTTTTTTACTTCCCATTTGGTCCTGGACGTTATTTTGCGCTTCCTAACTCTTCCTAACACCACCACCCACGGTGGTTTCCGGCCAAATCCCTCTTTATGTAGTATTTATACTTCCTGAATAATCCCTGAAGTATTTTCGAGTTTCCAAGATAGTCCTATCATCATCTTCTTCATCCTCCAAGATCCATCACCGACAACTAACCATTTCTTTCCCAAATCCGACCACCAACGCTATCCACCCACCATATATCTCCCAAATTTGATCACCAAGGCGCCACCCACCACTTTTGGCCAACCCAAAATTGGAATCACATGAATCTTAATTCCAAGAACAATCATTAGACCTCAAATCCTAAATGGAAAACAGTCCTAAAGGGTCCACATGGGAAGCGTTGGTGGTCGAATTTGGGAGAGAAATGATGGGTGGGCGGCATTGGTGGTCGGATTTGGGCGGCGGTGGATTTTAAAAGATGATGATAGGATCATCTTGTCACAAATACTTTTGGGATCATCCAGCAAGTAAAAATAATACAGTGTGGGATTTGGCCGGAAACCACCGTGGATGGTGGTGCTGGGACCAGATTAGGAAGCGTAAAATAACATCTAGGACCAAATGAGAAGTAAAAAAAGAATAAGGACCACTCGATTATTTGAGAAATAGTTTGAGGACCAAACAGACCAATTTCCCTTATTTTTTCCTGAGAAAAGAATTTTGAAACAGTAATTGTTTTATGACAACTCTACAACGGAACCAACATTACGTCGGCCACCTTGGCAAACTTCCATATATGGAAACTCTTGATTCCAAGATATCACTTCCTCCTCAACAAACCTTTCTTCAACATCACCAAATCCAACCTCCCCTATCTACTGAAGAACTAGACTCCATTCTTAGGAGTACTAACAAGGTTAACGACACAGACATATCAAATAGTCATGCACAAACTACCCTCTTATCTATCCAAACTAAAATCATCTTCTAGTACAACTGATTATACCAACAAACTTGTGCTCAATTTCAACCAGACAAGGCTTTTCAGATGAGTCAGCAAACATAAATAATTTGCCAAATTTTGTGCCGCTTTCATCGGAGGAAAATAAGAGACTCTACAAAAATTGGCAACCTTCACTCATTGTCAAGGTTTATGGGCGAACTACAGGTTTTAAATTTCTTTCAAATAAACTTTATGAGATATGGAAGCCTACTGAAAACCTTAAGATCATGGACTTAGGAAAAGACTTCTAATTAATTTTAGCAAGGAGGAGAATTATAATAAAGCTTTTCATCAAGGGCCGTGGTTCATAGGACATCATTTTTTAGCCATTCGACAATGGGAACCATTTTTTAAACCATCCCAAACCAGTTTCACTTCCACTGCTATATGGGCAAAGTTACCGGAATTACCTCCAGAATTTTTTGTTAAATTTTTTTTAACAGACATAGGCAACATCTTAGGAACTTTGCTACGTATTGATGCCACTACTCTTTCAGCTACAAGAGGTCAATATGCCAGAGTCTGCATTCAGATCCAAATATAAAATCCTCTCATTACTAGTTATCCATATTGGTAAACACCGTCAATCAGTTATTTATGATGGGATTAACCAAATATGTTTTACTTGTGGTAGAATAGGACATAAACACAATTATTGTCCTCTAAACCAGTATGCAACAAACTCTAAAGATTTAGTTAATGACCCTGTTTGTCCTCAACGGACTAATTTAGACTAAAACACTCAAACTGGTACTAACCATGGGCCCTGAATGGTGGTATCCAGGAACAAAAAAATATCAAAAAAAATTCCCTAAATTGACAGTACTCACCATACAATTACCACGTGTCCTTATAATATGCTAAATAAACCTCCAGCAAGAAAGCAGATTTGGAAACCCAATACTTCATACATTTCTTCTACTAACACTTTTTCCAGAAAACCAAGCCAATGTTGATTCACACAATATTTCAGATAGCCACAAGGACAAAATCCAAACAGGAAAAGACAAAAACTCACATTCTTCATCATTGCAATTACATCACCTTCAACCTAACATCTCTTCTGCTGATAACATCAATAGTACTCCCCACTTATCCTTTCTTAATCCCCCCATTCAAACTACTGATAAGTTTTTCCCCCAAATTCCCACTCTAAATTTTCCTAAACATATTAAAGTAGTTTATCAAGAGCCTAACCCTGATATCTTTTGCCAAACTAGCAAATTTCCTACCACTGTTCCCCACGCTAAGTATGATGAAATTTCTGATCAATCTAACAATCCTATTGGGATGGACATTGAAGTGTTGGAAAACCCCAACAAGTTACCTATTTCAGCCTTGGATTGTCCGCCTCCACTCAAAATTCTTCTATTTAATCCACAATCTATTGTAGCTAATACTCACCTTTCTTTCCTTGAATCATCAAACTCTTTAACTACTCAAACTAATAATGTCTCTCTTTCCCTATCAACCCCCCCATCGTCACATCTGTCAAAACCCTCCCCCCAATCACGAACAGGAACGACGAAGAAGGATACACAATGCACACATATCTCAGAGAAATCACCACCAAACCCTTCACTCTCACCGCCAGGAACCCAGGAACCAAATGGAATTCTTCCAAATTCCAAGAAGGCGTCTATTGATCCCAGTCCACCAATTTTCCTCCATGTCCCCACAATTCACTTGGAGAAATCCTGTTCAGCCCATACACCAAGCTCCTATGTTTTTCATTAGGCCCAACCCAGTACCCAGACCACATGCCCATACACAAAGCCCACCCCAGATAACTCACAACCAGAACCACCAACCGGATCTGACACCGACCCACAACCCGAACTCTTGGTTGGAATTGGGCTTACAAGATCACTACCTATTGCTCAATGTCGAGATAGAAAATCACTCTCAGACTTACAGGATCGAAGATCCGAATTTCCTTGCCAATCTGATCACGACCGGAATTCAGGCGAGTATAGAATCTCTCTGCAATCATTTGTGGTTCATTCATCCTACCCCTTACCACAACCCTTGGGAAACTGTTCATCCTCTTATTTACCATGAAACACCAATTCATCAATTCACCTCCCATACTCTACCATCCCCGCTTCCAAGCTCCCAAAAGAAATACTATGTTATGTCTTTTCACCCTACTGTAAAGAAGTTTTCTCTGAAAACAAGATTAATGAATGTTATGTTTGTAAATCAGAATTATGCTACTAGTCATTGCCCCAACATGTGGAATCAGTCAGACTTTGAGCCAAATCGAACGTCAGATAGAGAATGGAATATCTCAAGCAATCTGAGATTGTGGGAACAGAATCCAGCCAGCCTTAACATGATTATTTTCCTTTGGAACTGCCGCAGTGCAATCAGTCCAGGGTTTCACAGCCTTCTAAGAGACATAATTGATTATCACCGTCCCAACCTCATTATCCTTACTGAAAGCAAGCTAAACCAGCAAGGAGTAGAGCAACTTATGCAAGATATGGACTACACCAACTATGATTGCGTTGAATCTATGGGCCAGAGTGGAGGAATAGCAGTCTTGTGGAATCCCAAACTTGATGTTACGATAACTGCAAAGACTCCACAAGAGATACATATATTGGTCTCAGTAAGAGGATCTAATTTCTCTTTTCTTTTGTCTACAGTATACTCTAGTTGCTTCCTTAGTCAGAAACGCATAATTTGGAACAACCTAAAAACTATATCTAATAATAATAGTTCTACACCTTGGTTGGTATTAGGTGACTTTAACGAAATTACTAATTGTTCAGAAAAAATTGGAGGAAGACCTCCTAATATGTCTCGTATTAAGGAATTTGTTTATTCTCTTAATGAATGCAGCCTAATTGATTTAGGATTCAAATGGCAATCTTTTACTTGGTGTAATAAAAGAAAATTTAAGAAATATATTGTTATAGAGCGCTTAGACAGGTTTCTAGCTAATTCTAAATGGTTAGAGCTTTTTCTTGACGTTGTTGTTACTCATTTACCTGCTATTAAGTGTGATCATTACCCCTTAGTCCTCAACACTACTGCTACTCTCCCTGTGCACCCCCCATTTAGATTTGAAACCATGTGGAATAGTCATCCTTATTTTCCTGGCCTTGTTAACTCCTCTTGGTCTTCTGATTCAGATTATAACTTGAACATTAGAAATTTCCAAAATAATGTTAAGGATTGGAATAGAAATTGTTTTGGTAATATTTTTTATAGAAAAAAGAAACCGTTAGCTCGAATTAATGGCATCAAAACCTATTTAACTTTACTTCTTTTCTATTAGATCTTAATGATAAACTACAAAACGAGTATCTTCAAACTCTTAAATATGAATGTGAATTTTGGAAACTCAAGTCATTCAGATTCTACATACATTAGTAATTGTATTCAAGAAGCATTATATTACTACTTTTACTACTGAGCATCTATCCTCTGCTAAGTCCTTCAATCAGTTTAATAAGCTTTCCTCCTTTCCTCTTTTTCTTGTTTTTATTTCTTTAATGACTATGTTTCTGCTGTGCCTTGTGAATCTAAATTTTTTGAAACTTTGAAATTATTCAAGCCAAATAAGGCAGCTGGGCCTAATGGTTTACACCCTATATATTTTCAAAAATATTGGCCTTTTACTAAACATTCTGTTATGGTTGTGGTTAAGGAATTCTTTAATAATGAAAAGCTACATAATCACCTTAACAATACTTTTATCTGTCTTGTGCCAAAAACTAAAAAGCCAAAACTCATAACCCACTATCGTCCCATCAACCTTTGTAATACTCTTTATAAAACAATCACAAAAGTTTTGGTTAATAGACTTCGAGATGCATTCACTACTATCATCAGTCCAAATCAAAGTAGTTTCTTACCTAAAAGACGAGCCTCAGATAATGATAGTATTGCTCACGAGATCCTTTAGTCCTTTTGAAAAAAAGGAAAATAGCTAACATGACTATAAAAATTGATATTGAAAAACTGTTTGATCGCATTGAATGGTCTTTTATTCATAATATGCTTATCTTTTTTAATTTTCGTAAGAAAATTATTAATCTTATCATGTTATGTATTTCTACCTCCTCCCTGGCTGTTCTCAACAATGAATCTCCTACTCATTTCTTCAATCCCTCTCGAGGACTGAGACAAGGAGACCCTTTATCCCCATATCTCTTCATTCTTAGCATGGAATATTTGTCACTTATCATTAATCAAGCAGTCTCCAACTCTACTTGGTGTCCTATTAAAATCTCTAATTCTGGATCTAAATTAACGCACTTAATGTTTGCTGATGACCTATTTCTTATGGCTAAGGCTGATTTAAAAAATACTAACACTGTCATAGATGTTCTAGATGATCTTTGTAAGAGAGCTGGTCACAAAATAAACTTCTCTAAATCCCACATCCTTCCCTCTTTGGCCTAAGATATATGTTTCAGATTACAAATTACCAGATCTAATGACTTTGGTAAATATTTAGGCTTTCTATGCCCTCTTAGGTCCTCTTAAACAACATCACATTAAATTCCTCCTTGATAATATGAGAACTAAATTGGCTTCTTGGAAATCTAACTTCCTAACATACCAAAATGTACTTTAATAAAATCATGCTTAGCTTCTATCCCTTCTCATGTTATGCAACTATACAAATTTCCTGTGGAAATTACTAATAATATAGATTCCATCTGTCGCACTTTTTTCTGGGGAAGTAGGTATGATAAAACTATACTTTTATTAATTTATTGGAATCAAATATGTCAACCTATTTCCCATGGTGGTCTGAAACTTAGAAAGGTTAAACACCATAATACAACTCTTCTTGCAAGCCTTACCTGGCGTTCTTTCTTCTCTGATAAAGATAGTTTATTGGCCAAAGTCACTAGAATGAAACATATGCCTAAATTTCACCATAACAACATTAAAAAACATCACTCCTCATATTCTATCTGGAAAGGTATCCTGACTGGTTGGGAAGCATGTAAAAACCACATTAAATGAACTATTGGCACTGGTTACAATATCTCTATTTGATATGATAATTGGTAAAAATTAAGCTCTTTGCGTAACATCATAGAGGGTCCCCTTACTGAGGCTGAAGATCAACTGAAGGTTCATAATCTTCTGAGTAATAATTATTTCTGTCTTAACAAACTTTCAATCCATTTTCCTCTGTATATTGCTAATGTTCTAAAAACAACCCATATCCCTCTTCTTACCTCTCATTATGACCAACCTTCATGGGGGTGAAAATCCTCTGTCCCCATTTGTGTATGTCCCCGTGTCCCTAACCAATCAGAATTTACTATATAAATATTTGTTTCAATTATATATACACATGGTGAATTGTGATTGGTTGGGGACACGGGGACATACACGAATGGGGACAGAGGATTTTTTGCCCCTTCATGGGATTTAACTTGTGATGGTCACTTTTCAGTTTTGTCCACTTACAATTACCTCTCTCTGGATCCTAAAATTAAGTATTTACCAAAAGGTACTTGGGTCTGGAAAATATCAACTCTTCCTAAAATTAAGTTTTTCTTATGGTTTTGTGTTAAAAACAGAATACCACATGCATCTCTTTTATACTGTCGGAAAATTATTCCTTCTAATATTTGTAGTCCTTGTAACTCTTCCCCAGAAGATACTGAACATATCCTTCGAAGATGCAAATCCACTAAGTCCTATTGGAAAGGCCTTTCTAAGCTGATGAATATTAATACTTTATCTATTCTTCATTCATGTTGTCCCTTCCCCACTTGGCTTAAAACAAACTGTACTATGACCCTTACTTTTAATCAATTCATTCCTTGGGCTATAGTCTTCACTTTTTCATGTTGGGACATTTGGCTTAATATAAATACTCTTATCTTTAGGAAAGATAGAAAACTCAGTCACTATAATGACTCCATTGCTAGGAGTGTTGAATATGTTTATGCCAACAATTATTTCCCTTCTCTCAAAAACACCATAACCTCTTACATTAAATGGAACCCACCTACTGAGCCTTTTGTTACTCTTAATACTGTTGGAGATTGTAACAATGTCACAAGTTTGGGAGGAGCAGGGGGTGTGATAAGGGATCACACAGGGTAATTGGATTGTTGGTTTTAGTATGCACTTATCAAATACTACTAATAATGAAGCAGAAAATCTTGCTCTCCTCCAAGGTCTCTCTTTAGCTATTTAGTATAATTTTAAAGAAATTCAGGTTGGAATCGATTCTCAAATACTTGTTGATTTATTCCAGCAATGCTCAAATCTTTTCTTTAAAAACATTATAAATGATTACAATTTACTCATCTCAAAATTTCAATATTGCAGCGTCACATCTACCGGGAGGGCAACTACTTGACTGATGCACTTGCAAAATATGGATGTCACTCATCTTGCATCGACTGCCAAATTTTCACAACTACCCCACATTTTACTCACCAAGAATGGCAGAATGACAAGATGGGAAAAGTTCACCCAAGATTGCGGCTAATATTCAAGGGACGAAGTCAGGATTTTGGTGTTGGGGGGCGAAACTGATAAAATTCTTGAGGGAGACGAAACTGATAAAATTTTCCAAAATACACATAAAATTTCGATAAATAGTAGTATTTTTAAAAATTTAGCACCCCCGCCCCTTGTCTTCGCCCCTGCTTATATCTACTTGGTGTCTATTATGTTTTATTTTAGCTTTTTTGTTCATTGTTCTTGTCCTTTGTTCTGTTTCAATCCTTGTAATCCTCTGTACCCTCTATCTTCCTGTTTTACTCTTGGTTAATATCTATATAAATCTCCTCTTCAACGGAAGAAAAAAAAAATACTCTACAACAGAGGACAAGGAAAGAAGCGTGAAAGAGAGGATCCACGTGGAAACCAGCCAAAGTCAAATTGGGAAACATGGATGAAACAATGACCTTACAATTAGATATTGGTTCCACTTTTATAAGTGAGACAAAAATTAAAATTATGTAAAAATGAAGTAAAAATGGGACGAAATTAAAATTATTTAAGAAGGGAGTAGGTCATGGTGGAAGCAAATTTCCCTAACTCAACAGCTTACAAAAAAAGACTAAAGTGGGGGTGTGAGCCAAGATATTGAGTCGTAACAAAGACAAATTGTACCATAAGCAGAGTTCAGTTTAAGTTAAATGAGTCAAGTTTGAACTAGCATTAACTCGAGTCCAAGTCAGCTGATTTCTGAACCTACTCCTCCTGGACCCCAATAATAAGATTTAAATGTGTACGATGAAGCCAAGGAAGGACCTGCTCGTAGGCACTAACCATGCAAGTGTTTCACAACTTGTAAAAGAGCAACTGACTTCACACAACTGAAAATTGAGAGAAGGAAAGGAATCTCCCAACTAGCGAAAGAAAGACAGGAAACAGCTATATCATATATGTAAAGTCAGTGGTTCTAGCAAGAGGTAGAACTTCCAGACACAGCCATCAGCCTACACTAAACTGCAAAAATAAGCATATAAAACGGCATTCCTGATAAGGAAAAATAGAGCGCAGGAGGGAAACAGGGGAGACTAGCTCATCTAACGAACAATTAAACCATTTAACGGATTTAAGTATAGCAGACCTACCATTGCAAATGAATTCAGAGTAATGAACCTGATGTAACATACAACTAAACAAAGAACCGTTCAATAAAATTCAATGGACTGCCTAGAGAATATCAATACCTAGATGGCATAGTGAATGACTAACAAGGGTTTAAAGATTGATCTAGGAAGAAATGTGAAGCTACACTATATGACAACAACCAGGATTCTAGAAAGGACACCGACATTCCTCACCAGATTTTGCAGTTCTTAATCCTTCGATGACGAGGCACTCCTGTCGGAGGGATTTCCATTTTGAGCATGAGACTGAAGAGAACCTCTCAATTCCAATTCACCAGTTTGTTCCAGAGACTGCTCCTGTTGCTGCATCAAAGATTGCGACTGCGGGTGCTGCAGTTGTTGCTGCTGAAACTGGTGCAGCTGTTGCTGTTGAAGTTGGTGCTGTTGCTTTTGTGAATTTATCTGGAGCTGTTGAAACTGCTGCGCGGTAAACAATGTATGCATTGCATGGTTACCGGAGTAATATTGCTGATTACCACCAAAGGATTTGGGGAAGTTCATCATTGGTCCTCCGTTTGGCATTTGGCCGGTAAGTACCTTTAAATGCTGGATCTCCTCCTTTAGTGTATCATTCAGAGCTAATAAAAACAGAACTTAGTATACAGTTTTTTAAATGGTTTGAATTCTAACAGCGTGATTTTAGTAAATGATGCACACTACAGATGTACAAAGACACCTATATGTTGGTTTAATTTAAATCATCTCTAGATGGCAAAGTATAATGGTAGCAGCAGGTAAACATTTATGCCTAGCAATCTTGCTCAGTTGAACTTGACATATTTGTTCATACATCCAAATCATTACACATGAACCCCCCCCCCCCCCCAACCCACACACACACACACACAATTTTTTTTTATTTTCTTGAGTTACCTTATCCACCAAGCTATGGCTGTACAACAATTGCCTATTAATTAGACTTCTTCCCGTTTACAAAAAAATTTAATCGGTCATTTTCCAGTGAAGGCTAATCATATGAGCTAAAATAAAGAAAAAATAACAAAAGATAGCAACACATTAACAGCTGTTTAACTTTTGGAGTGGTACAAACTACATAATGGGGAAGGAAACAATGAGGGGGAAAAAAGAAAAAGGAAAAAAAATAAGAGAGTTTGTTCCCCCGTTGTACTCCTTTGAGAAAACTATATAGCTTCCGAAGGAGAATAAAGCATAAGGGCAAGAATAAAGATTCCCATCAAAACAAGAGCAAATAATTAATATATATATATATATATATATATATATATATATATATATATATATAGTAGTTATGGAGAAAAAGCGTGAGAAAGATCCCTACCATCTTGTAGGTGGACTTGCTGTTCGATTGTCTGCAACCGGAGCTTCAGTTCGCTGTTTTCCACAGTCAGACCATTTGTATCCCTCTGAAAAGCAAGTATAATCAAAGACGTGTTGAATTTTGATTATCAGTGCCCTCTGAAAGCATCGATACAGAAAAAATAATAAAAACAACAACGCAGACAAGAAAATCATTGTCTGTTGCACAAAAGGAAAAAAAAAGTAAAATTCAAAACGATACAGATTGCAAATATAACCATCTTAATTTACATATCAAAGAAACTGTATAAAAAATTCTCTAATGCAACAGCAGGAGCAAAGAGGAAAAATCGGATATACTTTCCTTGCACACCACCCCTTTGAGTAAAAATCAAAATCATACGGTGTTAAAATCTAAACAACATACTTTAAAGATCAAAGCATTATATAAAACCCTGCTTCAAAAGCTAGAAACAGAAAAAATTAAAAATCCGACATAACCACACCTTAAAAATGTATGAGTAGGCCACAAAATTTAAAAAAAATAAAATAAAAAATGTTACCTGCAATAAGGTCAGCTGAGCAGACAAGGATGTTGCTTCTGTTTGCAGGGTCTGAACTTTCCGTTCGAGCTCGGCAATATAACGCATCTTCCTTTCTTTTGACCTAGCTGCTGACTGCCTATTAGCCCATATTCTGTAGTACGACAAAGGAAAAGGATAAATGAGCAACAAATAGATAACATGCACCATACCCTAAAATTAAAATGCAAATTAACCAAAGTGAAGAGAATAGGAAAAGGAAATGGCAATCAAATGGAAGGAACAACTTCTTCATTCATCTTTGTTGAGAAAAGTTTGGCTTCTCTATGAGAGGCTACCAACTCATTCATATTATATCAGCCTAACCAGGCAAACTTGGTTAAAACAAAAGGTATGCTTTAGCAAGACCTTTTAAAATCAAACATTCTTCTAGGTGACAAATACTGGTAGGGTTAAAATGTTTCAACATTTATCCAAAGAATAATATACATAGCATATACCCCCATCCCTTATATTCGTAGTGCAAGAAAGACATGAACAGGTTAGTTAGCTACAGTAGGCAGATATACCAGAGCATTTTAGAGCAAGTCAATTTGCTCCTCAATTGACAGAAATTTGTAATGTGCATGTATAAGCAAAATGAATGTAGAACTTGTTGTTCCTCTGTTCTAATTATATCCAAGTACTTCCTTTCGATTTCTAATCAAAATGCAAAGAGAACTCCAGAAATTGATTTCCCCAACATCTATCCTTGTAATGACCAGTGTGTAATAAGCAAGTCTAGAAGACAACCAAACAGTAAACAAAGAGAAATCCATGCAGAACAGCCCTAAAACAAGTTCCTAGTGACATGAAGAATATTTTGACTAACATTCTTTTTCTTTTTTTTACTTTGGATTCCGCCTCTGCAGGGACGTTAGGGATTTCAAAGTCAACATAACACACAACATTATGGGCCCCATCTTCCTCTGTTTTGGGGAATCTTGAAGCTCATAAAAATCCACGAGTAGTGAGGAACGGTGGAAGTAACACCTCGCGCAAGTTCCAAAAGAAATCAGGTGGTCCTATCTATTAAGCGAAGGATTGGAAAAGTAAATCCTGCAAATCATTCATGTACAGGTTACCGCTCACTAAAACTCTCGGAGCGTGCCGAACCTGAAAATTAAGAGAGAATTTGTATCTTACAGCATATAGTATCGAAAAAGCCTTCTAGTTTTCTTCATCCCATGTGTATTATTCACAAGGACTTTTCCTTCTGCTTAGAATCTATAACCGGGAGGGTTTAGGAATGGCATCTGCACTTGGTAAGTGAACAGAAGCACCTGGAGGTTAGAAGAGAAATATAGGTTTCGAGGTAAAATGGTGAGATGCGGCGGCTATAGAAAAGAGCTTCAAGAGTTTGGATAAGGGTTTTAAAATACTATCATTAGCTAATGTAAATGATCCCAACAGAAGCCAGTCCCAGGTTGCTAAAATGAAGGTGAACAACATTTACCACTATACCATGTAAATCACAATGCACATACCAGGTAACACAAAAGGATATGGCGGAATATCATAATCTAAAAAATTACCTACCAACTGGAGCATGAAAATTTGTTAATTCATTTTAAGTCATAAATAGTAGCTACAGAAATGACAATGAATTTAAAGAAACTATTTTTTATTAACATATAAAATTTATTAGCAAAAGTATTTTAACAGGATAAAATGGTTAGAGGGGTCTTTTTTTTTTTTTTTAGGAAAATATTTTTAAAAGTTAGATCTTAAATTTGCGCTAAACAAGAAGTTAGTGCATGTGATGTTTATACCTGCATATAATATTTTCCAGAAAACGAAAAATAAACAAGAATGGCATTTCTTGTCCAATATTTTAGGTAAATGCCAGGTCCCATAGTTCGTGATATGCTGTATGGTGTGCCTATCTTATCCTTTTCCTAGGTGCCAATTGGGAATTTTCAAGCTGGTGGAGATAAAACAAAACATTGATGATATGCTATAACCAATTAGACTACAGAACTAAAATGCAACTAGAGCGAAATATAATATGGAGTTACTTGAACAAGGTAATACATCATATAGAAAAGCCTTACCTTTTTGCTCGCTTTGGATCAATTAGAGCTAACTCAGCAAGCTTAGCAGCAGACAGGGCTTTCTTGGCATCTGCTTGCAACGGCTCATCTGTACCGGATGTGAGCATCTCAGGCTTTATGGAAGTTGAACCGTCCATGGATTGACTATGCTGATGTCTAACTCTAGGCCTTTCACTAACACCAGAAAGAGAATCCCCAAGTGCAGCAGCTGCTACAGATGATTCACCAACTTGCATCCCGGAAGTAGCCGATGACGAATTGAACTTATCCATATCAAGATACAACGAAAGCAAATCCTCTTCTGTATCATCAGACAAAGAGGGCCCATCTAACCCTCCTACAACTCCAAGATCACTATCAAAGCTAATGTCATCAGGAAGGGTCAGAATCTCCGAGTGAGCACGTCGATGGCCCAAATTCTTCGGTGGGTTATCGGACATTCGGCTAATATCATGGCTGAATTGACAAGATTCAGACGGCATCACATGACCAAAATGGCCGGACTCTGATGCACCTCCAGAAGCTAACGGAGCAAAACTGGACGATCCTGACGGCTCCGGTTTCAGACTATAACTACTCCCAGGTGGCAAAAATATTGAATACCTACCACCAGGCGGTGGCAAACCTCCGCCGTGATTCACAGCCTTGTCCTTGTCCATTTATTAGCAAAAAACGTGAAACTCTGATTACTTAAACCGGACAACTTTACTATCCCCAAGATGTTTTAAATTGAAACTCCAAATGTAGGTGCCCAAAACTCAATTACTAAGTTTAAAATCCCCACACTTGTTCTCCCTTTTAGAGATAAGGCACATACCAAGTTGATGATATTCACCAACTAATAAGGAAAACAGGAAGCATAACCCAATCAATAATCAACCTGAGTCTGTCCCTATCAACGCTTAAGCAATCACAGGACTCCCAAAATCCAGAAATGGAGCCCACAGAAGGGTACCCAAAGAAAGAATTTCTCTGAATCCCCCCAAGATGCCACCCTTAAATGGAGCTAAAAAAGTACAGGAAAGTCTGAAGAACACCAAACAAACAATTAAGCCCTAAACATAGAAGCAAAAACAACAGAACAAAAAGTCAGGACAGGCAGAGTAAAATGAACTAAAGATCTGATTAAAAAAAACAAGAAAAGCAAGATTCACTCAAACAAATGAGCAACAACAAGCATTGAATTAGAGAACCAAAATTTGAATAGCATTTCCAATTAAACACCAGAACCCAGATAAAATCCAAAAGAGATAACAAAAAAAATGCGTGTACAGAAGGAATTAAAAGAAGGGCAACAAAGAAAAGGTGATTTACAAGATTGTTTTTGGAATAAATATCAGATCTCCTCAGAAAAGGAAAATTCGAGAACCCAAAGGACATCTGCCACATGAGAAAGGAATAGGTTCACCACATGCCGTCTCTGTGCTTTATGTGTTTGAGAGAGAGAAAAAAGAGGAGACAGGTTTATTTTATTTATATATTATTAATTAAAACGAAAAATTAAATTCTTTAGTTAAAATTAGTGGGAAATGCATTTACCTTCCATATTTATAGGGTTTGCATTAGACCGGCACTGATTTAGTAGAAAGGACAAAATATGACATTAAAATTTGGGGGACAACATTTTTGTCCGGGACAGAAGTCCCATTTCCGTCTTGGCGAACCCTACAAACCCTAATTAATCCGTGACTTGAGGACAGGAATTGTCACTTCCGTCCTTAAATCACAGTTTTTTTGCAGTGTCTAGTCTTTTCTCACTTTTTTCTTTTTTGACCATGCATTATTGAAAGTAAATATCTGAACGGTTTTGTTATTTTTGTTTACATTTCTAACCGACTTTTAGAGACTTGTCCATTCAAAAATTCAAAATTTTAATTTTTGAATTTCCAATTACATCTATAAATAACTTCTCAACCTCTCCCCAATCTACAACATTCTCAACTTTCTAACCTAAAATTTCGTTATCCTCTTCACAATTCCTTCTTTCTAAATTTATTTCTCCTCTTCAAAAATCATCCCTTAAAATGGCAAACTTTCTAGAATTTATTCAAAAAGAAATGCATAACAAATTCAAGGATGTTGATTTTACCAGAGACTGACCTGCATAATACGAGCAGGTGTTAATAGAATTTTGTTATGATTTTAGTACACTGAGTTACAATGGTGAAAAACGTTTGTCCAATTCGTACAACGAAATTGTCTACGGAATGAACTCCGTCACCGGCGGACAATTCACAATAGAAATTATCGATGCAAGTGTAGCAAAACTGCGCAGGCGGTTTTGGGATTTTGAAGCAATTAATCGCAAACCATGGTTCAAGTACGACGGTAGGACCAACATTGTTGATTTGGATGGTGCTGAAGCCCAGTGGGAGGAATACGTTGCAGTAAGTTGCATGTAATTACAGCACACTATAATAATTCAATGTTTTCATAACTTAAATGTTTGGTTTATATAACTCTGCAATAGGCTAATCCAAGGGCTAAGCGGTACAGAAGGAATGACGAATTTTTCTTTATCATTCTTTACCATATTTTTGGGTATGAAGGAAGAGCATTTGTGGACGAAGCCGGTCTGTCACACCCCGTAACCAGGGTCGATGACATGGCAGTGTCTCATTGGTTAATGAAACACCAAAGCCGACAAACAGAGTTACTAAAAAGAAATTCAATTATGAAATATCCGAAATAAGAGTTCAACGGCGTAAACTAATTATTACAAATGAAATTGTTCAACAATACTAATAATAAAATAAACTAAATTATTTAATTGAAACCGGTTATGATTCACTCTTCATAATCCCCATCCCATAAGCCATCATCTCCGTAGTGTTGCTCATCACCTAAGTCATCTTCACAAGTAAAAGTGGATGGGATCGAGCTTTCGATGCTTCAGTGAGGGACCAATGATAAAACAAACAAGTATGAAACAACAAATAAAAGCTAAGTAGTCATATTCGTCACATCTAAACGCTTTCACAATCGAATGTATGCAAAGTACCACGCTTTACCAACACAATACACTCCATCACTACATCGTTTAGACACTAGGAACATCACTACCGCTATGACACTAAATCCTGCCATTCGAGCTCAATCGTCTAGTCACTTATTAATCAACAATGACTGTAACGGCCCCAGTTATAGTCCAAACTAGGACGGCCCAAGATGTTTCAACACGTGGGTTCAGTATGACCCCCTAAACTAAGGGTCCAAAGTTTAAGGATCCATTCTATGTATTGCCTCATCATCCCTCACCGGGGACTCCACAAAACCGCATACGATCCCCAATGATCTCCTCATCGGGTTAAGGCCTTGGATGTTTCACTGTTCACTTAGATCACAAAGGATCTTCTTATACGACTCGATATTCGAATGAATCCTGCTAATCAATAAATCCTAGACAAGAGCTCAAATAGAAGGCGACGACTCGGTCGACCAAAACCAACAAGGACTGAACGACGATATCCAAATATGACAATCAAAGCGATATAAACAAGTAGGCAAGATTATCAAATAGCCAATTAACGATCCACGATACACGTATAACACTTACAAAAGCGAATCACATCCTTTTTAAGTTTAATAAAACAAGAAATAAATTAACGAATCGATTATAAAGAAATTTAATTCAAATCCAAAGCGCTTTATACAATATCGAAATCAATAACACAATTCGTGCAATTATTTTGTAAATTGAATAATTTATTCGCTTTATCGTGCAGATTATATGCGAGAATTAAATGACGTAAAGGTCCCTACCTCTTACGAAGATAATTGATAAATAGAAAATCCGAGGTAGCACTGCCCAGTCCTACTCGCGGAGCTATAACTTTCTGCACGAGACTCGGAATGGTGTTCCGTCTGCGCTCACTCGAAGCTTATTCGATTATCTTCGAATCGGTATATAATAGGTTGAAAACGGACAAATAACGCTCCCTCAGTGATCTCTCAAAGTTCTGGACAGAACTTTAAAACTCATAAAATCTTCCCCTGTTCCTGGTGCGATATCCTCCAACTCCGAATTCGAAATGTGAATCCGCTTCCACGCTTTCGCAGCTTGTTTCGTTGTGATCAATTTACGTATAAGCTTCGCCGAAATCCGATAAGGATTACTCACTCAAAAATTCACTCGAAGTTGCTAGATATATTAAACTCAAACCAAAAATCCTTACTGTTTTATTTGATCCTCTGCTTTCTGTTATTTTTGTCTCTCGCCAGTGGGAGAGCAGCTTCCCTCTATATATAAAGACTTGATGGCTATTGGCTGCCCTCAATCCCATGACCTCAGGACCATGACCCCATAACCCGTATTATCTCCCCCTCATCCCACGATCTGCCTATTTATTATTATTATTATTATTATTATTTTCTTGCTACACACGCACACGAGCACAATTCCTCACCCCACGATCCGATTTTTTTTATATATTAATTTTATTTTGTTTCCTGATCCCAGTACCCACGATGCCTTTTTATTTATTTATTTAATTTCCTTTATTCCCAATTCAATTAACAAATCATTTAATTAAATTACTAATCTAGGTGAATCACAATTTAAGTCCCTTAATTATGATAAGTGTACGAAACGCCCCTCACAAACGTACCCAAAAAGTAACACGCGACATGTTATAAAAATAATTAGACACGTAAACACATAATCGCGCAAAATAAATTACGCCTACGAAATAAATCACACAAAAATAAATTAAATGTAAAATAACACGTAAGCAAAAGTTACGGGTTTCACATACTTCCCCCCTTATAAAAGTTTCGTCCCCGAAACTTGCACTCTCTACAACATGCATACTAACATTCACTAAATTAAAAGGCTCTTAGGGTATACAAATAACAAATATGGTACTAAATGCAACCTTACAATATAAGGAATACAATCACCACATAATCAAATAATTTACTGTCACCACTCACGCTTTACATGCGCTTACTACGATAAAACAATAGTAAGAAATATGAAGCGATAAACAATTAATACGTTAAAGCATGTGAAGCAATTACAAGTAAACATAGAACAAAGAATTCCGCAAGATAACATAAAAGATAATATGTAAAGCGGTACTATAGAGTAAATGTAAGTGATAACATATAAGGTGATAAAACAATTAAATCAAGTTGCACATGTAAAACAGAGACAAGTATAGTAGGATATGATATAACACAACATAAATTTAACGATAATATATAATAGGGGTAAGTAAGCAAAGACAAGTAAAACATGGCATAATGTAATACAAGGAGTCACATAGCACGTATTACATATAAGAAAGACAAAAATACCTATAACAGTAAAATATAAAGCTTAAAGTAAACAAAACAGCTTAGTCCATGGTCTCTACCCATCACACACCTCACATTAAGTGTTCTTATTATCCTATGTTCATTACAGATTTTAATCCCTAAAGTTCGACCTGCTCTGATACCACTTCTGTCACACCCCGTAACCAGGGTCGATGACATGGCAGTGTCTCATTGGTTAATGAAACACCAAAGCCGACAAACAGAGTTACTAAAAAGAAATTCAATTATGAAATACCCGAAATAAGAGTTCAACAGCAGAAACTAATTATTACAAATGAAATTGTTCAACAATACTAATAATAAAATAAACTAAATTATTTAATTGAAACCGGTTATGATTCACTCTTCATAATCCCCATCCCATAAGCCATCATCTTCGTAGTGTTGCTCATCACCTAAGTCATCTGCACAGTAAAAGTGGATGGACCGAGCTTCGGTGCTCAGTAGGGACCCCCTACGTCATTTAATTCTCGCATATACTGCACAGTAAAAGCGAATAAATTATTCAATTTACAAAATAATTGCACGAATTGTGTTATTGATTTCGATATTGTATAAACTGCTTTGGATTTGAATTAAATTTCTTTATAATCTGATTCGTTAATTTATTTACTGTTTTATTAAACTTAAAAGGATGTGATTCGCTTTTGTAAGTGTTATACGTGTATCGTGGATCGTTAATTGGCTATTTGATAATCTTGCCTACTTGTTTATATCGCTTTGATTGTCATATTTGGATATCGTCGTTCAGTCCTTGTTGGTTTTGGTCGACCGAGTCGTCGCCTTCTATTTGAGCTCTTGTCTATGATCTATTGATTAGCAGGATTCATTCGAATATCGAGTCGTATAAGAAGATCCTTTGTGATCTAAGTGAACAGTGAAACATCCAGGGCCTTAACCCGATGAGGAGACATTGGGACTGTAACGGTTTTGTGGAGTCCCTGGTGAGGGATGATGAGGCAATACATAGAATGGATCCTTAAACCTTGGACCCTTAGTTCAGGGGGTCATACTGAACCCACGTGTTGAAACATCTTGGGCCGTCCTAGTTTGGACTATAATTGGGGCCGTTACAATCATTGTTGATTAATAAGTGACTAGACGATTGAGCTCGAATGTCAGGATTTAGTGTCATAGCGGTAGTGATGTTCCTAGTGTCTAAACGATGTAGTGAAGGAGTGTATTGTGTTGGTAAAGCGTGGTGCTTTGGATACATTCGATTGTGAAAGCGTTTAGATGTGACGAATATGACTACTTAGCTTATTTGTTGTTTCATACTTGTTTGTTTTATCATTGGTCCCTACTGAGCACCGAAGCTCAGTCCATCCACTTTTATTGTGCAGATGACTTAGGTGATGAGCAACACTACGGAGATGATGGCTTATGGGATGGGGATTATGAAGAGTGAATCATAACCGGTTTCAATTAAATAATTTAGTTTATTTTATTATTAGTATTGTTGAACAATTTCATTTGTAATAATTAGTTTCTGCTGTTGAACTCTTATTTCGGGTATTTCATAATTGAATTTCTTTTTAGTAACTCTGTTTGTCGGCTTTGGTGTTTCATTAACCAATGAGACACAGCCATGTCATCGACCCTGGTTACGGGGTGTGACACGGTCAATGTTCAAGATCACCGAAAGAGATAACTGTAGAGGCTTCCCCCGACTACCCGATGTCGGATGCATCGTGCAGTAACACTTCTATATGGAAAATGTTTGAACATAAATTTCAAAATAATTAGGGTTTGAATAATCAAGACTTTTAATTTATATATTTTCAATGTAATTTTTTTTCTATGAATCAAATTTAATTCTTAGTTTTATGATATTTAAAAGTTCTGAAATGATTAATATTAAAAAAAACACTAATAATAATAATGTGGACATCCAGGGGAAAAACCTTCTGCCCCTTGCTTCTGTCCTCAAGGGGCAAAAAGTTTTTCCCCTGGAGACGTTTGTGGCCTGATTTTTTTGTGATAGAAAATCCTATCCCTTCACTACCAAAATCTCTGTAAAATCCAGTAACCTTCCTTCCATTTTTCTTACCTCAAACAACATCCTCCAATATATTTTTTCCAACCAAACCCATCTTTCCTCAAGTTCACATATTTTGTGTAAAAAAAATGGCACTTGAATGTCCGATGAGATTGTATTTACATTTCGACCACAATGTAGTGTACAAAAATGGTGGTTTTCCCTGTTTTGCATAGCCAAGCGAAGGAAGTATGGAAGTTATATAAAAACTTTCATTTCGCCAACTTTGCCACAGAATATGTCGGCGCAAAGGAGTCGATCTTTCTAGTGTCACTGTTCGGCTAATAATGATTCGTCCATTCTTCATGCCGACGTACAACATAGTGATGTATGATGTTGTACATCTTAACGACGAAGAAGATCTAGAGAATTTGTGGGGAATCCAAACGGATTTCAAACTACAAGGGATTCATGTTGGTGCCTTGTTAGAACCTCTACAGAGACATGTATATAGTTTTGTAATCCCGACAATAGAATTTTCGCCACAGTCACAATTTGTTCCGGAATCATATTTTTCGGAGTCAAATCCCATACCAACTATGCCCCCACCGTCTAGTTACGAACCTTGTATAGATAATTCGGTCATGAATTCCTTGGGTCCAATATCAGACATTGACGGTGTTCCAGAAACGGAAGACGACTTCGCAGACGATAGTGCAGGAAAACAAGAGGACGGCGGGGTCGAGGAAGATGAAGAGGCGGTAGCAGAAGATGCCATCTCTGAATTCCAACAACAAACCACTGGACCAAGTAATGAAGAGACCGTCCAAGAGCCTGAACCTACTCCATCTACCTCCGCCCCAGCTATTGCAGAATGGAATATGTCATCATATGGTAACTATGCTAATTTTGCTTGTTGGAATGATATGGGTTCCATGGAACCTGTTCATAAACTGACATACATGGAAAAACAATTAAAATATGGAATCACAATTTTCCCGAAATATGTTTGGAAATGCAGTTCAAGGATAAACGTGAGGCAATGTAGGCAGTTAACGTGTGGCATGACAAGGTGGCCTTGAGGGAGTGGAAAAGAGACAAGAGCAACAGACAATGGTTCAGCGGGGTTTGTAGAAACTCAACAGAAAAAAGCCGATGCAGTTGGTACATTCACGTTAACCATAGCAGGGTGGATGGAATGTGGAAGGTTACCAAGCTTAATAAGGGCCACTACTGCTTGATGGACCAAAACAAAAATCGCAACATGTCCTCCAGTTACATTTGAAGGGATTCATGGCGTAAACTCGTTCTAAACACCCATGAGTCCTCCCCTGAAGGATCCGCTCATACAAAAACGAATCGAAAACAGCGAAAAATCACTTATATTTTTCAGCTAAAGATGCTATCTTTCGGATGTGTGCTGCTGCCACCAAAAGCCTTCCCTTGCGGAATCGCTTTCAACAGGTATCCACGCGACGAAACGAGCAGCGAGTGCTAGCTCTTCGTTTCTGAGTTTCGGGAATATTGAAAGAAGAGAAGGGCAGAAATCCAGAATTCTGATTTCGGGAGAAATTGGTTTATTGCGGCTCAAGCATTAGTTCTAGGGTTTCGGCCAAGAGAGGTTTATATAGGTTGTGAGAGTTTGTTTCAAGAACGACTCCCACGTCCTATCCATCTCTTTTGGCAGTGGGAGTCTTCAACTCCCACGTCCCCTATACTTCTACTGGTAGTGGGAGTCTTTATCGGATAATAACTCCCACGTAATCCCAGTTAAAATCAAATACCAAAAATACCCCTCATTCTCTCTAATTCGAAATAATAACAATTTTATTATTCTCGGAAAATAAATGTCGAATACTAATGAACCTAGACACATTCTAGATTCATTGAATCTGACATGAAGCTTCGTTAACTCGTCTATGCGTGTGACCACGTAGGGTTCATATCACAATGGCAATGAAAACACACACTTAGTAGTAGTGTGAGTTCATAAATCACAAGCGGTCCCTAGCAGGGACATCTGTGACTACCCAAAGTGAATGAATTTACGGTGGAACCTAATATCAATCCACTATTTAATCCCTTTGTCTCGCGATATCCCTAATTAAGCATAAAGGCATGGTGAGTCGTCACCCTTATTAAGCTTAATTGTATTTATGCTCGATCTCCGGGTAAACTGTTCCAACAAATAGTATCTGATAACCACTTTATCAAATACATTTGAGCACGGCCATGCATTTAGACAGTCTTTCCCTATCGAGGGGCCTATGTATATTTCTCTCTAATAATAGAGAGGGACAAATTCCTTACAATGCCTCTCAAATTCAAGCCATGATAGGACACTACATCCGATCATCAGTCGTATTGATTACTCGATTAAAAGTAGCGTACGACTGAGTCAAAACGTGGCTTCATTCATGCTAGAATCAATGGAGACATAAGGTCTAAGGATTCTAAAATAGTATTGAGGAAATAATACTTATGACTAACGGACCATGAAGTATTGCATCTATGATATGATTTGTGCTTATTACACATGATTAGTAAAACATAATAATCAATCAAACATCATACCAGTATTATTTCATTGTAAAGTAGATTACATAAAACTAGGGACAACTAGAATAGTAATTACATAAGCAAATGTGTTTTACTATCAAATCACGCATTTGATGTCCATAAGCAAAACTAACTATTCAGATGAAATGCTCAAAAAGATATAAAACGTACAACATATGCTAATGGTCTTAGGACACTACTAACAACATTGGGGTAAAAATTCTATACCTTGTACAGGTTGATCCTGAAATTTCTGTTAAATTGATTAGGGCTGCTTGTGTGAATAATATGAGTTTGAGTTGTACCTATAGACTAGTTTGGTATGCCCGCCTACATTCTATAGAAACACTTTTTGGTACCTAGAAAATCAACTTTCCAGGTACTGCCACAATATATGCGGGCACTACATGATTCTAACCCGGGTGATATAGTCAAATTTGTTTACCATCCACAACTAACTGTTAGTGGCCCTAAGGTTTTCAAGGCATTGTTCTGGACATTTAAACCGTTAGTTGACGGTTACAAGTGGTGCCGACCTATAATTTCAATTGATGGCACACATCTTAGGGGGAATTATAAAGGGGTACTCTTGGTTGCGAGCACTCAGGATGCTAACAATCAAATTTTACCCCTTGCTTTTGCATTGGTCGAATCAGAGGCAACTTCCACTTGGTCATGGTTCCTTAAAAACTTAAGGGAACATGTTGTGAAAGACTTACAAGTTTGCCTTATTAGCGATCGTCATGCTGTCATTCTTAGTGCCGTGGCTAGCGTCCCCGGATGGCAACCCCCAATGGCAGTGCACCGATATTGCCTTAGGCATTACAGGTCAAATTTTCACACCCATGCAAAAAACAAAGAATTGAAAGATTATGTGTGGATTGCTGCAACACAAAAGAAAAAAAATAAGTGCATTTTTATCTTGAACGTATTAAACAAAAAGATGAGGATGCATTTAACTGGTTGATGCAGCAGCCCAAAGAGTTGTGGACTTTGGCATACGATGGGGGAAAGCGTTTCGGTTGCATGACGACAAACATGTTTGAGGCGCTTAACAGCGTTTTGAAATAGTCTAGAGCGCTGTCTTTGAAAGCTCTTGTGGAGATGATATTTTTCAAGCTTGTGCATTATTTTGACACACATCGGGAAGACGCTAATAGTTGTCAAACGCCATTCCCTAAGAGAATATGGGATCAATACTTCACGTACAAAGAAAAAGCAACAAGTTTGACTGTGCAACGACACCGCAAAGACCAAGGTATCTATAGGGTCATGTCTCGACATAGAGGACCTGGCGAAGGTGGAAAAATTTACACGGTCAACTTATCAGCTCGTGCTTGTAACTGTGATAAATGGTCTACTTATTCAACTCCATGCTCACATGTCATTGTTGTGTTCAAATCGATCATGGAGGATGTTTCTAAGTATATCCATCCTGTCTATTCTCTCGAGCATTATAGAAATACGTACAAGTCCATTTTATACCCTGTACTTGATCCCATTCATTGGAGACCTACTCCTTTTGATATGACACATCACCCAATAACATGAAACGCATGTGGGTCGACCTCAAAGGCATAGATTTCAAATGCCTATGGACACAGAGAACAGGGGAACTCAAAGAGAAAAGAATTGCGGCAACTGTAAACAAGTCGGTCACAACCGGAAGACTTGCCCCATGTTAGCAAATCTTGACCAAGCACCTCCTCCACATTAATTGTATTTCAATTTTACTAATTTGTAATAGTTTAGAATGTATAAATTATCAATTTTGTTAGCAATCGTATAAAGTTGTTTTAAATGTATTCAATTTTTTTTTTCATTCAATATCCAAAAATTGCAAACATTACAATGACTTATTATTAAAGTTGACATAATAAATTGGCAAAATCATCATTCCCGGCCCTATAATCAAGGATATCGTAAGGGGCTGGTTGAATTTGTACATAGTCACCGTAGTGTAATCTTGAAAACACAACAAACTCATCCCACAGTAATCGTCTCCGCCTTTGTTTCTAGCCACTTGGAGTGTCAATTTGTTCCCGTGAAAATTGCGCATTTGTAGTACTTCGGGGATTCCAAGTTACATTCTAACACGCCATTGCATGTAGTTTATACATATCCACTGTACAGGGAAACAACATTACAACCCATACCTGTAAAAAGAACGAATTTATTACTAAAATTTTAATATTAGAAAACGTACCGGTTTAGAAAGTGCCGAATAGGTTTTGTCAATGTCTATTCGAAAGCTCTGCCGGAAAAAAGCCCCGTCAGAGGGAAACGATAATTCGCCCTTCAGGTAACCTATCTCGGGGCCCTCCCTTAACAGAAATATCTAGTGCATTCATTGGAGAGGGTATAAAATGAACTTTATCTGTGGGACGAAGATTGTTGTCATGCAAAAATTGTTGGAATCCTCCGTCTAGGTAGTACGTATCATCTATTTTGGTTACATAAACGCACCATTGATTCCCAAAGTCGTCATTCAGATAGACAGAACTTGCTAACCCGAGGCCAGTTTGCTCCAACCAATTTGTGTACTTTGATGGAAGACGCTATAAAAAAAAATTACTTAGATAGCTAAACACATTTCATCTAAAAAAACGTTACACATTACAAAATAAAATGCTACCATTTTTTCATCGGTTTGATTTCCGACCACAATTCTAAATTGGTGTCTAAAATACTCTTCCAAGGCGGGATCCATTTCTCTATTCATTATCAAATTATATTAGGGAAGATAGGGTTTTTATGGAAATAAATGAGTTGAAGGGTACGAATGAGTTACAGGGTATGTTGATGTGAGAAAATGAAGTGAATTTTGCTGAATTTTATTCAAATTTTGGTGGAGAGTGGATAGGATTTATAATCCCTGAAAAACTGGCCACAAATGACATCCGTGGGGAAAAACTCTCGGCCTTTTGAGGACGGAAGTGGGATTTCCGTCATCAATTTGGTCCACATTTGCAGCCCCATTATTGTAAGGACAAAGTGAGAAAAGACTAGACACTGCAAAAAGACTGTAATTTGAGGACGGAAGTGGCAATGCCGTCCTCAAGTCACGAATTAATTAGGGTTTGTAGGGTTCGGTTTGGGGACGGAAGTCAGGACAAAAATGTTGTCCCCCCAAATTTCAATGACATGTTTTGTCCTTTCTGCTAAATCAGTGTCAGTCTAATGCAAAACCCATATTTATAAACGTAAATTGTGTTACTATAGAAATTGAAATGTGCTATGCACACATCACACTTGGTTTTTTTTAAAAGGGTAAAAGGTGCTCACGCCTCTAAACTTTTCACGATTTTGGTTTTTGACCCTGAACTAAAAAAATGCAAAGTCCTTGACCCTGAACTTTATGGAGTATTAATGTTTCCCTTTCCATCCAATTCCACCGTTAAATCTAACGGAATAGCAAACATGTGACTCTCACATGACTTAACTTAGGGGCATTTTAAGAAAAAATAGATTATGACCTAGAAAAAATTCAAAATGAGATAAGAAAACAGTTAACAATTTGCGATTGGTGGTTTTGGTCCCTAGTCTATATTTTTTTTTGTTTTTAGAACCTTAAACAATTTGCATTTGGTGATAACGGTCCTTCCGTCCACAACTGTTATAGTCACCTAATTTTGACAAACTCAAATATCATAAAAAAAAATTTATCCCCCAATTAGTTGCGGTTGCACTAGCATATTGTTATTTCTTCAGTACAACCTGTTTAGCAGCCAATTACACATGTTGGCGCAAAACACTAGATTTGGCCTCAATTTCCCCCATATCAATACCTTCATTATCTTTAGTTCCACTTGTACCAGTTTTTTTTTGTTCCATGACCGAAAGTTTTCTTGTACTCAACAAAGAGGTAGATACCATATCCAACCATTGTCAAGTCAACCAAAGCTAATCTCTAGTCTCTAATAAACATCAATTCTTCAATTATATAAGAGAAAATTTTGCGGAGTTTTGGATCGAGAGCTTGAAGATTCCGGCAGCTGAAGAAATATAAATAACGGCCGTGGCCGGTAAGGGGTGAAAAGAAGAGGGGGAGAGTTGGGCAGTTGGGTGGGGAAGAAGGAGATTTGGAGTATTTTTAGGCAAAATGGTGAATTTCGTCCCTTAACAATTTGCGATTGGTGGTTTTGGTCCATGGTCTATATTTTTTGGGTGAAATACCCAAATTAACCCTAGTGTCTTAAAGAGTTTTTTTATTAATTATTTCCGTCACAGTTGTGGACGAAAGGACCGTTGTCACCAAACGAAAATTGTTTAAAGTTCTAAAAACCAAAAAAAATTGAACAGAGACTAAAATCACCAATCGCATATTGTTAAAGAACGAAATTCACCAATCTGCCTAAACAATATAAAAATAGTGAAATCTAGGATTTTCTATTTTCTTTCTATTAAAGATATTTCTCTTACAGGAAAACTTGGAACAATATATGGAACTTGGAGTAAAAATATTTATTTGAGGTGTTTAAATAACTACTCCCTAAATTTATCTTTGGCAAATTGGTAGATTATGTTTCCAAACAGGTTTCTAAACATTAATTTTCAATTATTTTATCCTGAAACAATTTACATTTTGTGCTTAACGTCCTTCCATTCAAAAAGTAACGGTCAACTGAAATTATGGAAAAAATTAAGTCAGTTGACATAGTTTAAAGGGCATTTTTAGTAAATTACATCAAAAATATCCCACCCCCCACCTACCCCTACAATCACCCTATCCCCCACCTCTCTTTTGAAGTTGCTTGCCTGAAGATTTAGATTTGGTTTTTCAATTGTTACTGATTTAGTGATTTCCCTTTATTAGCAGCTTCTGATTGAGATCTACAATTCATAACATAACATACAAGAAGCAAAATTCCAAAATCATAATAGCTTTTGCAACAAATTCCAACTCAATAATCAGTAAAAAAAAATATACAGGATCTTCACCAATCATAACAACCATGGCTTCTTCAAAAATCAATCAAGATAAATGCCACAAACTGAATCAATATTTATTCAGTTCATACCAAGAATCCTTACTTTTTGGTCATCCACCAATAATCTGTTCATCCTTCCATCCAATTCCTCTTCTTCCATAAGCATTTGTTGAATATATTTAAAGATTCACACTGATTTTTATACATGAGCACCATTAAAAAGAACAAAAGGAGCAACATCCCGTGTTGTGGCTTGTTTCTTAGAAAATTTTTGGGGACATACAGGATCTTCACCAACCATAGCAACCATGACTTCTTTAAGAATCAATCAAGATACTAAAAAAACAAAAGCAATAAATGTTGATTCAGATTTCCAATTGAAATGGTATTCAACGTTCCAGCTCCTTTGAGTTCTTCACAGGACAGCAATGATGGATGAGGTGGCAGAGATGGCGGATGTGGTTCCAGCGGTGAGTAATCGCCGTGGAAAGAGACCAAATCGTCGGCGTTATAATCAACGATTGAGAGAGATTGAACAAATTGCAGAACATACCAAATTAAAGCTAAAAATTAAAAAATCGAGACATGGTAATGTGGCCAATTTGGAAAATTAATGAGAAAGCGTGAAGTGGGTGGGGGATGAGTTTCAGGAAGGAGGAAGAGGTTGTGGGGGTGTGTTCGGGGGAGAAAGAAAATGGGTAGGGTATTGTTTATGTTATACCAAAAATGCCCTTCAACATTTTGGTTACTAACAAAATTTTGGACGGAAAGACCTTAGGTACAAAATGTAAATTGTTTCAGGATAAAATAATTGAAAAACAATGTTTAGGGACCATATATCAAATTCGAATTTGTTTAGAGACAAAATCCACTAATTTGCCTTTATCTTTTCTGAGAAAAGAATTTTGAAACAGTAATTATTTTATGATAATCCCTACAACAGAGGACAAGGAAAGACGAGTGAGAGAGATTATCCACGCGGAAACCAGCCAAAGTCAAATTGGGAAACATGAATGAAACAATGACACACTCCCCTCACATATGGGTTCCATTTTTACAAGTGAAACCAAAATTAAAATTATGTAAAAAATAAAAGTAAAAATAAGACGAAATTAAAATGATTTGAGAAGGGATGGTGGAAGCAAACTTCCCTAATTCAACAGCTGACAAAAAAAAGACTAAAGTGGGGGTGTAAGCCAAGAAATTGAGTCGACAAATTGTACCATAAGCAGAGTTCAGTTTAAGTGAGTCAAGTTTGAACTAGCATTAACTCGAGTCAAGTCAACTGGATATCTGAACCTACTCCTCCTGGACCCCAATAATAAGATTTAAATGTGTACGATGAAGCCAAGGAAGGACCTGCTCGTAGGCACTAACCATGCAAGTGTTTTACAACTTGTAAAAGAGCAACTGACTTCACACAACTGAAAATTGAGAGAAGGAAAGGAATCTCCCAACCAGCGAAAGAAAGGCAGGAAACAGCTATATCATATATGTAAAGTCAGTGGTTCTAGCAAGAGGTAGAACTTCCAGACATAGCCATCAGCCTACACTAAACTGCAAAAATAAGCATATAAAACGGCATTCCTGATAAGGAAAAATAGAGCGCAGGAGGTAAACAGGGGAGACTAGCTCATCTAACGAACAATTAAACCATTTAACGGATTTATGTATAGCAGACCTACCATTACAAATGAATTCAGAGTAATGAACCTGATGTAACATACATCTAAAGAACCGTTAAATAAAATTCAATGGACTGCCTAGAGAATATCGATATCTAGATGGCATAGTGAATAACTAACAAGGGTTTAAAGATTGATCTAGGAAGAAATATGAAGCTACACTATATGACAACCAGAATTCTAGAAAGGACACCGACATTCCTCACAAGATTTTGCAGTTCTTAATCCTTCGATGACGAGGCACTCCTGTCGGAGGGATTTCCATTTTGAGCATGAGACTGAAGAGAACCTCTCAATTCCAATTCACCAGTTTGTTCCAGAGACTGCTCCTGTCGCTGCATCAAAGATTGCGACTGCGGGTGCTGCAGTTGTTGCTGCTGAAACTGGTGCAGCTGTTGCTGTTGAAGTTGGTGCTGTTGCTTTTGTGAATTTATCTGGAGCTGTTGAAACTGTTGCGCGGTAAACGATGTATGCATTGCATGGTTACCGGAGTAATATTGCTGATTACCACCAAAGGATTTGGGGAAGTTCATCATTGGTCCTCCGTTTGGCATTTGGCCGGTAAGTACCTTTAAATGCTGGATCTCCTCCTTTAGTGTATCATTCAGAGCTAATAAAAACAGAACTTAGTATACAGTTTTTTAAATGGTTTGAATTTTAACAGCGTGATTTTAGTAAATGATGCACACTACAGATGAACAAAGACACCTATATGTTGGTTTAAGTATAGTAATAGGAGAAGGCAAATATTTATGTCTAGCCATCTTGCTCAGTTGAACTTGACATATTTGTTCATACATCCAAATCATTTCACATGAATCCCCCCACCCCCGCCATATTTCTGGAGTATTTGGTCAAACAAAGATAATAATGACAAATGCAAATATGAAAAAATACTAATAAACCTTCTTTTCAGCAGTTACTTGCATAAAAAAAAAAATAGAAGCCATATAAATCATTTTCATATAGGTATCAGTATTGAAAGAACCATGGCAAAGTATTTTGTAAGGGTATGCACAGTGCAATCAGTTTTAAGCTTCAGCGGTGTTTTCTGTGCAATCATTTCAATATTGCTGACTGGTCAAGTTGTGCATCATTAACCAGTACAAATTCTCCATTTCACCAAGTTATATCATCCTGAATGGGGAGGGATGCTAAGAATAACCTTTTCATATTCAATTTTAATTTACAATTTCTAGAAGAATGTAGCATGTATAATTTAATTCTCCAAGGAACAGTTCCATCACTGGGATGGAAGAAATCCCAAATTAAGTACTGCCAAGAATCAGGATCCCTAACATCTTTATAGTAAGAGCCAAAAGCATTTTGAAATCAAACTACACATTAGAAATGGTTTCTGAAATATGATTCCATAATGCATTCAGAAAAGTAGAATACTCCTTGGCCGCTAAGAATATGTTTTGTTACTTTCAGATAGAGTTACATTTCTATTTATATGCTGACGATGGAATCTGACATTCAATATAAAGCACTCAGATTTATAACAAAGGCATTTAAAGAACAACTGTTGTAAACTAATTTTTTTTTTTTTATTTTCTTGAGTTACCTTATCCACCAAGCTATGGCTGTACAACAATTGCCTATTAATTAGACTTCTTCCCGTTTACAAAAAAGTTCATTCGGTCATTTTCCAGTGAAGGCTAATCATATGAGCTAAACTAAAGAAAAACTAACAAACGATAGCAACACATTAACAGCCGTTTAACTTTTGGAGTGGTACAAACTACATAATGGGGAAGGAAACATTGAGGGGAAAAAAGAAAAAGGAAAAAAATAAGAGAGTTTGTTCCCCCGTTGTACACCTTTGAGAAAACTATATAGCTTCCGAAGGAGAATAAAGCAGATGGGCAAGAATATGGATTCCCATCAAAATGAGAGCAAACTACATAATGGGGAAGGAAACATTGAGGGGAAAAAAGAAAAAGGAAAAAAATAAGAGTTTGTTCCCCCGTTGTACACCTTTGAGAAAACTATATAGCTTCCGAAGGAGAATAAAGCAGATGGGCAAGAATATGGATTCCCATCAAAATGAGAGCAAATAATATATATAGTAGTTATGTAGAAAAAAACGTGAGAAAGATCCCTACCATCTTGGAGGTGCACTTGCTGTTCGATTGTCTGCAACCGGAGCTTCAGTTCGCTGTTTTCCACGGTCAGACCATTTGTATCCCTCTGAAAAGCAAGGATAATCAAAGATATGTGTTGAATTTTGATTATCGGTGACCTCTGAAGGCATCAATACAGAGAAAAAAAAGATAAAAACAACAACGCAGACAAGAAAATCATTGTCTGTAACACCAAAGAAAAGAAAGTAAAAATCAAATCGATAAAGATTGCAAATATAACCATCTTAATTTACATATCAAAGCAATTGTATAAACATTCTCTAATGCAACAACAGGAGCAAAGAGGAAAAATCGGATATACTTTCCTTGCACACCACCCCTTTGAGTAAAAATCAAAATCACACGATGTTAAAATCTAAACAACATATTTTAAAGATCAAAGCATTATATAAAACCGTGCTTCAAAAGCTAGAAACAGAAAAAATTAAAAATCCGACATACTTTGCTTGTAGGCCACACCTTTAAAATGTATGAGTAGGCCACAAAATTTAATGTTACCTGCAATAAGGTCAGCTGAGCAGACAAGGATGTTGCTTCTGTTTGCAGGGTCTGAACTTTCCTTTCGAGCTCGGCAATATAACGCATCTTCCTTTCTTTTGACCTAGCTGCTGACTGCCTATTAGCCCATATTCTGTAGTACAACAAAGGAAAAGGATAAATGAGCAACAAATAGTTAACATGCACCATACCCTAAAATTAAAATGCAAATTAACCAAAGTAATGAGAATAGGAAAAGGAAATGGCAATCAAATGGAAGGAACAACTTCTTCATTCATCTTTGTTGAGAAAAGTTTCGCTTCTCTATGAGAAGCTACCAACTCATTCATATTATGTCAGCCTAACCAGGCAAACTTGGTTAAAACATAAGGTATGCTTTAGCAAGACCTCTTAAAATCAAACATTCTTCTAGGTGACAAATACTGGTAGGGTTAAAATGTTTCAACATTTATCCAAAGAATAATATACATAGCATATACCCCCATCCCTTGTATTCGTAGTGCAAGAAAGACATGAACAGGTTATTCAGCTACATTGTCACACGGTACGGAATACGATTCACAATACGGAGTACAGTTCGGTACGGAATTCGCTTAGTCTAGAAAAATCCGGTATGGTAGGGGTATATTCATTACTTTTTTATTTTTTATTTTCATAATTTCCAACTTTTAATACTTAATATTAATACTAGAATTTTGAAGGTTGGATTGAAGGCATTTAATTGGAGTCTTGAAGTTGATGTGCATGTACTTTGGAAGATGAGGTTATTATAATTTATGATTTGTTATTGGCAAAAGATTATTGTGATAAAGGTAACATGAAAGTGTGCTGGCCCAACCCACTATCCCAGCCCACTGACAAAGATGTAAAACCCTAGTCCCTTCTCTTTCTTCTACCTTTCTCTCCTCCTTCCTGTCAGCCTCTCTTCTTCCTCCTACCAATTTCTTCTCCTCCATTTCATTATTCTTTTCCCTTTTCATATCACTTCAATTATACTTCCTACCGCACTCCTTCGGCAACATAACAATTTCAGTTCGCCCGGAACGACTTTTTTGGCCGTTCCCGGAGCGAATCGTCCGGCGATTCGGTATGCCGAACAGAGTTCGGGATTCGATAGCAGATTGACCGAATTATGTGACTATGGTCAGCTACAGTAGGCAGATATACCAGAGCATTTTAGAGCAAGTCAATTTGCTCCTCAATTGACAGAAATTTGTAATGTGCATGTATAAGCAAAATGAATGTAGAACTTGTTGTTCCTCTGTTCTAATTACATCCAAGTACTTCCTTTCGATTTCTAATCAAAATGCAAAGAGAACTCCAGAAATTGATTTCCCCAACATCTATCCTTGTAATGACCAGTGTGAAATAAGCAAGTCTAGAAGACAACCAAACAGTAAACAAAGAGAAATCCATGCACAACAGCTCTAAAACAAGTTCCTAGTGACATGAAGAATATTTTGATTAACATTCTTATTTTTTTTACTTTTGATTCCGCCTCTGCAGGGACGTTAGGGATTTCAAAGTCAACATAACACACAACATTATGGGGCCCATCTTCCTCTGTTTTGGGGAATCTTGAATCTCTTTAAAATCCACGAGCATTGAGGAACGCTGGAAATAACACCTCGAGCAAGTTCCAAAGGAAATCAGGTGGTTCTATCTATTAAGTGAAGGATTGGAAAGTAAATTCTGCAAATCATTCATGTACTGGTTACCGCTCACTAAAACTTTCGGCGTGTGCTGAACCTGAAAATTAAGAGACAGAATCTGTATCTTACAGGATATAGTATCGATAAAGCTTTCTGGTTTTCTTCATCCCTTCTGTATTATTCACAAGGACTTTTCCTTCTGCTTAGAATCTATAACCAGGAGGGTTTAGGAATGTCCTCTGCACTTGGTACGTGAACAGAAGCACCTAGAGGTTAGAAGAGAAAAATAGGTTTCGAGGTAAAATGGTGAGGTGCGGCGGCTGAAGAAAAGAGCTTCAAGAGTTTGGATTAGGGTTTCTAAAATACTATCATTAGCTAATATAAATGATTCCAACAGAGGCCAATCCCCGGTTGCTAAAATGAAGGTGAACAACATTTACCATTATACCATGTAAATCACAATGCACAGACCAGGTAACACAAAAGGATATGGCAGAATATCATAATCTAAAAAATTACCTACCAACTGGAGCATGAAAATTTGTTAATTCATTTTAAGTCATAAATAGTAGCTACAGAAATGACAATGCATTTACAGAAACTATTTTTATTAACATATAAAAATTATTCGCAAAAGTATTTTAACAGGATAAAATGGTTAGAGTGATCTTTTTTTTTTTAGGAAAATATTTTTAAAAGTTAGATCTTAAATTTGCGGTAAACAACAACTTAGTGCATGTGATGTTTATATCCGCATATAATATTTTCCAGGAAAGGAAAAATAAACAAGAATGGCATTTTTAGTCCTATATTTTAGGTAAATGCCAGGTCCCGTAGTTCGTGATATGCTGTATCGTGTGCCTATCTTATCCTTTTCCTAGGTGCCAATTGGGAATTTTCAAGCTGGTGGTGATAAAACAAAACATTGATGATATGCTATAACAAGAGCAAAATATAATATGGAGTTACTTGAACAAGGAAATACATCATATAGAAAAGCCTTACCTTTTTGCTCGCTTTGGATCAATTAGAGCTAACTCAGCAAGCTTAGCAGCAGACAGGGCTTTCTTGGCATCTGCTTGTAATGGCTCATCTGTACCTGATGTGAGCATCTCAGGCTTTATGGAAGTTGAACCGTCCATGGATTGGCTATGCTGATGCCTAACTCTAGGCCTTTCACTAACACCAGAAAGAGAATCCCCAAGTGCAGCAGCTGCTGCAGATGATTCACCGACTTGCATCCCGGAAGTAGCCGATGACGAGTTGAACTTATCCATATCAAGATACAACGAAAGCAAATCCTCTTCTGTATCATCAGACAAAGAGGGCCCATCTAATCCTCCCACAACTCCAAGATCACTATCAAAGCTAATGTCATCAGGAAGGGTCAGGATCTCCGAGTGAGCACGTCGATGGCCCAAATTCTTCGGTGGGTTATCGGACATTCGGCTAATATCATGGCTGAATTGACTAGACTCAGACGGCATCACATGACCAAAATGGCCGGACTCTGATGCACCTCCAGAAGCTAACGGAGCAAAACTGGACGATCCTGACGGCTCCGGTTTCAGACTATAACTACTCCCAGGTGGCAAAAATATTGAATACCTACCACCAGGCGGTGGCAAACCTCCGCCGTGATTCACAGCCTTGTCCTTGTCCATTTATTAGCAAAAAACGTGAAACTCTGATTACTTAAACCGGACAACTTTACTATCCCCAAGATGTATTAAATTGAAACTCCAAATGTAGGTGCCCAAAACTCAATTACTAAGTTTAAAATCCCCACACTTGTTCTTCCTTTTAGAGATAAGGCACATACCAAGTTGATGATATTCACCAACTAATAAGGAAAACAGGAAGCATAACCCAATCAATAATCAACCGGAGTCTGTCCCTATCAACGCTTAAGCAATCACAGGACTCCCAAAATCCAGAAATGGAGCCCACAACACAACTTAAGCCACAGAAGGGTACCCAAAGAAAGAATTTCTCTGAACCCCCCAAGATGCCGAGCTAAAAAAACACAGGAAAGTCTGAAGAACACCAAACAAACAGTTAAGCCCTAAACATAGAAGCAAAAACAACAGAACAAAAAATCAGGACAGGTAGAGTAAAATGAACTAAAGATCTGATTAAAAAAAAACAAGAAAAGCAAGATTCACTCAAACAAATGAGAAACAACAAGCATTGAATTAGAGAACCAAAATTTGAATAGCATTTCCAATTAACACCAGAACCCAGATAAAATCCAAAAGAGATAACAAAAAAAATGCGTGTACAGAAGGAATTAAAAGAAGGGCAACAAAGAAAAGGTGATTTACAAGATTGTTTTTGGAATAAATATCAGATCTCCTCAGAAAAGGAAAATTCGAGAACCCAAAGGACATCTGCCACATGAGAAAGGAATAGGTTCACCACATGCCGTCTCTGTGCTTTATGTGTTTCAGAGAAAAAAAAAAAGAGGAGAAAACCTCTTATGAGAAGACAGGTTTATTTTATTTATATATTATTAATTAAAACGAAAAATTAATTCTTTTAATTAAAATTAGTGGAAAATGCGGGTGAATTTCATTTTGGTCCCTGGCTCGCAGCGTCAAGTTCGTCCTTAAAATTTCATAAATGTCAACCTCGTCCCTATGAATGGCTCGCAGTTTCAAGTTCGTCCTTGAAATTGCAAAAAATGTCAACATCGTCCCTAGAAATGGCTCAGAGTGTCAAGTTCGTCCCTAAAATTTCAGAAATGTCAACCTCCACACCAAGTGATGTTGCGATTTGTAGAAGTTTTTGTAGATATATTTTCACAGTTTGATTCTTGTTTCATTATAATCGGTTTTGAATTTCGTTTACGGGATTTTCAATTTTCACTTAGTCTTTGTTAGCATAGAATTAGTTAACAACGTAAGGACTTCTTTAGAACAAAAGAGCAATTTCTAGGGATGATGTTGACATTTATGAATTTTCAGGGATGAACTTGACATTGCGAGCCATTTGTAGGGACGATGTTGACATTTCTGTAATTTCAAGTACGAATTTGAAACTACAAGTCATTTACAGAGACCAAAATGAAATTCACCCTGGGAAATGCATTTTCCTTTAATATTTATAAGCCTAAATTGTGGTACTATAGCTAAGCACACGTTGCACTTGGTTATTTTAAAATAAATATTTTTTCCAAAAAAAGAAAAATAAATGTGCAAAAAGAAATTTTAAAATAAGAACTTAAAAATAAGTTTAATCTATTTTCGATCAATATAACGCATGGGTATGAGACTACATTTTTCACTCTTTGTCTCATATATTAAAAACCACATTAAAATTCAATACTTTTTCATGAAGTTTAAGGACTCATATCACCATAAACAATAGGATATTTAAATTATTTTTTGAGTTTTAATTTTATGAAATTATCCAGCTTGTACAATTAAGAAAAAAGACCTTGAAGGGAATCTTATGCCCTTATAGTGTGTCCCGTAGATAAATCTAGAGTGATCTCTAAAAAAAACTTGAAGATATATTTTGTTTAATAAATTTGAACCCCTTTAATGAATTAACAATTCAATAGTGAAATTGTCGGTCTGAATTCTCTTGCTTGAATTATTTTTTCAGAAACAGAAAAATATTTTTGATTGTTTATCAGATAGAAACCTAGCGATAGATAATTATTTTTATTGTTTTCTCCGTAAGTCGTACTTAGTCGCTTAGTAGATGACCACCTTTATAGAGACCTCTTATTTGGAGTTTGGACCTTCATCGTGTCCTGAGAAGTGAAATCTCTCTTCTCAAGTAAAATAAAAAATAAAAAGCGGAGAATCTATCACGAATAATACCGATTTTTATTAATGAATAAATAAGAGTAATGCATTATCTCTAATTTGAAAAAGTAAAAAGATATCAAGTACTATATAAAATTAAAATCTAGCTATGCAATTTAAAGAAAAAGTATTTTACATGAGAGTAAGTTTGTTTTCGTATAATAATTGATTAAAATTGGCTATTAAAATTAAAAAAAAATTCAACTGTGCTTTTCCGTTTTAATGGGAAAATTTCAACCCTGTCAATTACGAATTTTACCTGCGGATTCAAGCAGAACAAATGGCTCGGTAAATATATATATTTTTTTTAAAAAAGAGAGAGAATGTTTAAATGAAAAAAGAAAATAAGTATGCCTCTCTTATTCAATGGGTAAAATCCAATTATTTATTATTATATTTTTTTTTAAAAAAAATTGACTCATTGAATGAAAAGTGTGTTGTAATGAGAAAGTTTTCGTGCAGGTTCAACCTGAAATACCCGCAGGACATTTACAATACCCGAAGGGGAGAACCTTAGGGGGATGAATAAGGTTCTCAAATTTTTTATACTTTTCTACCAAATACTTAGCCTACGTGACCACCTTAACAACAATTATGTTCATTAAGCATATAAGGTGAATTAAAGGATTATCACTTAGATGGCTTATGTGTGTATATGCAACATATAGGAATACAAGACAATGAATATGATCTTGGATTGTCTAGGTCAAGATTCCTATATGCAGAGCTTGTAGGAACAAACACACAAGTTATGAGGAATAGAATTTAGTAAGAGATATATAAAGCTATAAGCATCTCTAAATGCAATTCCTATTGCCCAAGCCAAGGAAAGAGATAATAAGCAAGTAGGTTAACTCTAATATAAGCCAATAAGATAGACACAAATAGCCCAAGCTAATATTAGAGATAACAAGAAAATTGACTAACTCTATATACACAATTTATGGTATAAGAAAACAAGTTCATTGACACATATGCACAAGTATAATGAAGAACTTGAATGTAAAGAGATAGAGTTAGAAGATGAAACACAATGATGTAGAGTGGTTTGATCACAACGATCTACATCCACTACCTTGGGACACACCCAAGAATTTTGGCAACTTTCCACTATGCTTGTCTTGAGAGATTACAAGGAAGGACAAACCAACTAATGGTCTTTTACACACTCATGTAACCTTCCACCCTTGAGAACTCTTTCTCTAACCTAGTCTACTAAGTGAGGAGGTTTTACGGACACATCAACCCTACTTCTATTTCGCGTTCACCATTCACTCTAGTTCCTATGATTACAAGAAAGATCCACTCCAACTAATGGAGGCCCAAAACCACCACTCTCACAAACAAGCCTTACCACTCAACCTTTCACAAAGAAAGATAATCTCAACACATGAGATTTTACATTTAAACTCAAGAAAAAGAAATCCCTCCAAGAATTGGATATTACAATGAAAGCTCTAATTCATATTTGAGAATGAAAGAATAAGTAAATGAATGTCTTTCTCAAATAGAAATATTTTGATGAATGATTGGAAGAATTTAGCTTAGGAAAGTGTTTTATTTGCTTGTCTAAAACTTGTATAAAAAGGCCCCTCTATTGGCTTGAGCAAAGAACAAATTTCATCCTTAAAGGCTTTATATAGGGTCCAAAAATGCAAGCAAGGCGAGTTACAACGACTATCTTTTTGCCTTGACAGGACATCTTCGGTCGACCGGACTAGGTAGTTGGCCTCTCGAAATAGTCTGAAAGTTAAGATCAAAGGTTCTGTCTTGATCTCGGTAGACCGTGATAAGTGGTCTGGTCGACCTAGGCAAGGCGTCGGTCGACCGACCTGAAGTAGTTCTTCCGAGATTTTTATAGCACTTGGAGTTTTGGAACATTCAAAAGTGACAAGGTACAAAAGACACTTCGGTCGACTAGACTTCATTAGGTCACTCGAGAAATAAGACCCGGTCGACCAGACTTTAGTCCATAAGTGGTTTTTCCACTTGGTTAACTTTCTAATGTTATCAAACTCATGCCTAAGTGTATTTGAAAGATATTTAAAACATTTTAAAGGTTTTAGGCATTTACCAACACTTAAAGAATGTTTTACAAAACCTTTGAATGATCAATGTATGAGATATGGTTTTGAAAACATGCAAGAGTAGGAGTTTCATCTTATTATAAAATGTCATTCATCAAATAAGATTAGTCACAAGAGATATAACTATGAGCTTCTTCTTGGTCTTCAAGTCTACAAGATGAGTTCCTCTTTGAGGTTGAACTTGAGACCTTTGATCAACCTCTTCTTGTGATGAAGTCCTTCGTAGACTTGTCAAGTTGTAGCATCTTGAACTTCAACACTTGTTGATCTTCCTTTGATTTTGCAATATCTTCCATTAGCATGATGGATGACCTTTTTGGCTTGTGCTATGGAGACTTGCAAAATGTAGCTTCTTCTTATTGTAGAATGATCTTTGATGTCCATAACAAGCTACATTTCAATCCATGTGTGAGTTCATAATATCCTATCATTGAAACACAAGCTCACACAAGCATTAGAACTTTTCAATGTCTTGTTATCATCAAAACAAGATTGATCACATTAGCCCTTAGGTCTTACAATCTCCCCTTTTTTTATGACGACAAAACATAGATGCAAATGGGAATAAATTAACAAAAAGATAGAGTAATTAAGCACACGAAATCAAAGAATGAGATAAGGATGCATATGATCAAGGCAAGTAGATATTTTTAAAAATCATTCTACTCCCCATATTTTAAAGAATACCTTATCTCTCCCATTTTGCAAAGTTCTTAGCTTTCTCCTTTTGTAAAATTACTTTTCTTGGCACATTTGCAAAGTTAATTTTTTCTCCCCCTTTTTGTCAAAATAAAAAAGGTTAATCAGAGATCCAATTAGAAAAGCATTTTCACCTCATTTTTTTGTTAAAAAATAGAGATCCAAAGAATCCAAAAAATAACTTTTTTAGGAGGGATCAAGTTTAAAACATGGAGAAGTTAGTTGGTCAATAGTGAGGAGTTAAGCAAAAGAAAGTAAAGACTAAAGACCAAAATAAAGAAACCTTAAAGCCATGTAAGCACATCATTTGTAAAAGGCCATTTAAGTGAAATTATGATACCAATTGAAATTATTGAGTGGCCAAGAGATGATGCTTAACTAAAGATGAATGCAAGCTTTAAAAGAATCTTTTGAAGATGTTTTAAGCTTGGTTGATTTCAAAATAAGGAGAGCACATGATGACACATAAAATCTAAGATGGTTATATGGCTAAAAAATGAATATGCAACTCAAGCTAAAACATGAGGAGATGAAGTAATACAACAAGAAAGAACAATCTCCCCTTTTAACAAAATCAATGTGAGCTATAACAAAAAGAAAGCAAATTTTAAAGTTTAGCTAACAAAGATAAGATGGATGTAATACTATGAAATTATACACATAGTAAAGGCATATGTATCACAATCCAAAAACAAACCCAAATAGGAAATGACAATTAACACTTTGGAGAAACATTTGTGAGATATAACAAAAAGAAAGCAAATTTTAAAGTTTAGCTAACAAAGATAAGATGGATGTAATACTATGAAATTATACACATAGTAAAGGCATATGTATCACAATCCAAAAACAAACCCAAATAGGAAGTGTACAATTAACACTTTGGAGAAACATTCCTCTTTAAGACAATGGTTAGCCAAAGAAGTATAACAACTAAGGCAATGAGCTACCAAAGTAATCAAGTGAGATCAAAAGAAATAAAAGAGAAAAAGCACAAGATCTCAAATGATAAGGGACTCGGACAATGTTATAACTGCGGACAGACTGGACATTTAAGACCTCATTGTCATAACCAATCAAAAACCAACTTTAACTTGTCAGCGGGAAATGATTGCTCAAGTAATCCTCAATCCACTAAGGACTCGCCTAGAGGCTCCGAGGATAGAATCGAGAATAGTAGTTAAATATATGTATAATAATAAATGTCTATGGTTTATAAAAAAATTTCTACGGGAATTAAATAAATACTTATTAAACTTGTATGAGGATGGCAATGTATAGATGTTATGGTTATAACCCAATTGTAATAGAAATGTAAAATTGTTACTTGTATAAATTTAATGCAAGTACAAAACATGCATACCAAAATATATAAGTTGCAAATATATCTCACCAACTTTAATTCCTTATTCTTCTTTATGAGCTTTAGTAAATTTCTAAGGTATTTGATTTTAGCGGGCCAAAGATAAAAGACTTTATCATTACCCCGATAGAAAACACTAAAGTGTGACCACCTGAATCCTTTTGAAGTGTACCAAAAGTAAATTTCGAGGGCGAAATTCTTTTAAGGGGGTGAGAATCTGACAACCGGTGATTTCGATAGCAATTTAAAGGTTAGTATGATATTGTCTTTTCACTTTATAAGATTAGAAATGTCTTTTAAATTAATTTCCAGGGGTGAAATAGTCCAGACAATAGATTGGTAATTTTATTAGAAGATAAGGGTATAATAGTAATTTTAATAAATAAATTAAAAAATATATATACTTGATCACCAAGAAATGTTTATAAATTACACTTTAATCCTTAAAAATAATGAAATTGCAAATAGGGCCCTAATTCCTACTATAAATAGAAGGGTCCTGAGAAAGAAACATTCACTACAAAATTCCAAATCATTCTATAAAAGGAAACTTTCTCCATTTCTCTCTCTGTCTCTGTATGATACAAAAGTTCTGCCCAAAAAAACAAACAACACTCTCTCCCTCTCTTCTAATACAAAAGCTCTGCCTAAAACTTCCTATAGTAGGATTTCTACTGCAGCAACAAATAGGTACTCCTGTTTTAAATCTGTTGTTTTGATCTTGCACATCACACAACATACACAAATTTAAGTTAATACATGTCGGGCCCATGAAAAAATTAGATTGTATTCATTTGAGCCTGTTATTGCTTGCGGATTTTGGAAACGGAATCCATGGGAACACCTGTATGCCTAACCCACTGGTAGAGAAGTACTAATCGGACTTTTGCCGGTTAAGACGGGTGACCAGAGGAATATAAATCTAAATTTTTACTTGATCCTAGACTAGATAAAATTGATGTAGAAAATTTAACGTTTTAAATCCCTTGAATAACTTATCATGTTACTGCAAACAAAATTCTTTCAGAATTTACTTGGTGAATTCCCCAAAACAGTCGCGCCGGGAAGAGAACGGTTGCGAGCCGCATCGGGAAGAAAACAGTCGCGAGCTGCGCCGGAAAGAGAACGGTCGGAGAGAGAGAAGAAAGGAGAAGAGAATAGAAGAAATGAGAAGAAGAAAAATGGAGAACGACGGTGACGAGGCTAGTGGAGGAGCAACGGCGGTGAGGGAGTAGGGTCGCTGAGTCGGCGCTGTGAAGAAGGAAGAAGAAGAAAAATCTAGAGTTTAGGGTTTCTTCAAAGGATTAGAATATATATATATATATATATATATATATATATATATATATATATATATATAAATAGTTAGGACTAAAATGACAATTAAAATATTATCACATATATCCTATAAAACAATTATATTACAAACAAGTTCTAAATTGCCTACTTTGTATTTTCGATATTTAATAGGACATTAAAAATATAAGTAAATATTCACGGGAATGATTAAAATAAAATATATCAGGGATAACTCATATTCAAAATCAGGAAATAACTTTTAGAAATTATATTTTTGTCTCAACAAGTTTATATTTTACTTTTAAGGCCCGTTAAGACCTATAAACTATCTCGGAAATTTACAAGACTAATAATAATATATACAACCTATTTATGTCTTCAAAATATCATAAATGTCGTAGAATAAATATTTACAGTTTAGTCCCTGAACTTTAAGAATTTACACAAGATACCCCAATAGCCTAGAAACTTATTCTGGAGAGGAATAGGCATATTAAAGCTTGCATATCATTAAAAATATATTTCTAGTAGTATTTCTTAAATATTTTATTTGCAAAATAGGTACAGACCTGGAAGAAAGTAGAGACAATAAGAGGCTAAGGTGAGTTCCCTCTGAAAACCGGAGAACTTGTTTTAAATGTGCTTTCTGGAAATTATTTACAAATGAAAAGTTACATTATTTCTGAAATAGAATTCTGGAAAGTATCTCTGAAAAGTAAATGAATGACAACTCTGAAATTCTGATATTATTGAAAAGGGCGCTTACACTGCACAAGGGTAGCCCCTTGTTTGACCATTGGGGGGCATGCACTGTACGAGGTTGGTCACCCGTACAAGGCATCTCGAACCTTTGGTTTTAGACACTCTGTTTATTTCATAGTAAATGAATGACAACTCTGAAATTATGATATTATTAAAAAGGGCGCTTACACTGCACAAGGGTAGCCCCTTGTCTGACCATTGAGGGGCCTGCACTGTACGAGCTTGGTCACCCATACGAGGCATCTCGAACCTTTGGTTTTGGACACTCTATTTATTTCATAGGATTCCAACCTGTGTGGGAAGCGTTAGGGGCAGGGAAAGCAATAGGCTGACTGTATCCCCTACGTGTACCACATGGGTCTTAATATGACTGCTGACATGTCTCCGGGGTTAGGAGGTTCAACTCGGGAGTTGTTGGTATCTGGGCCCAGGCTGGTGGTACCCCAGTCCTTGGTTACATGATTTGAATCTGGAGGATAAGGTAGATAAATCATGATCATGTCTGGTGTGAGACTGGCATTGACTTGGCCGGTCATGCGCCCTTTATATTCTGAATCTGATATCTGGAATGGTCTTCTTATTCCGGAAGGTTATTTCTGAAATTGAAAGAAAAGAAAAAATATTCCAGATAAAGAGAATGTTTTTTGAAAGGAAATGATTTCTGAATTGTTTTGGAAAAGAAAATAATTTATGATAAGTATTTCAGATTAAAGAAAGATTCTCCGTGTCTTAAAAAAAAATGTTTTTGAAATAAAATGAATTTGAAAACACTGGTACTCACTTCACTGGGGACTCACTGAGCTATTTATAACTCACTCTTTCTCTGCTTTCGTTTTAGTTTTTGTAGGACTGAGCGGTATAGAACCAGAACCTTCTAAAGTATAGCGTTGGATCCAAGACAAAGAATTGAGTCAAGACTAGACACAAACCAAGATTAGAAGACTTTTGAATCCAGACGAAGACCGGAGTCAACTTAGAAGCCATAAAATATAATATTGTTTTTTAGAATTGTTTAGAATTTTTTTATCCTCATGTTATTTATATTGTAGAAGATAGACCGCATTCCCGGCCCGTGAGGGCTGGGGTGTCACACTAGGACACTACTAACACTAATGCATCATCTAAATGCTTACAATAAGATGTTCTTTCAGCAGCCGTAGTCCCAGCGGCTGTTTAATCAGGAATAGGTTCTTCGATAATATACAGCTTTCTCTCGTGTTTGAGAACGATTCTCAAATTTCTGTACCAGTCGAGGAAGTTTTCTTCCTCAAGTTTGTCCTTCTCAAGGATAGATCGCAACGAAAGTGAGTTTGTAACATTTACAGTGGCCATCAAATCTACAATAAAAGATTTTGCAAAGTTTAGTATCATATTTTAAAATCATTATTACGTCTTTAATAAGTGATTCTCCCACTATTTTCTTCAAATACATAACCCTCAAGTATTCATTCGGAAAGTTAAAATGCTTTCTAGTAGGCTAAGATCCATATATCACCAATCTCGAGTTAGTTTTGTCTAAACAGCTCGAGACATGGATATTTAGGTAAACAACATTTTCTAATTACATCATTATGTAATTCTTGGTTAGTTGAGTAAATAACAATTATTCTAAGTACATCAAGATGCACATCTCAACTCTTTTACCTCCAGATCCTTAATCCATTTATTGAGATAATCTAGTTAATTATGACCCAAGATTTGCGCTGACGGATATGACTAACTTATTCTTCGCGCCTCACCCAGATTGACAGGTGCATATTGCCTCACAATTCTACATTACTGTCGATCAAGGCCTTGACGAGGGCCAAATCGAGGAAGGCATGCATATACTTAATACAATTAAAATTTGAGGGATTTAATTTTAAACGATCTCACCAAATGTTTGTATAAACTGTTTATACGACTGAAAAATATGCATCTCATGCATCAAAACTATAAAACATGCATCAAAACAGTAAATAAAACGTAAATAGTAATAGCCCCCTATGCGGATATTCCAAGCAAATGGAAAATCATAAGTCTGTCGAATGTGAAAAATAATAAATCTAATCTATTGTCTTCAGCCTCCATGCGATTTCCTCCATCTGATTGACTCCAATATGCTCTTGTAATTACTAAAGAAATTCTATACTATGTCTTACATAATAAAGAAAAAAATTCTCGAGTTACATTCGAGAAATAAATTACAATCGAATATCGATAGAGAAGGCACGACATGCATGACATATTATAATAAAATCACTTGGTCAAGGGCTATTACTATGCATCATGGTCAAATAATATGACAATCATTCTAATAAAACGCAAAAAAAATATTGTCTGCCCCTATCTAGTCGACTAAGGCCATATCACGGTCGACCGCGATAAAGGCAGTAATCAAAACAGTGTAAAATTAGGACACCTCGGTGGACCGAGAACACTTCTGGGTAACCAGCCCAAAAATAGACTAGCTTCGGTAGACCTAGATTGCTCTCCGGCAGTCCGAATTTTAGGTAGTAGCAAAATCCCATTTTCAGAACATGTTCGGTTTGCCGCGAATCCCTTCTGGCCGACCGAACTTTTTCCAGAAAATAAAAAACAACAAAAACACGAACGAAAAATTCGTTGTAGGACTAGTTTAACATTTAAACATACTCCTAGATGTTGTACAAAGATAAAAATATCATATCACATGCATTAAACATCTACTAAAAAATGAGTAACACATAAAAGAACGATTGGGTACTCGTGATTGGATCTGATACCACTGAAAGAAAGAAATTCGGGTTCATAAACAAAGTGCAGCGGAATCCGTTTCTAACAGGATCATTCACGATTAAGAACAAACGAACTTTGATTAAGATTTTTACCTTTAATTTACGAGATGACAAAAACGATTTTTGTTTTGATTTTTCTACGGAATCACCAATAGCAACCGGTTGAATCGAATCCTATCTCTAGCGATATCGATCAACTTGAACTTATTCTTCGCGTCTCTAATGCTAGTTAGAGAACTCCAAAGGTTGAAGACAATCTTCAGAAATTATATGTGTATAGGTTCAAGTTCAAAAACCTGGAAAAAAGAAAGAACGAAAAATCAAATTTTTTCTTCTATCTTTTGATATTCTTGGGGGTGTAATTTTGTGGCTGATTTTCGGCTATACAAATAGAGAATGTAAGAGTCACTATGTTATCAACAATTGATAACTTAAGGGGGAGTGAAAATTAATTTACCCACTACTTCCACTTTCCCCTCAACTTGCTCTCCATTATCCCCACTACACACACACCTCACATGACCATCACATGGCCGGTTTTGACCGGTTCTTGGACCGGTTTACTTGTTCAACAATCTGGTTCAACCGGATCAGTTTAACCAATCGAGTATTGGTCGGCCCAATCTAATTAGAGCATCTATATCAAATGTAAATTCCAATATCTTCGTTTGTACAAGGTATTGAAATATCTTTGGGGTATTGCTCATCTTAAATACTATTCACTTCATTTACTCCATATGAAATAATTTCTCTTTGAATATTGTTATAAGTTCTTTCTCTCTCTAGAAGCTAAACTGACTTAAGAATCAGAGTAAGGTTGTGGCCTTAATCCATCATTCCCTAACTTCGTTCATCTTAGTAGGCTTAGATTCCATACTGGATCAGAGGCTCGAATTCCATCCTCATTATCTCTACGTAGTTTAGGCCGTCTAGCCTCGAGCCCGAGCCCCTCACTCACTGTCAGGACTACGAGTAAGACTTAGCCCGATACTCAATAATACACCAACTACATTCTATGTAGTGAGGCATTTCTACTTGAGATTTTCTGTTTCATAAATTATATTCTATCAACACTACAATTTTTTTTTGTTAAGTTATCAACACTACAATTATCTATTAGGAATATTAATTAATGAGGCTCGCAATCATTAATACCAAAAACCCGACTTGTTAGTTTCTGATTGGCCAAGAAACCTACAGTCCTTCACTTGGCAAAACCACAGACTTTCATCTTGACTTTATATATATTATGTATTATGTATTTAAATTGTTTTTTTCATAGTAATGGTAATTGAAACTCCCAAAAAATCTAATAAAAATTAATATGCCTTTTAATTTCATAAAATAGTTATACCTGAGGTGTTAACTCTTCACTTATATTTCATATGAAATGGTGAAATTTATACTCAAGTAAAATAATGAGAAAATAGTCAATTTGGATAGCAAACATAGAGGTCAACATAATATGATCCACAAACATTCCCTTTGGCTATTAAGGTCCACATATATTTTATGGGTCATTTTTATAATTATGGTACCAAACTCCACTACAAATTCCACCAAAAAGTCGCACGTGAAAATCACACGAGGATTTTTAAGGGAAAATATGTCATTTCAGTTGCTATCTTCCTCTCCCTCCCTTTCCAAAAAAAAAGAAGCAAACATCTCCATCACGACCAATGTTGTTAAAATCGCGAGTCAACAAGTAGAATCCTCTCCCTCCCTTTCCAAAAAAAAAGAAGCAAACATCTCCATCACGACCAATGTTGTTAAAATCGCGAGTCAACAAGTAGAATCGTACGATTCTACGAAGGCAAAATGTGTTGAATTGGGAGTAGAGTAGAAACGTTGAATCGAATCTTTAAAACGTAAAAACGAACGTTTATACCGATTCTACAAAAAAGTATGATGGGTCGTGTTATTATTAAATTCGGGTCGGGTCGCCTAATTTTGAAGTTCTCTAAATAAAAAAAGACCAGAAGTCGCTAGTTGAATGAGGGGAATTAGGGTGCCTAGGAAGAGGAAGAAGGGGACAAGGAATCTGCACTATTACGATTCAAGATCGCTAAACAAAGCTTTGTTTTCCATTATTTTTTGTTAAACGAGTAAGTCCATGAATCATGATTTCCATTTTTTTAGCTTTAGCAGAGCTTGGCTTTTGTAATGATATTTAATTATATATATTAATTCTTCCGTCAAATTCATGTACAAAGAAACTCTCCCATAAGAAATCATTAATTGAAGCTAGTTTCAGTCACTAATATCCATCTAATATTCCTAATATTCCATCAAGAAACATCTATCCTTTTTGAAATTTTGGCTTCTAGGGCATCCATAAATGGAGATTTTGTTGTGGTTTGCATATTATAGCTTTTGTTGCTTTAATTAGCTCAATCTCCTTGCTAGTAATATGGGTACTTTTATTAGTGTGGCTTTCATATGAGAAATTTGAGGATCCTTGTTAATTTGAGTGATTACTTGGGACATTTTTTGGGTAGCGTAAAAGGCTAATTAGTATTGCTTGGATGCTTCCTACGCCTTTGGAGAGGAGAGAAAATTTTCTTCAATTTGTCAGTATATAAAGCTTAATTACATTCTTCATTAGATACAGAACAAGGCTTCAGAATGTCATGATTTCATGATTTTGAAAGACTTGTAAGTTCTTTATTGTGAACTTTGTTGCGTTATTGTCTTTTGAAAAAACTTGTGAAACTATGTTTAATGAATTGTTTTCCATATTTTTGGATCATATGATATGATTTATATGTTAATTATTGTTATATATACAAAAAATATATATTAATTTCTTACGATTCACGAGTTTACGATTCTACACCCCTCCTCCGAGTCTACGTAGAATTGCGTTTTTAACAACCTTGATCACAACCCACTGTCACAGTCCCTCGTCCTCTAAGAATCATCATAGCTTCTTCATAAATCTTTTCTTCCACAACAATTCATGCCTTACCTAACCACTTATACCACTCCTCTTGCAAACAACATTTCAGGTCATACCCTTTGCAATTCAACCACCATATAATCAAGATATAAATTTAGATCATACACACGTTGAGAACCATATTGGTGAAGTTTGAATTGTGGGAGGAGCATTGGATAAGTTTTTTGCAGAGGGGAATTTAGGGAGGTGGTTGTGTGAGGGTGGAGGGTTAGGTATAAAGGAGATGGTAGGCGAGATCGTGGTGAAATTGTTGAGGTGTGTGAGCAATTTTACTCTAAAAAGATGTCACGTCATCTACAAATTATTCAATTTGGATGAAATTTGTGGCAGAGTTTGGTGGCCGACTACAAAAGCGGCCCATAAAATGTTTGTGGGTCTTAATTGCCAAAATAAATATTTGTGGACCATACCATGTTGACACTCAAATTTTGTGTTAATTTCCCTAATCAGCCAATTTATTTTTAGAAATTTAAAATATGAAAAAATTAGGTGGAAAGGCATGAGAGAGATGGGATCCTAATCCGAACTTGGCATTGTCTTCTTGACCATTTCAAACCGTCAAGAAATGTTTTAGTAGTACTGCCTCTATCCAAAATAATGAATAAGAAATGATAAGAAATTAAAATCATCGATTTACATTTTTTCTTGTTTTTTGTTTCTCTCTCCTCCATTTTTCTAGGATGAAGGTTATACAGTGTGAAAGTGTCCAACTAAAACAAATCTCATATTGTCCATAAAGAAAACCATTCCAATTATTTTGAGAAAAATTAAGACTATCGGCTAAAGTAATTTAATCATTCAAACGAGTTTTTAATTTTTCTTTTTTAAAACTTGATCCAATTTTTACTATTAAATAAAAATTAATTTTGACCAGGTAATCTACCAACTCGTCAAGATTGATTAAATTTTATATCCTTCAAACAATTAAACTTTAAGAAAATGTATTAAGAAAAGAACAAAACAAAAGGTAATATGACATGATTTCGTGCAAGACTTCCCTCTAACCCTATCAAAATATAAGATTAACTATTTTAAATTATATAATTCACTTGGTTACTTGGAAGAAACCAACATATCTTTAAGTTATAACAACTAAGAATCTAATTCGAGTTAAGAAACCACCAAACCCTATAGTAGAAAGAGGAATAGTTAATTTTTTTAACATATAATGTAAACTGTAGAATATAAAGTGTTCTCCTCTTCGTCCAATACTAACTTCTTGATTACTATAATTAGAATCCAGATATTTTATTAATTAAATAAAAGATATACAAGAACTTGTGATTTTTCTTTCTACAACATGTACCATTTTAAATTTTAGTCAAATAAAAAGAATAAAAAAGCACATTAAAGAAATTAGAAGATTTTAACTTTTTTTCTTTTTCCTACCGAGATAATATATATTTTTTTTCACCAAAGATAATATTATCTTTTATATGAATTTAAATAAAGTGATTTATGCATTTATCAAAAAGAAAAATTAAAACTCGAAAGATTTGTCCATTTAGAGACTACTTTCATTTCATGGAAAATATCAATTTTCAATTAAGTGAAAAACTTATTTTCAATATTATTGCAAAATATATAAAATATACCAATTAGTTTTGTATAATCAAGAAATGATTTTTCCCTTGAAGAATCTTTAAATATTGAGTGGGTGTTAAGATGTAAAATTTAATTTTTTTTTGGATCTAAATGTAAATGTATAAATGATCAAAATGGAGAACTATAAAAATAGTTCACCGTAGGTAACAAGATGTTGACGAATGATCCATTATGAATCTTTCGCCTCAAAGCACATACTTCTACCTAAGTGTACAAAAATGAACCACTGCCATGTACAAGAGAACACATGGTCTTGGCAAAATCAACTACTACAACCAAAAATAACTACAAGTTCAAATCATTAGGATACAAAGCAAAACCTACCATGTATACTTGTGTTTTGATCTTACAAACTAGTTCCTTCGGTTGTATAGATTCTTGTTCAAAGATCCTTCTATTCCTTTCGCTCCATAGATGGTGAATCATGGAGGTAATTGCCAACTTCTTTTTCTTACTTGGCCACGTGGTGCCCCGGGCTTCTCTCTTCATCCATTTGAAAGTGATCTTCAAAGTCTTCATCTCTCTTCTAATTCCAAGCCACTTTTTAATTTCGCTCCAAACAATAGATGAGAATTTACAACTAAAGAAGAGGTGATCATGAGTTTCTTCAAATCCCTCATCACATAGTGCACAATGCGTTTCTATATCCATGAACTTAAGCCGATCTCGTGTCTATATCCATGAACTTAAACGATTGCTTCGGAATGTTGGATGCCTTCCAAATCACATTCGCACACAACATTTTCCTCCCTTTATCCCTAAAAAAATCATAGGTTCTTGAGACCGAAATCCCCTCTCCAACTTTCCATTTTTCCAGCAGCTTTGAAAAGTCCAAGGCGAGTAGGGCTGATTTGTCATGTTCTGAGGGCGTAAAACCGAGAGTTTGGGCGAATTTCTTTCGCCAAAAAAATCTGAGCGATGAGCGGCTGCCTGATCGTGAGTATTCTCGTAGCAAAAATATGAGATTCTGTGCAGAAAATTCTGGGCATTGGCAGCCTCATTTTCCATCAATTACTAATTAGGATGAGTGATTTGATTTCATGCAGTGTTTGTCAAGTGAAATTGTAACGAACATGTATCTGAAAGGAGGAACAGAACATTATTAGATATGGTTCGTTCTATGATGAGTCACACGAGCCTACCCAATTCCTTTTGGGGACACGCACTAGAGACAGCATCTTTAACACTTAACCGCTGCTCCATCTAAATCGGTTGCAAAGACGCCATACGAGTTATGGGATCGGGAAGCGTCCCCGGTTTGTCTTTCCTCAAGATTTGGGGTCGTGAAGCGTTTGTAAAACGCTCAGCTTTCCGATAAGTCGGCTCCAAAATCTGAAAAGTGCATATTTGTAGGTTATCCTAAGGAAACTAAAGGATACTACTTTATATCCCTAACGAGAACAAAGTGTTTGTTGCTCGCACGGGAGTCTTTCTAGAAAAAGTATTTGTTTCTAGAAACACGAGTGGGAGTAGCGTAGAACTTCATCGAAGTTCCGGGACTCTCAAACTAGCACTAACGATGAGATGGAAATTGAACGGACTCCACAAGTTGTTGTGCAGCGAAAGTGCCACAAACAGTTATGCAGCCCAAGCACTGATTCAAGAAACACAAGAATTGCGTAGAGTCCGGTAGAGTTCGTCGTCCACCTTCGGAAAAATTTGGATTTTTCATAGCATGTAACATGGTGATGTTATGTTTGTGGATCACGATGAACCTTCAACCTACAAACAGGCAATTAATAGCCCGGATTTCAGAAATGGCTTGAAGCCATGAGATCCGAAATGGACTCCTTGTACATTAACCAAGTCTCGGATCTTGGTTGATCCACTGAAGGGGTAACTCCCATAGGGTGCAAATGGGTTTTTAAGATTAAAACTCGACATGGAAGGGAATGTACAAATGTACAAGGGGCGACCGGGTCGTGAAAGGTTTCAAACAAATTCATGGTATTGACTATGATGAGACCTTTTCCCCTCGTGGTTATGTTCAAGTCCATTCGGATTTTGCTTGCTATTGCGACTTACTATGACTACGAAACCGGCAAATGGATGTCAAAACCGCTTTCCTTAATGGAAAACTTGATGAGGATGTGTATATGACACAACCTCGAAGGTTTTGTCACTCCAGAGAATGCTTTGGGAAAAGTATGTAAGCTTCAGAGATCCATTTATGGACTCAAGCGAGGCTTCTCAGTCTGGAACATCCGCTTTTAATGCTTTGGAACATCGGTTTTGTCACTCCCGGAGAATCGCTGGAATATCCGCTTTTAATGATGCCGTCCAGTGAGTTTGGCTTCATTAGAAATGAGGATGAGCCTTGTGTTTATAAAAAGGTTAGTGGGAGCTCAATTGTATTCCCTGGTTTTGTATGTAGATGACATACTACTCATTGGAAAACGACATACCAACCTTAAAGTCCTGTAAAGGCTTGGTTGAGTACGTGTTTCTCTATGAAAGACTTAGGCGAAGCTGACTATATTCTGGGGAGTCAAGATCTATAGAGATAGATCCAGGGAGACTCATTGGCCTAAGTCGAGTACATATATAGACAAGGTGCTAAAGCGGTTTAGCATGCAAGAGTCTAAGAAAGGACTTTGTCCTATGGCACATGGTACTCGTTTGCGCCGAAGGAACAAGTGTTCTAAAACGCCCTGCCGAATTAGAACGCATGAAAGAGATCCCTTATGCTTCGCCATAGGATCCATCATGTACGCCATGATTTGTACTCGCCCTGGGATGTCTCGCTTTGCCTTAAGAATTACGAGCGAGATACCGGTCTAATTACGGTGAACGTCCACTGGATCTCGATCAAGAATATCCTCAAGTACTTACGAAGGACTAAGGATACATTCTTGATTTATGGAGAGGCGGATGAGCTCGTTGTAATCGGGTTACACCGATGCTAGTTTCCAAACCGACAGAGATGATTTCCGATCGCAATCGGGATATGTGTTTAACTTGAATGGAGGTGCTTTGTGAGTCGGGCGCGATTCAAAGCAATCAACCATAGCAGATTCTACGACAGAGGTCGAGTAAATAGCGGCTTGTGAAGCGAGCTAAGGAGGCGGTTTGGATCGGGAAATTTATTTCCGACCTCGATGTGGTTCCTAGTATTGCGAACCCGATAGACCTCTATTGTGACAACAATGGGGCTATTTCCCAATCTAAGGAACCTAGATCTCACCAGAGGTCCAAACATGTACTACGGCGATTTCACCTAATCCGAAAGATTATAGAGAGAGGTGATGTGCATATATGTAGAGTAGACTCGGCAGACAATGTCGCCGATCCACTGACAAAGCCACTGTCGCAGCAGCAGCATGATCGTCACACTAGCTCCATGGGTATCCGATATCAGGAGGGCTGATCTTTAGAGACAGTCAATAGTATGCCCTAAAGACCATTTATTGTAATTTGGGTCTTTAGTGCAAGTGGGAGATTATTGTACCGTATTAATGTAATTTTCATTTTGATGAATTAAAGGCAATTAATTCCAGTATTATTCATTATGTTTCTGCGTTCTTAACAACATAAATAAATAATATGTCCTTAGAATAGTATTCATAATTGTTATGAGATACTATTCCAAAACGTCCCTAGTCGAACATTATTATGGAATCTTCGAGGACAATAATAATGCGCAAGACTAGTATGTGCAGTGATTGATATAAGATATCGGATCGTCACATGGGTATATATGATTAGAGAATCATTATACTGGACAGACCCGACATGAGAAACACACCATGGGTTGTTATATAATAGTCAACGGTGTTTCTCAAATTTTTTGACTGGGTTGTATATGAGATCCTTCGACTTGAGGTCTCACAAGAGTTCTTGCATGGCTAGTGTTATGCTTTGATAATGTTAAATGCTATCCGTAACTGGGTGAGCAATAAAGGCATTTATTGGGTATATCACGAATCTTGTTCGGGATGAGTGGGATGCAGAAAGGATTTGTCCCTCCTATATAGCGAGAGCGATATCTTGGGCCCCCTTGATGGAGTCTGACTAATTCATGGCCATGAACAAGTGAATCAGTATATGATATTGATGTCATTTGATTAGTCTACTCGCGAATCAAGAAACTAAAAGATTGGACAATACAAGTGTGACTTTTTCCATGACTTGTGTTCAATCTAGATATCAAGGACAAAAGGATTTAACTACAAGTGTCAAATGTTGTGATTATGATAAATCACCAGATATTTATGAATTGGGGGTAATGATGCGTTGCTAGATACCTCTCATTACTTGTGACATATGATGTCACGGCCAACGTCATAGATACCTCTTGGGTCGCACTCATAGATCAACTGGATTGGGCTTGTTGGAGTACATTTAATCTAAGGTGCGCCAATTCGATTGGGCCGGGATTGGATTGGGCCCTTAATCGGGTTGGGCCGACCAATATGATTGGGCCGATCGACCCGTTTTGGACCGACCTTATGGCTGGAAAATTGGACACATATTTTCAGCTCATATGTCTCTTATCTAGAGGTTAAAGGAGTGGAGAAAGTGGAGGAGTGGTTTCCTCCATGATCTCCCACTTTCCCCTTTATCTCTCCCCACTCTCTCTTGATAGACTAAGGGAAAAATACTGATTTTTCCCATTCATGCTAATCAGTTTTTCTCCAGCTTTTGAAGCTTAGAGAGAAGAGAGAAAAGTGAGTTTTAGAGAGAAAAGAAAAGATAGATTTCTAGACTTGTTTTCTAGCTTTTTGCTAATAGGAAAGAAGTTAGAAATCCTGTATCTTATTCTTCTGATAAGGTCTGAAATACATACTCCATTGAAGAGTGTCTTCAAAGCTTCTACAAGGCGTTGGCTAGCACCAAGCAGTAGAAGACCATCCCCGGAAGATCGAGTGGATACTGGGAGAGACGGAGCCTGCATTGTGGTGTTCCGTTCGTGACAACATACCGCTGAAAGCGTTTCAGCCATTCTAGCATCAATATAAGGTAAAACACTATCCCATAGTCGTAGGTTCTTACTCGTGGAAGATCCTGGTAGAGGCGGGTCAAGTTTTATTCCGCTGTGCATTTATGTGTGACCCGGTTATTCCTCTAACAGAAGGGACCACATACACCACTATGTATTAGTTCCAACAATTCATTTACACGTTTTCCAGTTCTTGTAAAAGGAGAAGCAACCATCTTACCCATTAAACAAGGTTCGCATGTATCATATGATTCAAAATCCAATTATTCCAACAACCATCTGTATGGAGTTTGGAAATGCGATTTTCGTTTATATGGCCTAAGCGACAATGCCAGAGGTATGTAGGATTAGATTATTTAGTCTTTATCCTCTTTGTATTTATGTTATAAACCAGTGGCTCTAGGTCTAGCAAGAATAAACCATTCGCTAATGTAGCACTGCAATAAAAGACATTATTTAAAGATAACGACATTCGTTAGTTTTTAATATGAATATCAAAACCCATCTTGTCCAAACAAGAGATCAAAATAATATTCTTTGTTAAAGTAGGTACATAAAAACAACTGCCTAAATCTAGAAAAATTCCAGAAGGCAAACTAAGACTCTATGTTCCTACAGCTAATGCAACAACTATTGCTCCATTGCCAACGCGTAGGTCCACGTCGCCTTTTGCCAGCTCTCTACTACTTTGTAGTCCCTACACATTCATGCAAATGTGAGAACCACATCCAGTATCTAATACCCATGAGGAAGTAGTAGTAGGCAAGTTTATCTCAATAACATAAATACCTGAGCCTGAAGCAACGTTTGCTCCCTTTCCAAACTTTTTACCGGCAAGATAACTGGGGCAGTTTCTCTTCCAGTGTTCTTTCTGTCCACAATGGAAACAATTTCCATCTTTAGCACAACGCCCTTGGGCCTCAGTTCTTTCTCAAAATAGTTAGGTTTGCCCTTAGGTTTGTCCGAAGGCTTACCAAAACCTTTGCCCATGTTGCTGTTGACTATGTAACTGACCTTGGACTTGCCTATTTCCTTCTCGAAAGTCCTTAACAGGTTCAATAATTCTGGGAGAGGTTTGTCTATCTCATTCATGCTGTAGTATAATACAACCTGACTGAATGATTCAGGTAACGATTGCAGAATCAAATAAGTGGAAAGCTCCTGGCCCAAAGGAAATCCCAATCTTTCGAGGCTCTCAATATAGCCTATCATTTTCAGAACATGAGTTCCGACTGGTGTTCCCTCCACCATTTTGCACTGAAAAAGAGACTTCGACACATTGAATCTCTCCTTGTGGGCTTGACCCTGAAAGAGTTTCCTTAGATGATTAATCATATCCAAAGCTCTCATTTCCTCATGTTGCTTCTGAAGCTCAGAGGTCATGGTTACTAACATAAGACTAGACACATCTAATGCATCATCTAACTGATTACGATAAGTATTTATTTCAGCGGACGGAGCCCCTGTGACTGGTGGATCAGGATTTTGTTCCTCGAAAACATACAATTTTTTTGTGTGCTTGAGAACGATTCTCGAGTTCCTATACCAGTCGAGGAAGTTTCGTCCCTCAAGTTTGTCCTTCTCAAGGACGGATCACAATGATAGTGAGTTTGATGCAACAATTGCATTTGCCATTCTATCTACAGAGAAGAATTTGCAAAGTTTTAGTTGTCATATTTTAAAATCATTAAAAGGACTTTATTTAATGATTCTCCCACTATTTTCTTTAAATGAATGACCCTCAAGTATTCATTCGGAAAGTTCAAAACTTTCTAGTAGGACCAAGATCCATTTTTCATCATTCTCAAGGAAGCTTTGGCTACTATACTCAAGAAGACGCTTTAGGTAAGAAACGTTTGCTAATCACATCAATTATGAGAATCTTGGTTGGTTAAGTAGATAACGATTACCCTCAGTACATAAATGCACATCTTAACCCTTTCGTCTCCCGACCCAATACGGAGGCAGCTTTGGTTACAAAGCTCGGCATTGGCAATCCGGTTAAGTATGACCCATGATTGCGCCGTCGGATATCACTAATTTATCCTTCACACCTCACAAGGATAGACAGCGCTTATTCCACTGGGAAGTTCACACTACTATCGATTTGGCCTTGACGAGGGTGAATCATGGAAGGCAATAAACTTAATATTTAAAATTTGAGGGTTTTAAAATTGTCTCACCAAACAGTGTATAATCTGATTATACACTTCAAATATGCATCTTATGCTAAAATTTACTGTAAACATGCATCAGGCATCTCATGCAAAATAAATAAAACGTGATATAGTAATAGCCTTATGCGGTTTTTTCAAGCCAACAGAAAATCCTAGGTCAATCTAAAGGTGGAAGAGCAATAAATCATATCTATTGTCTTCCGCCTCTTTGTGGTTTCCTCTATCCGATGGACGCCTTTCTTCATCACTTGTTACTTATGTAAAATAAATAGAATCATATTCTAAACTTTTACATAATTAAAAGAATTCTCGAGTTACATTCGAGATTAAAATTACAACAAGAATTTGATAAGAGAAAGCACGACACGCAGACTGTATTATAATTGGCGGTATTTATCATGCGCTTCTTGGTCCTGAGACGCTTGAAGAATCTTTTCACCTTCCTCCGGCTTATCACCGGCAGTCTGTTCAGGTTTTCTTCAAAGGAGGGAAAAAAGAGACTCAACTTCTTTTTCTCGAAGCGCCTGAGGGCCCTATGGAGAATGTGGTCAGAAATCCATAATAGAGTCCGACCACAACGACCGAATTGATTATCTTCATGCATAAGGATACTAGATTACCTTTTCCTGTGTGAGAAAACGCTGGACAGGTATTCCTTCTCGGAGAATAGGTCAGGATCCGTATCATGAGATTCATCCCCATCATTTCCAAAAGCCATTACCATGCACCATGCTCAAAACAAACACAAAATCATGCTAAGAGCACAAATACACACTGTTTGCCCCTTTCCGGTCGACCTAGGACATATCCTAGGTCGACCGCGATAAGGCAATAACCAAAACAGTGTAAAAAATAGGCCGCCACGGTCGATCCAGAACATTTCTAATCGACCGGCCTGAAAACAGACTAGTCTCGGTCGACCGTGATTGCTCACCGGTCGGCCAAAATCTAGGCATTAGCAAAATCCTATTTGCTAACTCATGTTCGGTCTACCGCGAACCTCTTTAAGTCGACCAAATATTTGCCAGAAAATAGAGAATAGCCAAAAACACGAATTTTTCAATTCGTTTTGGGATTCGTTTAACATTTAAACGACTTCCCAGAGGTTATAAAAGGTAAAGCATCCTATGACATGCATTATCTACTACTAAAACTGCAAGATAACATATAATCGAGATTATTGGGTTCTCGTGATAGGCTATGATACCACTTGAAGGAAAAATTCGTAATCCCAAAAGCGCAGCGGAAATAAACGCCCGGGATTACGTTCCTTTAGAGGATCTACTCACGAGAAAGAACCAAAACCCTGTGTTAGGAATATATACATTTCTGTCGATTGAATCGACGATGCCCGGATTCTGCTACTAGGAATCACCAACAACAGCCTACTGACTCCTGTCTCTACTGGTATCCACACACAAACCTCTAAGCTCGTCACTACAAATTTTAGATGCTAGTCCAAGAACTTCGAAGTTTGGAAACACTTCCCATAATCCACAAAGTATAAGTTACTTAGGAAAACCAGAAATCAAAGAGACAAGAAAAATGAATTTTCTTCTCTGGATTGTTCTTGAGAGTGTTTTCTTCTTGAATTTCGGCTAGAGTAGAGAGAAAAAAAAAGACAATTTTCAATTCTTGTGAGAGTTAGAATGAAAAAAATTTCATCTAGTGTGGTGTAAGTGGAATTACCCACTCACCCCACTCTTCCCTTATTTCTCTCCCACCACACACACTCTCTTACACATGTATATGTGCCGGTTTTGACCTGGTCCAACTGGTCCAGTCTACTGGAGAAATGGTTCTCGGCCGACCGGAGTGACAAAAAGTTTGGTCGACCCGAGACATCTCTCGGTCGACCGGGTCTTTTGCCCAATCCAATTGAATGCCCAAACCAATTTAGCCTTCCCAATCCAATTGAGCACCTATGTCAAATGTAAACTCCAACACAAATAACAGAAAAATAGATATACATATAGACACATGTGTACCTGTTACCACCACGCTTCCGCTGCGCCACTCTAATAAAGCAATAACAACCAAACTAGCATGCCAGTATAATCATATACACATCATAACTCAACTAACACATAGCACAAGAGGTGGATACATGGATAGATAAAGCAGTAAAAGTCATATCATCAACTAACATGATTAAAGGTACTAAAATCGAGTCAGCAGGGTAATACAGTTAACGAGAGTAAAACATAGCTAGCATGTTAAAACAGTTCATATTTCACACATTGTAAATAATAAACACTGAATGCGAGCATATTAAAATGACTAAATAATAAGTTATAATGTATGTTGTGATATAACTCTATGCATGTATAAATATGTTTCATTTACAATATAGTTATGTTTTGAAATTGAAGTTAAATGACGTAATTATAATGTACTGTTGTAAACAGATGAGAAAAATATATGTCACTTCATTTAATGACCAATATTATAATTAATAAACTAATACATGTTGATGTATGATTTATGCACTGAATGACACTTTAAAATACAACAAAAGAACATCTTACAAGTAAAAAATATTCAATTGATAATCGCAATGTAAAAATAATGTTTTAAAATTTAGTCATATACACATGCATTTCATAATATGTATGTAAACACAATAAGTAAAATATATTACGTACTCAAGTGCTCAATATGATTCATACTAGATGTTTAACGTACATAGTGTATTAGATGTTTACTTATATGTCATACATGTGTTAATACTACTTATCAAAAGTGTGCAATGAGGTAAAAAAACATGAATAATATAACATGTATGCTCTAACATGTTCGTAATTTGAATAAATCATACCAATCAAAACAAAATTTAATATAACAAAACTATTAATATGTACTAGCAAATAAAATAATAAAAGTAGTATGACAACAAAGTCATTACTATTTAATTTTAATACTACACGATGCACCCATGAAGCCAAAATATATATTTATTTTATTTTGAAACTTGAAAATCATGTGAATCATTATATATCTAATATCAATATACATATACATTATAAGAATTCATGAAATATTTAAATATGCGCAATAGCAGCTCAATAATTGACACTAGACAAACTTATACATAACAAAATGACATATGCACGCATGCATTAGTATAGTATATATGCCATAAGCACTGCATTAATGATATCATAAATGATCAACTAACATTCAATAAAATAACATAATGAATAACACAAAACATTATTATATTGTGCATCATGTATCATATGAGTCATATTTGCATGTAGGATTATTGCACCGTGATGCTTATTATATTTGATGTATAGCAGGGACGTGTGAAATAGAAAAGAACATATATAGAAAATAGTCGCACAACTATATGAATGTGTGTATATTAACATAATGTAAATTAATATGAATGATATTATAACATATTGTATTGATACATAATGTGCGTATGTTCTGTGATTTTTGGGTGCATCAGCAAGTTAGTAAAACAATTTTGTAATTCCCAATACACCAAATCAATTAATTAAACAGACACGTATAAAATACTGCGACCATGACTATCATAGAATTATTAAAAGAAGTATAAAAATCATGTGTTGTACAAAAGTTTTTTTTAGTACATTTAGTTACCATACCATCTTTAATTTCAGTTGACAAACCAAACCAAACAGTTAATGCAATAAAATTGAACTAACATGTTAGTACGACTCATAACACATATAATCTCAAAATACGATAAACAAATTCGTAAACATATAATCCACATAACGAGTTCATTTATCAAGTTACCATAGTATAACAATACTTAACAAGTAAATGACATAGCGTATTCATAACATAGCAAAACATAGAACCTTAAGAATAATATAACATAAAGGTCATCAACAATATATATAAAGCGATAAGTAAACATATTCCAGAGTTTCTACTCATCTCATATCCCCCATGTTATCTACCAAGTACAGCCTATATTCATTCAAGTTTTAAGCCCTAAGGTTCGACCTTCTCTGATACCACTTATGTCACACCCCGAAACCGGGTGATGACCTGGTTGTACCTCGTATGCCAACGAGGCACAGAGAACCCATAACAGAAATGATTAAGTTCTTTAAACTATTACTAAGGATATTATAAAATTACATATTATTAGAGTTTTAGTATAAATCCAACATAAGTAAAAGTGTGTTAAAATTAATACATACTAAAATCTTCAAGAAAAAATATCTAGTTCATCTATTACAATAAGTCAAATTATGATCACTCGTCAAAGTCCCCATCCCAGGCCTCCCTAAAGTCACCATCATCAGTCACATCATCATCTGCAAGTAAGAAAAATAAAAGAATGAGCTGTGAAGCCTATTAAGCATCAACGCCCTTGGGATGAAACATCAAATAAGCACAAAACCGTTTACTAACTTTCCCAAAACAATTGAAAACATAACACAACTTTACTTGAATTAGAATAACCTTTAAAACACTTGCAAAATACTTTAAAGAACTTATAAGAGACTTGAATTAAAATGAAACAGAACAAAAAATAAAACTAACTGAAACAGGACCCTAAGACGAAATATTCGTCCGCAGGTGCGTCCGCAAATTCGTCCGCGGTTGGGTAGAAAGCCCAGTAGTTTTCCTGACGATGTTGAGGATGAATGGTAGGACAAACCATTCGTCTGCGAGCGGCAGAAACTCGTTTTTCAAATATAAAATTGTACACAAAATGACCATTTCTGCACTTTAACATTCCCAACCCCAAAATACACTTTCGAGACACCAATGCACATATAATAAACAAACCAAAACATAAACAAGCAAACAATAAACTACACTCGTCGAAATCCAACATCTACACATCAGAATGAAGACACGAACACTATGTGTTGTTCATACTAACAAACTACATACACAACATTGGACTCTTCGAATCCAATTTATGTTATGACTCATATTCACGCAACAGAGCTCGATCGTCTATGCACAACTCTAAAGCAATTACTACAATGGCCCTAACTTTAAGCCTAGAAGGGAGATGTGTCAGTATGCAGTACATGAGTCAAGTATATCTCGTGAACAAAAAGCTCAGTGTTTAATAATCCATTTGCATTGTGTCATTGCACACCACTGTGGACTCCACAACAACCATTAGTAATCCCTAACATTTCTCCCGGTTAGGAACAGGCTCAGTGATAGTGACACATATCGAGAACTCCTGGGGTTCAATGACAACACACTCACAATGCAAAAAGAATGAATCATTGCAATGGAATCGATTCTAGACAAGTGTTCCATCAGTGACGAATCCAACATACAGCATATAAGACTCTAAATTCAGGAAAATTGAAAATCATAAAGACAAGAAAAGGAAATGCAAATAACATACGCAATTATATTCAATGATATCAACATACAAGTATGATCAATTCATTGCTTCATCCCATGCAATAAATCATGCTATAAAATCCTTCCAACATAGATTTTCAGAACTTTTAACAATACATTTCATGAGGTTTTAGTACCGGAATGAACTTTTAGCAATACTTGGTATAATTAGCAAGCAATCAAAATCATAGAAATTCCAGAAATATGCAGCAACTTCAAATGTAAATTCCCGTCTACTGGAAACTCGAAATACAGCCCCGTCACTTCTCACGTGTAGCCCTTTTAGTGAGCTTCAAAACGCACTATAGAAAACCCCAAACGGAGTTCGTTTTCTACTCCAATTATGAAATTTGCTCACATCTCTCTGTTCCCCCGAATGTCACAGCTTTGCAGTCCGAATTTGATATCTCTTAATCTAACCATTAGAATAAAATCTCCACGATCATAATCTTGTTTAAGAAGTCGTATAACTATGGTTAAAACTTGGGAATGATGAAAGAACATTTACTATGTCTGCAAAGTGTTTCAAACTTACTGCACATGAGGGAAACCCAGAAATTCCAGAACCACATAATGAAGTTCTAAGGATGATTACTCTAAAACCGACCGTTGAAATCCGATCTCCACCGTCCAGATTATAGTCCTACAAGTCCTTTCACTATGGAAACAAGAATGGGTTGATCAGACTCCGATTACTACTTCAATTATGGAATCTCCTTACATCACTCTATCATTTCCAAGTTTCTCTCTTTTTTTTTCTTCTTTCTTTGTCTTTCTAACTACTTTTTTTTCCAAACGATTAACTACCAGGAGATGTAACCTCCTAAAACTGCCAAAACCACCCCACAAGTTCTCTAACTCATACACTTAAATACCTCCACTTCCTAACATCCACAGTCAAGTCCCCAAACTTACGAAATGTCAAATACGCCCTTTAACACTTATATAACTAACGTACAATACATTAATCATGTAATTACAAATATATCACACAACATTAACTATAATACATGCAAACACGTAAGCAAAAAGTTTTGGTTATCACAGGAAGGGTAAGATAACAGTTTAAAGCACATTCCTCTACAAGTTAATGGTTAGCTAAAGAAGTATAACAACTACTTTAAGCACAAGGCTAACCAAGAGCTATAGGAAATCAAAGGTTATGGAAATAAAGAACGTTATCTCAAAAGTTATAAGGGAGAGTAGATGCAAAAGATGAGCATGAAGATCATACAACTCCCAAATAATCTACACAAGTTGGCTAAAAGATGTGAGCATATGAAAACATAACCAACTTATGATGTGACGATGTAAGAACTTGAACAAGTAAGCATACATCACATATATGAGTGTGGTGTAAGATAAAACAAGTAAATCATCTCCCTATGGTTGTGTCCATAAAAAATACCAGCAAAACCTACAGAAATCTGAAGATGAAGTTCATATTTTTGCTTAAATGAAGATGTTCCGGTCGACCGCATGGTAGCCTATGCCATGGGTGTTTAGAACGAGTTTCTGACCATAAATCCCTTCAGTGGTATCAGAGCCTTGCTCATGCTATTCGAATTCGATATTGTTAATCACATGATAACATGTATCAATTTCGATTTGGTATATGTATGTGTGAAACAGGAAAAAAAATGTTTCTGTGATTCTGATATGCATAAACTGCTGTCTATGTTGTTAATTTGATTATATTGCATAAACTGTTTATGTTAATCTTTTGTTAATTCGATTATACTGCATAAACCGTTTATGTTATCGTATAAACCGTGTTATGTGATTGAGGGTTAAAATCGGGGAAGAAAACTCATTCGATGAGTAGAGGAAGAATCAGATTGCTCTGCGTAGTGGCAACGCTTAAGACTTTGTATCTGTACTCGTTACGTAATTTCATTATGATTTATGTGAGTTTTAGCATGGTGAATAGCATGGCCTACTATACCCCATTTTGCTTTACATTTATTGGACTGTAATTTTATAATTTTATAATACGACATGCGAGTCGTTTTTCAATATTGTAAAATTGTAATTGCTTTCTTAGATTATATTTATTGCTTTACATTGAAGGCTGGGTATGCCCATGCAATTATGTAACAAGACTGGATGACGATAGATTGAAGACACTATCCATGAGATGGGTATTGACTTAGATTGACCCTTGATTCCCACAAGGCTCGTGGGAGTCATAATAGGATTAGGCCATGCTATCTCACGTTTATATTTATGTTTTTATATCTTGCATGTGATGCTTATATTCTTGTCTTATGGGGTTTAACAACTTATTCGAACTAAATTGTTTTAATTAAGTCTTAAAATGCCTACCATATCCTAAGCACTCATTCAGCTTGGATCATCACTTTGTCTTCTTGCCAAAGCAACAGATAGGTGGTTATCTAAGCAAAATGAGATGTGAAAATAGTGATTTCCATATGCTTAGACATGGTTCGACTTAACTTGGCTACCAAAATAGTTTTGAGCCTAGGGTATAAAATGGGAAATAGCCGGGACATATAGATGTCATTCCCATGAGTTGATGTTACTTTAATTATGGGTGTTAAGCCAAATCTTACTTATAACTATCGTAAAATGGTTTTCTCCACTATTTATCATGTGTTGAAATTGTGGAAAGGGTTTTGCTAAAAAACTAATGACTTTGCAAATAATTTAATGTAGATAATGACAACAATACTTCATTGCATCTATTCTAGAAAAAAGAAAAACTAAGTGGGACCAATTTCCTTGATTGGACCCGCAACTTAAGGATTGTCCTTAAGCAGGAAAGAAAGCTATACGTTCTTGATATAGATATTCCTGAACAGCCTGCAACAACGCCCCTAGAGCTGAGAAAGATGTTTGGAAGAAGCATTGTGATGACTTTAACGATGTGACTTGTCTCATGTTAGTCACAATGAACACTGACCTTCAAAAACAGTTTGAAGGGGTTGAGGTTTTCCAGATGATGGGCCACCAGCTCAAGGAAATCTTCCAATAGCAAGCCCGTCAAGAAAGATTCCTCACCACTAAGGCGTTGAATAGTTGCAAGATGGCCCTTGGCACCTCTGTAAGTGCACATGTTCTTAAGATGAAGGGCTATCTTGACCAACTTGAGAAACTTGGGGCTCCCGCAGGTCATGGCATGGCCACAAATATGATGTTGGGCTCACTCCCACCAGAGTATGACCAATTTGTGATGAACTTCAACATGCATTCCATGGAGAAGTCCATACATGAAATACAATGGATGCTCAAGCAGGCTGAACTGAACATTAAGAAGACCCCTGAAGTCTTAATGGTTCAAAAAGGGAATTTCAAGAAGAATGGAAATGGAAAGCCCATGGCCAAGAAGGGTAAAGGCAATAACAAGCCCAAGCCCAATGCCAAGACACCAAAGGAAGGGGTTTGCTTCCATTGCAATGAACTAGGTCATTGGAAAATGAACTGCAAACTCTACTTGGAAGAGAAGAAAAAGGGGAAAGCCAGTTTGACTGTCTCTCCAGGTATTTATGTTATTGAAATTAACATGTCTGCTCCTACTTCATGGGTATTAGATACCGGGTGTGGATCTCACCTTTGTGCAAATGTGAAGGGGTTCAAAAGGAGTAGATCACTGGCAAAATGAGAAGTGGACCTGAGAGTAGCTAATGGAGCAAGAGTTGTTGATGTAGCTACCGGGACATTCAATTTAGTTTTGCCAAGTGGCCTTATTATAGAACTGAATAATTGTCTTTATGTTCCAACTTTGAGTAGGAATATTATTTCAGTTTCTTGTTTGGATATTGATGGTTTTGAAATAAATATTATGAATAAAATTTGCACCATTCATAAAGATCGTATCTTCTACGGAGATGCCTCTTTGATGAATGGGCTTTATATTCTCAACCTCGATGAATCCATTAAAAGGCCCATCTATAAAATTAATACAAAGAGGTTTAAATCAAATGACTTATCCCAAACCTACTTTTGGCACTGTCGTTTGGGCCACATCAATGAGAAACGCATATCAAAACTCCATCAAGATGGAATTTTGACATCATTTGACTTAGAGTCTTATGAGACATGTGATTCTTGCTTGTTAGGAAAAAAGACTAAAGCTCCCTTTACTGGACAAAGTGAGAGAGCTTCTGATTTGTTAGGCCTTATACATACAGATGTATCTGGACCAATAAACACAAGTGCTAGAGGAGGTTTTCAGTACTTCATCACATTCATAGATGATTTTAGTATATATGCCTACGTCTATCTAATGAAACATAAATCAGAATCTTTTGGAAGATTCAAAGAATTTCAAAATGAAGTACAAAATCAACTTGGTAAAAGTATTAAGATACTTCGATCATATCGAGGTGGCAAATATCTTAACCAAGAGTTTGACGAACATCTTAGGGGTTGTGGAATTGTTTCACAATTAACTCCTCCTAGCACACCACAATGGAATGGTGTATCAGCACGAAGGAATCATACCTTACTAGATATGGTTCGATATATGATGAGTCAAACCAGTCTTCTAACTTCCTTTTGGGGCTACGCCCTAGAAACTGCTGCATTCGTATTGAATAGAGTTCTAAAGCGATTAAGAAAACTCCATATGAGATATGGACTGGGAAACGACCTAGTTTGTCATTTCTAAAAATTTGGGGATGCGAGGCGTATGTAAAACGCTTGTTATATGATAAATTCTCCCCTAAATTCGACAAGTGTTTGTTTGTGGGATATCCTAAAGAAACTAAAGGATACTCTATCTCATCTAACCTTGTTTCTTACTCCCCAATCTTGTTTCCCAAACCATCCACCTTGTTCTCAAAATTTAACATTTTCACATTGAGACTGTCTTGGAAAAAGTCTAATTTTGACATGATTTGCAATAAGATGTCTTTGTTTGGATCACTTCTTGATGGAGGGGCTTCTCTTTCCTTATACGTTCTTTTAATCTCTTCTTGAGCTTCCACATTTGCTTGAACATTTCCCTCTTCATCAACCCCAAAGTTTATGTCCTCAAATCCTTGATCCTTTCCTCCTTGACTCTATTCTCCTTAAACATTTTCCTCATGTTGCTCGTTTTGCCTTTGAGCCCTTCTTGAAGCAATGAGGTTCCTCAAAGTATCACTAACTTTAGAACTCTTATTGTGTGCAATAGCCGCTGCAAGCTCATCATTGGTGCACCTAGTGTGGAACTTCCATTTTCCACCCACTAGAATCATATGCATTTGGTGGAAGAGACCCTCACTATATATATATACATTGGAGTTGTAAGCTTGAGCTTATATTTCTTGAAAAGCAAGGTAAGCATAACACTTTCTATGAAGTATTTGAGAGCCAAATATCCAAAGTTTGCTTCCTTTATTTTCACAACCCATTGCATCACCGTCATTTGGAGGTATGTGATAGAATTTTTATGATCGGTGATGTGGATGACTACATTAGATACCATGTGGTAAAGGATGCGACCATATTTGTCCAATCTATTGGTCTCTCTTTTTTTGGACTTGTTGAAGGCTCCTTGGACGTTGAAATTGTTAGAGGAATAACCGGGTCAACATCAGTTATGCAGCGGAAATAAAACGACCCGCCTCTATCAGGATCTTTCACGAGTAAGAACCTAAGACTATGGGATAGTATTATACCTTTAGAAGTGCTAGGATAGCTGAAACAGTTTCAGCTGCAGTTTGTTGTCACGAACGGAATGCCACCAACGCAGGCTCCGTCTCTCCCAATATCCACTCGATCTTCCGGGGATGGTCTTCTACCGCTGGTGCTAGCCAACGCCTCGTAGAAGTCTTGAAGACACTCTTCAAGATGGAGTATGAATGTATGACCTTTTAGAAGAACAAGAAACAGTTTTCTTACTTATTTTTCTATTAGCCAAAGCTAGAAAAGAAGTATATGAAAAGCTGTCTTTTTCTTTTCTTACTAAATGTTTTCTCTTTTCTCTCTTCTCTAAGCTTCCAAAAGCTGGAGAAAAACTGACTTAGAATGCTAGGAAAAATCAGTATTCTTCCTAGTCATTCAAGGGAGAATGGGGAGAGTGAAAGGGGGAAGTGGGAGATCATGGAGGAAACCACTCCTCCACTTTCTCTACCATTTCAACCTCCTTTCTAAGAGATAAGGGCTGGAAAATATATCCAATTGTCCAGCCATAAGGTCGGTCCAAATGGGTTGGTCGGCCCAATCCAATCCCGGCCCGGCCCAATCGAATTGGCGCACCTTAGATTAAATGTACTCCAACAAGCCCAATCCAGTTGATCTATGAGTGCGACCCATGAGGTATCTATGATGTTGGCCGTGACATCATATGTCACAGGTAATGAGAGGTATCTAGCAACGCATCATTACCCCCAATTCATAAATATCTGGTGATTTATCATAATCACAACATTTGACACTTGTAGTTAAATCCTTTTGTCCTTGATATCTAGATTGAACACAAGTCATGGAAAAAGTCACACTTGTATTGTCCAATCTTTTAGTTTCTTGATTCGCGAGTAGACTAATCAAATGACATCAATATCATATACTGATTCATTTGTTCATGGCCATGAATTAGTCAGACTCCATCAAGGGGCCCAAGATATCGCTCTTGCTATATAGGAGGGACAAATCCTTTCTGCATCTCATTCATCCTGAACAAGATTCGTGATATACCCAATAAATGCCTTTATTGCTCACCCTGTTACGGATAGCGTTTAACATTATCAAAGCATAACACTAGCATGCAAGAACTCTTGTGAGACCTCAAGTCGAAGGATCTTTTATACAACCTGATCAAAAATTGAGAAACACCGTTGACTATTATATAACAACCCATGGTGTGTTTCTCATGTCGAGTCCCTGCTCGAGTATAATGATTCTCTAATCATATATACCTATGTGACGATCCGATATCTTATATCAATCATCGCACATACTAGTCTTACGCATTATTATTGTCCTCGAAGATTCCATAATAATGTTCGACTAGGGGACGTTTCTGCAATAGTATCTCATAACAATTATGAATACTATTCTAAGGACATATTATTTATTTATGTTGTTAAGAACGCAGAAACATAATGAATAATACTGGAATTAATGCCTTTTTATTCATCAAAATGAAAATTACATAAATACGGTACAATTACAATAATCTCCCACTTGCACTAAAGACACAAATTACAATAAATGATCTTTAGGGCATACTAATGCTGCTGCTGCGACAGTGGCTTCGTCAGTGGATCGGCGACATTGTCTGCCGAATCTACTCTACATATATGCACATCACCTCTTTCTATAATCTCGCGAATTAGGTGAAAACGCCGTAGTACATGTTTGGACCTCTGGTGAGATCTAGGTTCCCTAGATTGGGAAATAGCCCCATTGTTGTCACAATAGAGGTCTATCGGGTTCGCAATACTAGGAACCACATCGAGGTCGGAAATAAATTTCCTGATCCAAACTGCTTCCTTAGCTGCTTCACAAGCTGCTATGTACTCGGCCTCTGTCATAGAATCTGCGATGGTCGATTGCTTTGAACTACGCCAGCTCACAACACCTCCATTCAAGTTAAACACATATCCCGATTGCGATCGGAAATCATCTCTGTCGGTTTGGAAACTAGCATCGGTGTAACCACTTACAACGAGCTCATCCGCCCCTCCATAAATCAAGAATGTATCCTTAGTCCTTCGCAAGTACTTAAGGATATTCTTGACTGAGATCCAGTGACGTTCACCGTAATTAGACTGGTATCTGCTCGTAAGGCTTAAGGCAAACAAGACATCTGGGTGAGTACATACCATGGCGTACATGGTGGATCCTATGGCAGAAGCATAAGGGATCTCTTTCATGCGTTCTAATTCGGCAGGCGTTTTAGAACACTGTTTGTTCGATAGAACAAGCATTCATGTGCCATAGGACAAAGGCCCTTCTTAGACTCTTGCATGCTAAACCGCTTTAGCACCTTGTCTATATATGTACTCTGACTTAGGATAATGAGTCTCCTGGATCTATCTCTATAGATCTTGACTCCCAGAATATAGCTGGCATCGCCTAAATCTTTCATAGAGAAACACGTACTCAACCAAGCCTTGACAGACCTTAAGGTTGGTATGTCGTTTCCAATGAGTAGTATGTAATCTATATACAAAACCAGGAATACGATTGAGCTCCCATTAACCTTCTTGTAAACACAAGGCTCATCCTCATTTCTAATGAAGCCAAACTCACGGACGACATCATTAAAACGGATGTTGCAGCCTTTCGAGAAGCTCGCTTGAGTCCATAAATGGATCTTTGAAGCTTACATACTTTTCCAAAGATTCTCCCGGAGTGACAAAACCTTCAGTCCGTGTCATATACACATCCTCTTCAAGTTTTCCATTAAGGAAAGCGGTTTTGACATCCATTTGCCGATTTCATAGTCATAGTAAGCCGCAATAGCAAGCAAAATCCGAATGGACTTGAACATAACTACAGGGGAAAAGGTCTCGCCATAGTCAATACCATGAACTTGTTTGAAACCTTTCGCGACTGAGCCGCCCTTTGTACGTTTGTACATTCCCTTCCATGCCGGTTTTAATCTTAAAAACCCATTTGCACCCTATGGGAGTTACCCCTTCAGTGGATCAACCAAGATCCGGACTTGGTTTTAGTGTACATGGAGTCCATTTCGCATCTCACGGCCTCAAGCCATTTCTCGAAACTCAGGGCTATTAATTGCTCGCTTTGTAGGTTGAAGGTTCATCGTGATCCACAAACATAACATCACCATGTTACGTTATGAAAAATCCAAATTTTTTCCTGGGAGGTGAACGACTGAACTCTACCAGCACTCACGCAATTCTTGTGTTTCTTGAATCAGTGCTGGCCGCACAACTGCTTGTGCACTCGCCGCACAACAACTTGTGGAGTCTGCTCAATTTCCATCTCATCATTAGTGCTAGTTTGAGAGTCTGGAACTTCGTAAAGTTCTACACTACTCCCACTCGTGTTTCTAGAAACAAATTCTTTTTCTAGAAAGACTCCCGTCATGAGCAACAAACACTTTGTTCTCGTTAGGGATATAAAAGTAGTATCCTTTAGTTTCCTTAGGATAACCTACAAATATGCACTTTTCAGATTTTGGAGCCAGCTTATCGAAGTCGAGCGTTTTACAAAAGCTTCACGACCCTCAAAATCTTGAGGAAAGACAAACCGGGACGCTTCCCTGACTCATAACTCGTATGGCGTCTTTGCAATCGATTTAGATGGAACACGGTTAAGTGTTAAAGCCGTTGTCTCTAGTGCGTGTCCCCAAAAGGGAATTGGGCAGGCTCGTGTGACTCATCATAGAACGAACATATCTAATAAGGTTCTGCTCCTCCTTTCAGACACACCATTCCATTGTGGAGTAGTTGGAGGAGAAAGTTGTGAAACGATTCCACAATCTTTTAGATAGTCACAGAATTCTTGACTCAAGTACTCTCCTCCTCGATCAGATCGAAGAACCTTAATACTCTTGCCAAGTTGGTTTTCTACTTCTAGTTTAAACTCTTTAAACTTAGCAAATGCTTCGGATTTGTGTTTCATCAAGAACACATATCCATACCTACTGAAGTCATCAGTAAATGTAATGAAGTAGAGGTAACCACCTTTGCATGTATATTAAAAGGGCCACATACATCACTATGTATTAGTCCTAATAAAGCATCGGCTCTCTCACCTAGCTTAGTGAAAGGTGATGTCGTCATCTTACCCAACAAACAAGATTCACATCGATCATAAGACATGAAGTCAAATGATTCCAACAACCCATCTTTACGGAGTTTGGATATGCGGTCTTCGTTTATATGGCTTAAGCGACAATGCCGAGGTATGTCGGATTAGAATCATTAGTCTTAATCCTTTTGGTATTTATATTTAAAATTGGCATATCAAGGTCTAAAACATATAGACCATTAATCAAAGAGGCGCTTGCATAAAACATATTATCCGTAAATAACGACAATCGTTGGTTTTTTGATCGAAATCTCAAAACCTTTCTTGTCCAAACAAGAAACTCGAAATAATATTCTTAATTAAACTAGGTACATAGAAACAGTTTTCTAAACCTAAAACAAGCCCTGAAGGCAAAGTAAAAGTACAAGTCCCTACAGCTAGGGCTGCAACATGTGCTCCGTTGCCAACTCGTAGTTCCACTTCACCCTTTGCCAACTCTCTACTCCTTTGCAATCCCTGCACATTAGTACAAATGTGAGAACCACATCCGGTATCAAATACCTAAGAAGTAGTTGTATTTAAATTGATATCAATCATATTAATATCTACAACATAAATACCTGAGCCCGAAGCAACATTTGCTTTCTCCTTTTTCCAAACCTTTTTCCCTCGCAAGATAGCTTTTGCAGTTCCTTTTCCAGTGACCCTTCTCACCACAATGATGACAGATAGAGTCCTTGGCTACACTACCCTTAGGTTTCTGTGCATTGTTGAAAGTGGTTTGCTTGCCCTTGGGCTTACCTTTCACAAAACCTTTGCCTTTGCCCTTTTGCACCATCAGTATGGTATTGGGCTTGGACTTGCCTATTTCCTTCTCGGCAGTCCTCAGCATATTCAACAACTCAGGCAATGGCTTGTCAATTTCATTCATGTGATAATTCGAATGAACCGATCGTATGATTCAGGCAACGATTGCAAGATCAAATCAGTCGACAGCTCTTGTCCCAAAGGAAATCCCAGTTTTTCAAGGTTCTGAACATAACCTATCATCTTAAGAACGTGAGTTCCTACTGGCATTCCTTCAGACATTTTGCACTGAAAAAGAGATTTCGATACATCGAATCTCTCTTGGCGTGCTTGCCCCTGATATAGTTGCTTCAGGTGAGCCAGCATCTCATAAGCCCCCATGTCCTCATGTTGCTTCTGAAGCTCAGAGTTCATGGTGACAAGCATGAGGCTAGACACATCTAAAGCATCACTAACATGCTTCTGATAAGCATTTCTTTCAGCGGTCGAAGCGCGAGCCTCTGGTGTAGCAGGAATAGGCTGTTCTAGAACATACAGCTTTCTTTCATGCTTGAGAACGATTCTCAAGTTCCTGAACCAGTCGAGGAAGTCAACTCCCTCTAATTTGTCCTTCTCAAGGACAGAACGCATTGATAGTGTTTGGTTTGAATTTGCCATTTTCTACAACAAAATTATGCAAAGTAAGTACCGATTAAAATCATTATTAGGTCTTTATCTTTTTAATGATTTCTCCCACTATTTTTCTTCGAGTGAATAACCCTCATTATCAACTCGGAAAGTTCGTTAACTTTCTAGCGGGCCAAGATCCATATTTCACCTCGTTCTGAGTCAACTTTGGCTGATCGCCCAAAACTTAGTTATTTAGGTAGGCAACGTTTGCCAATTACATCAAATTATGTAATTCTTGGTTAGTTGAGTGAATAACAGTTATTCAAGCGTATCATTATACACTCTTCTCAACTCTTTTGCCTCTAGATCCTCAATCCATTTATTGAGATAATCCAGTTAACTAGGACCCTAAGTTTTAGCCGGCGGATTATCCTTCGCGCCTCACCCGGATAGACATGTATGTACAGCTTTGGCATGTCCCATACTAATGTCGATCTAGGCCTTGACGAGGGCCAAACTTAGGAAGGCACTAATTAATATTTAATTGAGGGGTTTTGTTTTCAACAATCTCACCAGAAAAGCATAAAATAAAACAGTTTATGCTTATATACATATGCATCCAATACATAAAAGTAAAATGCAATAGTAATCGCCATATCCTATTCGGTTTTTCCAAGCCAATGGAAAAACCGTGAAGTCAATCTAAGGTGTGAAAAGAAAACATTCTATTATACACCGTCTTGACCTTCAGTTGGTTGTCACCAAATCATCACAGCTGTACCTTCTCATAATCTAGAATTACATAATTCTAAGGAAACCTCGAGTTACATTCGAGGGGATTTGACGAGAAGAAAATTACAACTTTTGATAATAAAAATAGGCACGATACGCAGATCGTATTTTAAAATTAAACCAACAGGGTAAAGGCAATTACTATGCATCATGCTCAACTAACATAACAATTTATGAAAAAATGAGCAACCAGCAAACAGAACATTTCATATTCTGTTAAGTTCGGTTGACCGGCCATCCAGCTCGGTCGACCGTGTAATTAGTCGGCTGAACCGACATATCTCACAATCGACCGAACAAAGTACTGAGAGTACTCGGCTGACCGACCAGACATCTCGGTCGACCGAACAGATACTTCGGTTGACCGAACAGATATTGCGGTCGACCGAACAAAGTACTGAGAGTACTCGGTTGACCAAAACAGGCACTGTGGTCGACCGAATACCAATCCGAACAGAGATACTAAGAGTAAAACTTGACTCTCATACATACAAAATAATGCAAAAAACACGTCATACATGATATACAACATTTCTAGCAATCCTAAGGCATGCTAAACATAGATTCATAATCCATATTCAAATACTATAACACATTAAGTCTATAGGGTACTCGTGAGTGGCTCTGATACCACTGTTAGAGGAATAACCGGGTCAACATCAGTTATGCAGCGGAAATAAAATGACCCGCCTCTATCAGGATCTTTCACGAGTAAGAACCTAAGACTATGGGATAGTATTATACCTTTAGAAGTGCTAGGATAGCTGAAACAGTTTCAGCTGCAGTTTGTTGTCACGAACGGAACGCCACCAATGCAGGCTCCGTCTCTCCCAATATCCACTCGATCTTCCGGGAATGGTCTTCTACCGCTTGGTGCTAGCTCGTAGAAGTCTTGAAGACACTCTTCAAGATGGAGTATGAATGTATTACCTTTTAGAAGAGCAAGAAACAGTTTTCTTACTTATTTTTCTATTAGCCAAAGCTAGAAAAGAAGTATATGAAAAGCTGTCTTTTTCTTTTCTTACTAAATGTTTTCTCTTTTCTCTCTTCTCTAAGCTTCCAAAAGCTGGAGAAAAACTGACTTAGAATGCTAGGAAAAATCAGTATTCTTCCTAGTCATTCAAGGGAGAGTGGGGAGAGTGAAAGGGGGAAGTGAGAGATCATGGAGGAAACCACTCCTCCACTTTCTCTACCATTTCAATCTCCTTTCTAAGAGATAAAGGGCTGGAAAATATATCCAATTGTCCAGCCATAAGGTCGGTCCAAATGGGTTGGTCGGCCCAACCCGATTAAGGGCCCAATCCAATCCCGGCCCGGCCCAATCGAATTGGCGCACCTTAGATTAAATGTACTCCAACAGAAATACATATCGAACCTTCTAATGTCTTGATCATCTTTACTTGGCACACTTCCGGAGTTGTCAAAGTAACGAATAGCCTCATCATAAATATCACATATCATAGCTTCAGAGAAGCTAAACTCCAATCCTCCTACCATTGAGGTCCACAAATATGATCCATCATTCCTCTTACCTTCTTCTCTTAGATTTGTATCCAAATTCATAGATGACGAGGGGGTATATCTCACAATTGTTCACTAGAAGGCTTACCCATCCCATATCAATAAAATACTCTATGACCTCATCTAATCCCCCTTTGAACATGCTATTTTCTATAACATACCCATGTATAGTCCCTCTCTTTTCCTTCACTAGATTTTCATAAAGTTCTTTAGCTTTAGCGGAGTAAATTCGAGGGGTTACCTTCTTCGTAGTGTAAGAAGAGGATTCTCCTTGAAATCTCGGAGAAGGAGGTGGAATAGAATAATCTTCATCGGACTCCGTTTTTTCGTTGGAGTGATTTGTTGCTTTTGATTTCCCTTTGCCTTTTTCGTCCATCTTCATTGTATTTGTTCTCATTTGAGAGGGCTCAATTGATTCTCTAATTGTTGGAGATTTTTCCAAGGGTCTTTGAGTTCTATCTTTCCTTTTGATTGGGGTTATCTTTGGAATGATTTTGATTAGGATTAGGATTGGGGTTTGGATTTTGATTCATCTTGTTATGAATTTGAGTTTAATAGAAGGAATTTGTGTTTGGGGATGTTTGGGCTTTGAAAGTTGGAAAGAGATATGAGGGGTTTTGAGTATATGAAAGAGGGAATTTGAATAGTTTTAATGATGAAATTGTTAAAACCTTTTTAAAACTGAAAATCGCGACACCTTGGTCGACCAGAGGTCCTATTCGATCGTCCGACCCTCGTCCTAAGAAAAATTGAATTTCTTTCTTTCTCGATTTTGTTCAACCGGGGAGGTCGGTCGGTCGGTCGACCGAGATACCCTGAACCCTGCTATGTTTTTCCTGTCGGTCAACCAGAAGTTTGTTGCGTCCGACCAGGATACCCTTTTTTAGTTTGAGGCATTTTGACAATTTCTTCGGTCGACCGATGCCATGTGCGGTCGACCGGAAATACCCTATTTCTTGCAATAAGATTCAATTTTGGTACCTATTTTCGTTTGGGTCTTTGGGGATTAGTTTTGGGGTTCTTTTCAACTCAAATAAACTTAGCACTTCTTTCACTATTTTTCTTAATGATGCAACAAGTAGCATGATGACCAAATATTCCACAATATGAGCAATTTGCATTGATTTTGGAGGAATATGAAGTTCTAGAATCATAAGAAGTATATTGGGCAATCTTTTGTGTGTGTGTGTGTGTGTGCGCGCTCTAAGCAAGTATTATCAAGAGAAGCATATTGAAGAACAAACACATTACTAATGACATCTCTAGCACAAGTACACTTATCAACATAAGCAGTTAGAATATCAATTTTGTGCTTCAAGACATCATGCTCAACAAGTTTAGATTCTACAATAAGCATCTTGTCAAGCAATTCTTGGTTTTCAAGAGATAAAAGCATATTCTCTTTTTCATTTTCTATGATATGAAAAGATGTCAGAAGACTTTCATATTCTATTTGTATTTTTTATCTTTCATTAAGTGTGCAAGCAAGTTCATTAAAAGTGATATTCTTCTTCTTAGCCAACCTTTTCAATTCCTCATATAAATCATGCAAAAGCATATAAGGATCCTCATCATTATTATAGTCAAGATCAAGAGAAGAATTTGAGTACTGTACATCATTGCCTTTGGACATAGGACTTTGAATTTCATTTTTATCTTCATCAATGAGACCAATGAGGCATGTTGAGTAGTCTTGATCTTGACCATCTCTTTCTTGAGAGGAGCTTGTCCTTTGATTACTTTTTGCTTTTCATTATTGCATTAGAAGCAATCTTCTTGTGGTTTGTGGAGTCATCATTGATGATTGACTTGTTGTTCATTGATGAACTCTCCACAACTTCGTTGTCCTAGGCACATAACCATTTTCTTGGAGTTTTTTCTTGTCTTTGACATTCCTTGAGGTTCCTCTCTTCATTATGAGAGTTAGATCTTTTGGAACCTACAAGGGAAGCTTGAGAAAAACTTGGTACCTTTACCTTAAAGCTTTGGAGTATTTTTTTATTTCTTCCTTCGTGAACACCTCAAATCAAATTCTTCATTCCCTAGGCCACTTCTTTTTGAGTTTTTCTCTTTGAAGCTTAGTGGCAATGGGTTTCTCTTCCCTTTGCAAGATTCTTGACCTTCATTGTCTCCATCATAGTGTATGTCCATGTAAAAGTCATCATCTTGTGCATCCACCTTTTCTTCCTCAATCTCATCTTTTGAATGCTCAAGTTGTATGTCGTCTTTTGAGCTTATTGAAAATTGAAATTTGATTTCTCCTAAATCACACTCTTTGATGTCATCAAGTTTTGTTTGGAGTGTGATTAAGATTTCTTCAATGCCTTCAAATGATTGAGTGCCCAAATCTTGAATTGCCACATTTGGCTCTTGCACTTCAACTTCACCTTTGTAAGATGCTTCTAGCATATTCCACATTGAATGAACATCTTCAAATTCATGTACTTTGTTGAGTTCTTCTTAATTAAGTGCACAACAAAGCACAATCATGGCCTTGAAGTTAAGTGTCATCTTGTTGAATTCTTCTTCATCATAGTCTCTACTAGACTTTTGTACTTTGACCCTTTGTATAAAAATTGAATGAAAATATTGACCTTCTTCTATAAAGCTCAACAATGTATGGTCATTAGAAGAAAAAAATAGTTTAGACACATATTGCACCCTAGCAAAGTTGGAGCCGTCAAATAAATGTGGTATAGAAGGGGATTGGTCATCTATGGTAGAAGTAGAAAAACTAAGAGCCATGGATCATTCTAGGATCTTAGTCCAGCAAAAAGGAGACTAGGCTCTGCTACCAATTGAAATACCCGTGTAGGGTTTGAACCTAAGAGGGGGTTGGTGAATTAGGTTCTAAAACTTTTTATCTTTTTAAAACTTATTTGCCTACGTGATCACCTTAACAAAGTATGTTGATTAAGCACATAAGGTGAGTTAATTATGGTTAGGAAACTTAGATGACTAAGTGAAGCAATGTATAAAGCAAGGAAGCATGTGTTAGTTTAGCAATACTTAACCAAATAGTTCATGTATTCATGTAAACAATTTATAGAAATTCATGAACTATAAAGTAAAGAGGTAAGGGATAGAGAAAACTAACACTAACACAAGTAAAGAGGTAGGAATACTTAGTGTGATTTATAGTGGTTCGATTCACAAAGAATCTACATCCACTACCATAGGACACACCTAAGGATTTTGCAACATCCACTAGTTTCCTTCACAACAAATGTAATGTGTCAACCTTTTACAATTGCCTCATCAAATGAGGACTTTCGCTTCACAAAGAAGACTCCACTCACAAACAGTGTTTTTCTAGTTCTCACAAGAACTAATCCCACAAAGAGCCAATCTCTTAAAATAGATACCTCTCACTAGAGGACTTTTTCCTCACAAAGAGCCTCACTTGCCTCACAAAGAGGATTTAGCTCACAAAGAGCTAGTTCTCACAAAAAGAAAGGGTAACTAGTCTCTTTCAAGTGAGACTTTACAATTTAAGCGCACTTACAAAAATCCCTCAATTGGATTGGATATACAAATGAAAGCACTAATCACTTTTGAGAATATAAGAGATACGATATGTTAAAGCTCAACTCAAAATGATGTATTTTGAAATAATAATTTGAAGATTAAAGCTCTTGAAGTGTTTGTTTTGCTTGTAGTGAAGTGTATAGCCCATGCCCTCTTATGGCTTGATTAGTTATTAAATATCAGCTCCGAAGCTTTATATAGTGCCAAAATACACAAGAAAAATTGGTCACAACAATTATATTCTTAGCCTTATAGGACAAGCTTCGGTCGACCGGACCATGAGAGTAGGTCTCCGAAATGAAATCCCCCTTTAAGGGTATTGAACCTAAGGGTGGGGTGGGGTGAATTAGGTTCTTAAAAAATTCTTAGCTTTTCTAAAAATTAATTGCCTAAGTGTTCACCTTAACAACAAGTATGTTGTTTAAGCACATAAGGTGATTCAATTATGATCAAGTCAACTTAGATGACTAAGTGAAGCAATTGTATAAAGCAAGGAAACATGTGTTGTTTTCTATCCTAAGCAAATAGTTCATGTAGACAAGTAAACAAGTTATAGAAATTCATGAACTTTAAACTAAATGAGTAGGGATAGAGAAAACTAACACAAGGATTTATAGTGATTCGATTCACAAAGAATCTACATCAACTACCTTATGAAAAACCTAAGGATTTCAACATCCTCTAATGGATACCCTTCACAACAAATGCAAGGTGGGTTTTACCCCCAACAAATGAGGACTTGTGCTTCACTAAGAAGACTCCACTCACAAAGAGTGTTAAGCACACTAAGAGCTAATCTCACCAATGAGATACTTGCCTCACAAAGAAGATTTTTTCCTAACAAATTGGACTTGCAAACACTCACCAAGAGTGAAGCTCACAAAGACATTTTTGCTATTTCACAAAGAACTAGTTCTTAATAAATGAGAAGGGCTAACTAGTCTCTTTCAAAAGAGACTTTGCAATTTAGCTCACTTTTACAAATCCCTCAAATGGATTGGATATACAAATGAAATCTCTAATCACTCTTGAGAATAGAAAGATAGATGAAGTTTATAGCTCAACTCAAAATGATGTATTTTGAAGAATGATTTGAATATTAAGCTCAAGAAAGTGTTTGATTGCTTGTTTATGAAGTGTATAGAATTTTCCCTCTAATGGCTTGGTTGGTTATGAAAAATCAGCTTTGGAAGCTTTATATAGGGGAAAAATACACAAGCAAATTTGGTCACGACGACTGTAATTTTGGCTTTAATTAGACAGCTCCGGTCGACCTCTACTAGACAGTAGGTCAACCGAGGTTCCTTAAGTAAATGGTAAAGGTCATTCTGTCTTCATCTCGGTCGACCGCATTCATGTTGTTTGGTCTTCCGAAGTCAAGTTCGGTCAACCTACCTATATCAAGGTCGTTCGAGAGAATATAGTCGTTGGAGCATTAGGACATTCAAAATCTAACTAAGTACAAATACGGCCTCGGTCGACCTAACAATAAATGTCAGTCAACCGGACGGCTCTGGTCTTCCGAGACTAAGCCTAGGTCGATCGGATTGCAGTCCAACAATGATTTTTCCACTTAGTCAAGTTTCCAATGTTCTCATGCACATGCCTAAGTGTTTTGTAAAGATATCAAGCACATTTTAAAGTACTTAGGCATTGACAAACACTTAAACTAGTTTTCAAAAACCTTTTCAAAGAATTGAATAATGTAAAACATGAGGTTTTCAAAACATGCATAGTTGAGCTTTAAACATTCTATTCTAGTATTCTCAAGGGAAAGATTAGTCACAATTGATTACCTATAAAAGCATAGAGTAATCTTCCTAAGGTCTTCAAGTTGTTTATCTTCTTAGAGCTTGGACTTTCAAGCCTTTGATCAACATCTTCTTGGAGTGTTGAAGTCCTATAGCAATCTTAAGTTTTTGTGTATTTGACTTCACACTTCTTATTGTCAATGAGTCTACCACTTGATTATACTCTTGTTCAATTGAGTAGCTCTTGACATGCTGATCTTCCTTCTTCATGACTTTGCAAATACTTCCATAGCATGTGGATTAACTTCATGCTTGTGCTATGGAGTCTTGCAAAGTGTAGCTTCCTTGTGTGTATGATGATACCTTTAGTATACACACGAAGCTAACTTACCATTTTCATCAATGTTGATGTGAGTGCTAAGGATCCTATCATTAAGAACATGCTCACACAAACATTAGACCTATCAATGGTTTGTTATCCTCAAAACAAGATTAATCACTTTGCCATTAGGGCTAACAATCTCCCCCTTTTTGATGATGACAAAACATGCAAATGGGAATAATATACAAAAGATAAAGCATTAAAGCACATAAAAGTGTATGCATGAGATAAGGGTATAAAGGATCTAAGCAAGTAGATAATTTGAAAAAAAATATTCTACTCCTCCTATTTTAAAGAATCCCTTACCTGTCCCAATTTACAAAGTTCTTTTACTTTCTCCTTTAGTAAATTACTTTTCTTGGCACATTTGCAAAGCTAAGATTTCTCCCCCTTTTGTCAAAATCAAAAAAAGGTAATCAGAGCGCCTATGAAAAGTATTTTCTCCTCCGTTTTATTGAAAATGATCCAATAGACAAACAAGTATCCAAATGATCAAAAGTGAAAACATTTTAAGGAGGGATTAAGTTGAAATTGTGGAGAAGCTTGATGGTCTAATAGATTGATAAGATAGAAACCAAAGGATCATATCTAAAAACCAAAGATAATTGAAGAATGATAAATTTTAAATAAGCTTGGTTGATTTTAAAATACACAGAGTCCATAATGACACATAAAGATAAAGATGGTCATATATGGCTAAAAAATGAATACATCAACCTAAGCTAAAATCAAAGGAGATAAGGAATATAACATTTAAGCACAATCTCCCCGTTTATTAAACATACAATGTTGTCTATTTAAGATGTAAACAAGTTTAAAAACAGCTAGCAAAGTAAGAATGGAAGTGATAACATGAATATCCAAGTTAAGTAAATGTATCAAAACAAAAAAATTATTAGAGGAAGTGTATGATAGCACTTTAAGCGCATTCCTCTAACAAGTTTATGGTTAGCTTAAAGGAGTTCAACAACTCTTAAAATAAGACTACTGACCAAAAACTATATATGAGATTAAAAGGATATGGAAATGAAGAATATGATCTCATAAGTTATAAGGGATAATATATTCAAGAAATAAACATATATAGCCAACAAGTGATGTGATGATGTAAAATAACTCCCAAATAATTTAGACAAGTTGGCTATAAGAGATAAAAATATGAAAACAAGCCAACAAGTGATGTGATGATGTAAAATATGAACAAATTGAGCATACATCACATGTTTTGAGGGGTATAGGATGAAAAACACGTAAAATCTTCCCCTAAGGTTATGCCTATATGAATAAAGCAGCAAAACTTACAGTTTACTGAAGTTGAAGTTCAAAGTTTGCTGAATTTTGGTTGTCCCAATCGACCGCATAAGTTGTCTCTGGTCGACCGTAAATGTTCGATCAACTTGAGTCCCATAGTCCGGTCGACCGGACTTTTGGCAGAAAAACAGGAAAACCTGTAATAACAGTTCTAGCCACTACAACACAACCAAATATGCATACCAAAGGCATATTCAATGCAAAAAAACACAGTTTATATCACAAGTCAAGCATCTAGACGATCAACCGCATAAGTTCATCCTATTGATAGAAAATAAACATCAAAACAACCCCAAAATGCTATATAGATCAAGTTAAATCAAAGCATAGCATCTAATAACTCAGCCAAAGCATAATACACTACAAATATAGGGGGGAGGGGTTTCAAATTGAGCTTTCATCACAAGGATCAAATCATTAAGCTCTCTAAAATAACATGCTCATAGAATCAAAACACTAAAGAACAAAGCATGTTATAAACATCAAGGTGTCCCTTTAACATAAGTAATTCATACAAGGAAATGGAAAGATAAAGATCAACAATTTCTATTCTAAGGGTAACATGGGATACCAAAGGGGAAAAATACATAGAAATGAAATGAAATACAAAGAAATTTAAAGAGTTTGAGTTTAGAAATTCTCATTGAATTGAACGATTGCTTCCTGCACTTGAGATTCACAATGAAATTTCTTTGATCTTGCTTCAACCCTCTCGTTCATCTTGAGGATCTTCATCAAATTGTGAAGCTTCATCATCTTTCTTGGTTGAAGCTTCCTCAATGTCTTGATCCACATCCATGTCCTCATCTTGATCAATTTCCTTGTTGCCTTCTTCCCCTTTTTACTTTTCTTCATCATCCCCCACATTTAATCCCAATATTTCAACTCTTTTCTCACCCAATTTTTCTTCACCATCTTCAATATCAACCACTTCTTTGAGCTCTTAATCCTTTTTCTTGTCTTCTTTCTTTTCTTCATCATTTCCATCATTTCCATTAATGTAATCTTCATGATCACCTTCTTCCTCCATATTTCTACAAAAGTTGCTGTCTTTGACTTTGTATTCCTATTGATATCATCAACTTTGTAGTCCATCTCATCAAATCTAGTTTTCAAATCCCCAACTTGTTCTTTCAAGTCCTTAACATAAACTTCCAAGCTTGACAACTTCTCAAATATCATCTTAATGTTTCCATTGACGTTGTCTTGAAATCCTTGTAGAATTGACACTATTTGATTGACAATGTCATTCATTTCTTGGAGGATGAGGTCTTCTATCAATATTTTCCCTTGGAATGTCTTCTTGATTTCCAATATTTGCTTGGACATCCCCTTGTTCATTCACTTCAAAATGGATATCATCAAATCCATGTTCTTGTCCTTCTTGTCTAGGCACTTCTTCCTCTTGTGGCACATTTTCCACATTTGGCTCTTGAAGCCCTCTTTTCTCCATCTCTTTCTTTAAAGTTTCACAAACTTTTGGAGATTTCTTGTGTGCAATCATGGCGTCCAATAACCCCTCATTTGTGCACCTAGAATGGAACTTCTACTTCTTGTTCACAATGATCATATGCATCGTATGGAATTATCCATCATTGTACATATTGTACCGATCACTTCTTGGAGTGGCAGTTGTAAGCTTGAGCTTGAATTTGTTGAACAACAAAGTCCATAAACTCCATAAGGCAAGAACTTGGTGGCTTGAATCAAACTATTGATGAAGTTCTTTATCGACAAAAATGCAAATCTTGCCTTCCTCCTTTCAACCAACCATTGTATTATGGTCATTTGGAGATAGGTGATTGAATTCTTGTGGCCAGAGATGGGAACAACAACATTGGATACGATGTCATGTAATATGTGTCCATACTCGTCCAATTTCTTTGTCTCTCTTTCCATAGACTTATTGAAAGGTCCTTCAATATTGAAATAGAGTTTGAACCTTTCAATGTCTAGCTCTTCATCACTTGGCACATTCCCGGATTTATTGAAATACCTAATTGAATCCAATTCAAATCTAATCCCAAATATTCCACTAAACATTGCCTCCGAAAAACTAAATTCCAAATTTCCTACCCTTGATGTCCACCAATACATCCCATTATCCTTTAGCCCATCTTCTCTTAAATTGGCTGCAAATTCATATATGGTCAATGCGTAAATTTCACATTTGTGAGAGAAAATGGGCACCCATCCCATATCTATGAAGTATTCAACAACTTCTTCTAAAGCCCCATGGTCCACATCACTATCCATTGTGTAGCCATGGATTATACCGCTCCTAGCATTAACTAAATTCTCAAAAATAGGTCTAACTTCCTCCTTGTAGAATCAAGAATTAACTTTCTTAGTTGTAAAAGAGGAATATTCACCTTGGAATTGAGAATGGGAAGTGGAATTGGGCGATCATCATCGGACTCCGTGTCTTCGTCGGAGTAGCTTGTCCGTTTTGATTTTGCTTTGCTCCGATCAACCATTCTCTTTATTTTTTCTCTCTTTGGAGTGGGTTCAACCGAATCTCTAATTGTTAGATACTTTTCAAGTGGTCTTTTTGTGGGAGGTTTCTTCTTTGAAGAATTATCATTGGATTTTACTTTGGAAGGATTTTTGGAATGATTAGGTTTTGGATTTTGGTCCATGATTGTAGGAATTTGATGTTTGTGGAAGAATTTGAAGTTTGGAATAGTGTAGGTTTCAAATTTGAGAGGATTTGGTGAGAGGGTTTGATAGTATTTGAAAGAGAAAAATATAGAATTTGAAAAGTTTTGACTGAAACCCTTTAATATCTGTTGTATCGCGACTGTTCGGTTTACCGAAGGTCCTTTCCGGTCTGCCTCCCTTGTCTAATTAAAATATGAATTTCTTTTTGTCCTAATATAGGAAGACCAGGGAGGGAGTTCGGTTGACCGGGATATCCTTTACTGATAAGCCTTTAGCTGCGATCGACCGAGAGTCTGTTGAGGTCGACCAGTATATCCTATCATTGATTGAGGCATTTTGACAATTTCTGCGGTCGACCGAATTTCCCATGTTTCTTGTAATGGAGTGCAATTTTGGTACCCATTTTCTTATGGGTCCTTTGGGGGGGGGGTTAGTTTTGGGGTTCTTTATAACCCAAATTGATTTCGCACCTCTTCCAATCTTCTTCTTATTAATGCAACGAGTAGCATGATGATCACATTCACCACGATAAGAGCAATTAACATTTAGCAAATTGGTATGTGATGTTCTAGCATTAATAGAAGTAGAGTGTGCATACTTTTGTGCTCTAGGTATTTATTAGCAACATGAGAATGAGGAGCAACAAGCACATTACCAAGGATATCTCTAGCACATGTACACTTATTCACATAAGCAATTAATATATCAAATTTGTGCCTTAAGATATCATGCTCAACAAATGTAGATTCTAAAAATTGCACCTTGTCAAGTAACTCTTTGTTCTCAAGAGACATAGCATTTAGAGATAAAAGTGCATTCTCTTTTTCATTCTCTATGATGTAGACAGAAGTAAGAAGACTATCGATTCTACTTTCATTTTAGATCTTTCATTTAGTGGCAAAGCAAGTTCAGTATGAGTGATCTTGTTCTTCTTAGACAATCTTTTCATTTCATCATATAAATCATTTAAGAACACATAAGGATCCTCCTCATTATCATAGTCAAGATCAAGGGAAGGATTTTAGCATTGTACCTCATTGCCTATGGATTTAGGACTTTGATCTTCATCAATGAGACCAATGAAGCGTAGAGTTTGGCATTGATCTTGACCATTTCCTTCTTGGGATGAGCTTGTCCTGTGATTGCTTCTTCTTTTCATCCTTTCATTTGTTGCATTAGAAGCAATCTCATTGTGGTTTGTGGAGTCATGATTGATGATTACTTTGTTGTTCCTTGTTGAATTCTCCACAACCATGTTGTCCTTGGCACATGACTCTTTTCTTGGAGTCTTTGCTTTGCTTTTCCATTCCTTGTGGTTTATTTCTTTAAGAAGATAATTAGATCTCTTGGAACCTACAAGAGAAGCTTGAGAAACACATGGTAACTTTTGCAAAGGTCCTTCATTGTTAGAGAAATTTCTCAAGTGGCAAGTGTGTGCACAAAGATCAACATTTTCAATGTTAGAGAGACAAGAATGACTCTTATAATAGTTAAGCAAATAAGAGCTAGATTCATCCAATTTTGTGACATTACATCTTTTAGACAGATTATCAAAGGAGACATATAGCATGTGAAGATCATGCTTCAAGTTAACTATACTCTTAAATGGCGAGATGCAATGTCAATAGGGTCGAAAGCATATAAATCATTCATGGGGTCAGGTCTTCCGAAGTCAAGTTCGGTCGACCTACCTATATCAAGGTCGTCCGAGAGAATATAGACGTTGGAGCATTGGGACATTCAAAATCTAACGAAGTTAAAAAAAAAAAACAGCCTTGGTCGACCTAACAACAAATGTCGATCGACCGGATGGCTCTGGTCTTCCGAGGCTAAGCCTAGGTCGACCGGAATGCAGTCCAAAAGTAGTTTTTACATTAAGTCAAGTTTCCAATGTTCTCATGCACATGCCTAAGTGTTTTATAAAGATATAAAAAATATTTTAAAGTACTTAGGCATTGACCAACACTTAAACTAATTTTCAAAAACCTTTTCAAAAAATTGAACAATTTAAACACGAGGTTTTCAAAACATGCATAGTTTAGCTTTAAAAAAACTTTTCTAGTATTCTCAAGGGAAAGATTAGTCACAAAGGATTACCTATAAATCATAGACTAATCTTCCTAAGGTCTTCAAGCCTTCAAGTTGTTTATCTTTTTGGAGCTTGGACTTTGAAGCCTTTGATCAAAATCTTGTTGGAGTGTTGATGTCCTATATCAATCTTGAGTTTTAGTGGACTTCATACTTCTTAATATCAACGAGTCTACCACTTGATTCTACTCTTGTTGAATTGAATAGCTCTTTACATGTTGATCTTCCTTCTTCATGACTTTGCAATTACTTCTATAGCATGTGGATTGACTTCATGCTTTTGCTAGAGTCTTGCAAAATGTAGCTTCCTTGTGTATATGATGATACCTTTAGTATACACAAAGAGTTAAATTACCATTTTCATCAATGTTGGTGTGAGTGCTAAGGATCATATCATTAAGAACATGCGTACACAAACATTAGAACAATCAATGGTTTGTTATCCTCAAAACAAGATTGATCATTTTGCCCTTATGGCTAACACGAACACGATGTGCCTCTGAATTAAAGATTGACAGACCTCTGGAAATATGTGGCCCGGTCTTCCGAAGTAAAGCTCAATCGACCGCGGTCGACCGACCTAAAGCAAGGTCATTCGAGATAATATAATCGTTGGAGCTTTAGAAATCAAAATCAGACTAAGGACAAAAACAACCTCGGTCGACCGGACAACACATGTCGGTCGACCGAACTTCACCAGGTCGCCCGAAACAAGGTTAGGTCGGCCGGAGTGAAGTTGTAAAGTGGTTTTTCCACTTAGTCTTATTCCCAATGTTCTCAAACTCATGCCTAAGTGTTTTGTAAAGATATAAAACACATTTTAAATAAGTTAGGCATTAACCAACACTTATCTAACTTATCTAGGGGTTGTGGTAGCCAATGAGGCTTGAGTGATTGAGGTGTAAGTTGAGGATACAGAGAACTATCCGTTAGAGGTTAAGGACCAGATCGCTTAATCCTTAGACTGAGAGAATTTTGGGAACGTGGTCAACTTAATGAATGCAATCAAATGGTGTGGGAATGTAAATGATAGATTTTGAAGGGAGGTTTCGTTATTTATTAAAAGATCCTTAATAGTTAGGCTACTATCATTTTTGTTAAGCGGGCCATGAATGACATATCGTAGTAACCCTAATTTTGTCAAGTTATCATACCAGGCGAATATATTGTTATCTTTGCCAATTTTCCATTTCAGGTTATGTTTACAAATACTTCATGCTTTTCCAAATTGCGGAGAGAGCGTAGTGTTTTGGGCTGAGCTATCGTAGGTTGAGATTTTTGTTGTGTTTGGCAGTATTGATTTGTGCCCAGAGGGAGTTTGGTTGCGAGATAAGGCATCTCCAAGAAAGGTTTATTAATAGAGCTAAGTTGTGTTTTTTCTTGGCGTAGTCCCCCTGCTCATAAGGCAAACAAACTTTAGACCAAGAGATGAGGTGAAGTTTTTTTCTTTTTTTGGGAGGATCCCCAAAGAAAATTACGATTAATCGCATCTATGGCAGATGTGATCTTAGCGGGAAGGTGGTAAACTTGCATAATATGTGTAGGAATGGATGCTAGTGATTATTTGATAAACGTGGGTTTACTTGAGAAAGTGAGGAATTTTGTTTTCCAAGATGATAATTTTGCTCGCAAGTTATCAAGAAGGAATTGAAAGTGTCTAGATTTCAAGGAGTAGTGATGTGAGGGAAATCCTAGATACTTACCGAATTTTCCAGAGTGTGTGATTTCAAAGCTCTTGCAAATAGAATTAGCTAAAGTTGGACTGACATTACTGGAAAAGATAATGCGAGATTTACTGAAGTTAAGCTTTTTTACCCGAAATGAGATAGAAGTAGTCTAGCACATATAGGATAGTTTGTGTGTTTTGGTCGTCCGCTTTTGATAAAATGATAATTTCATCGACAAACATGAGGTGCGTGATCTCCTGACTATTCCTAGAAAGTTTAATAGGATTCCACAGTGAGTTATTGACGGCTTGGTTAATGGTGAGAGTGAGGTATTATAGACTTAGGATAAAAAGATATGGTTTAAGAGGGTCACATTGTCTTAGACCTCGGGTAGGTACAAAAAAAAGACGTTGGTCTACCGTTAATGAGAATATCTAGGGTTGGGGTAGCTATACAGGTCATGATGAGTTTGATTAATGTTTTTGGGAAAGAAAAATAATTTAACATGTTGTGAATGAAAGACAATTCTAGGCGATCAACTGCTTTTTCTAAATCTATTATGATGGCCATAAGGACATACTTACCTTTTTATGATGGAAATAATGAAGAATTTCCTGAGGAATAACTATATTATCTGCAGCTCTTCTATTACGAAGGAAACTGCTTTGATTTGGACTGATGGTCAGATAAAAAAGGCCGAATGCGATTTAGTATATTTTTTATATGATTTTATAGGAAGTGTTGCAAGGCTAATAGGCATGTACTAGCTTATAATTTCCATTTTTTATTTTTTTTTATTATTTTGGGTATAAGACAGATGTAGGTTTCGTTAATCTCGATAGGTAAGATTCCTTCTTTAAAAAAGTCTGTTATTAAGTTATCAATAACATTTGTGTGAATATGTGATGCATGACAAAATCGGTGTTCGTTGTATCTAATAATATGTACGTTTGTATGAATGTTACGGGTTGATCATGGTCCTCGTAGCACAAGTATAATCTACACATATCGGCTATGAAAGAATATGTGTTTGCATGATTATGTGTATGAAGTTGTCTATGTTAAAGTGGTCAAAATATGGATTTCTAGGAAAAATGAAGTATGATTTCGGAAAATTGGATTTTCTTTGTAAAATTGCACTGAAATGTGCCATTTTTAGAAAGTTGTGGACGAAGCATTCATCCTAGGCATCGTTCGTGCCTTCGTCAGCATATATGTTGGAACCTATTGAAAGACAACGGAGATAGGCCGGGCGATGCATCATCTGCGGCCATCTTTCGAGTTCTCTTTTATGGATTATAAATCAGTTCTTTTTTATGGAAGTACGATTTTATTCTTTAAGTATCTTTGAGTTCGCTATCTTATTGACAAATGAGGTGCTGCCAGATCACCTCTAGGTTATAAGGTGTGCGACTAATTCAAAAGCTCAAAGATTTAAGAAATTTATGGAAGAAGTAAATCTTTTAATGTTAGAAACTCTCTCAAGGTGTAAAGAAAATATGTTCAAATTCTTGTGAAAACATGTGCAAAAAGACCCTTTTTGTCACACCCCGTAACCAGGGTCGATGACTGAAGGGATTCATGGGCGGAAACTCGTTCCAAACACCCATGGATCCTCCCCTGAAGGATCCGCTCATATGAAACAATTCGAAAACAGTGGTAAAAACTTACAATTTTCGGATTCAAGAAGCTACTTCTTGAATGGAAGATGACGATTCTTGGAAGTTTTCTTTTCACCAACGGAATTCCCTTTGCGGAATTTCCCTCTACCGGTATCCACGCGACGAAACAAGCAGTGATTGCTAGCTCTTCGTCTTTCTGAAGTTCGGGAATTTAGAGAGAAAAGGGAAAAGGTTTTTTTCTTTCTTGTATTGGTATTTCGGCTGAATTACTTGATTGCCTAGGGTTTCGGCTAAGAGATGTTATATAGAGTGTGGGAGTTTGTTCCCAGAACAACTCCCACGTCTACTCAACTTCTCTCGGCTGTGGGAGACTCCGACTCCCACGTCCCCTAGACTTCACTGGGTAGTGGGAGTCTTTATCTGATAACAACTCCCACTTAATCCCACTGTAGTTAAATACCAAAATTGCCCCCTATCTCTAATTCGAATAATAAACACTTTATTATTTTCAGAAAAACAAATGTCAGATACAATGAACCTAGGCACATTCTAGATTCATTGAATCTGGACATGAAGCTTGTTAGCTCGTGTATGCGTGTGACCCCAGTAGGTTCATATCACAATGGCAATGAAAACACACTTAGTAGTAGTGTGAGTTCATAAGTCACAAGCTGCCCCTAGCGAGACATCGTGACTACTCAAGGTGAATGAATTTACAACTGAACCTATTGTCAATCCACTATTTAATCTCTTTGTCTCGCGATATCCTAATTAAGCATAAGGCATGGTGGTCGTCACCCTTATTAAGCTTAATTGTATTTATGCTCGATCTCCGGGTAGATCTGCTTTGACAAATAGCATTTGATAACCACTTTATCAAATACATTTGAGCACGGCCATGCATTTAAACAGATCTTTCCCTATCGAGGGGCCCATGGATATCTCTCTCAATAATAGAGAGGGACAAATTCTTTACAATGTCTCTCACATTCAAGCTATGATAGGGACACTACATCCGATCATCGATCGTATTGATTACTCATACAAGTAACGTCCGACCGAGTCAAAACGTGGCTCCATTCATACTAGAATCAATGAAGACATAAGGTCTAAGGATTCTAAAATAGTATTGAGGAAGTAATACTTATGACTTAAGACCATGAAGTATTACTTCTCCGACGAATCACGTCCCAATACAATGTATCCCCTATATATTGCATCTATGATGTGATTTGTATCCATTACACATGATCGATAAAACAAGATCATCAATCAACAATCATACTAGTTTTATTTCATAGTAATTAAGCATTACATAAAACTAGGGACTTCTAGAATAGTAATTACATAAGCTAATGAGTTTTACTATCAAATCACACATTTGATAATCAAAAGCAAAATTAACTATTCAATTACATGCTCAAAAGATAATAAAACGCACAACATGTGCTAATGGGCCTAGGGCACTACTAACAATGACATGGCAGTGTCTCATTGGTTAATGAAACACCAAAGCCGACAAACAGAGTTACTAAACATAATTCAATTATGAAATAATACGAATTAAGATTTCAACAGCGGAAACTATTTATTACAAAAATGTTCAACGATACTAATAATGAAATAAACTAAATTGTTTAATTGAAACCGATTATGAATAACTCTTCAATAATCCCCATCCCATATTCCATCATCCTCATAGTGTTGCTCGTCACCTAAATCGTCTGCACAGTAAAAGCGGATGGACTGAGCTCCGGTGCTCAGTAGGGACCTAAAACAGTTATATAAAACACAATTGACACTAAAGCATATTCCCAAAAATACCCTTTACGAAACAACAATAAACACTATACACTAACACTGTAAATACACAAGGAATACCCCGCATGGTATCTACAACCAAGTATCAAGTAGGACAAAAACACGAATAAACAAGTTGAAACAACAAGTAAGCTAAATAGTCACATTCTTCGCATCTAAACGCTTTCACAATCGAGTGTATGCAAAGCACCACGCTTTACCAACACAATACACTCCATCACTACATAGTTTAGACACTAGAAACATCACTACCGCTATGACACTAAATCCCGCCATTCGAGCTCAATTGTCTATTCACTTATTAATCAACAATGATTGTAACGGTCCCAGTTATAGTCCAAACTAGGACGGCCCAAGATGTTTCAACACGTGGTCCCAGCTTGCCCTTTTTATTGCTCTCCAAGAATTTTATCGGGCTTTACTCAGATTTGCACCACTAGATTTCGACTCCTGCGTCCGGCTATGCCCAAGCCCCCTATATATATACTACTCATCAGAAACAAAACCCACGACTGCCATGACCCCATATCCTATTTTTTATGTTACTTGTGGAAAAATTCCCACTACACATTACCCCCACTACTATGTTATTATTATTATTTTTTTTTTTTTCCAAAACATTCCTAATTAATTCCAAAAATAATTATCAATTTAAATTACTAATCTAAGTGAATCACAATTTAACTCCCCTAATTACGATACATGTATGAAAAACGCCCACAACGAAACGTACCAAAAATGTAACATGCAATATGTTATAAAAATTAATGAGGCACGTAGTCACGTAATGAAATGAAATAAACTACACCTACGCAATAAATCACACAAAAAATAATTACACGTCACTAACACGTAAGAAAAGTCTCGGGTATCACACTTTTAAATAAGTTAATTTACTTTGAATATGTATTTACTAATTTACGTTTCGAGCTACGCAGTCGTTATTTTATTGTATCGCGTGGAGATTTCACAACAATTCTCCATTTCTTTATGTCCTTTAGAAGAGCCCTCCATTTACAATTAAATTTCAACATTTTATATATATTATTACATTAGTTTTGAACACAGAGCACTCCAAGTTGAAAACATTTTCATTTTTTAAATTGAACTAAAAATCTCTTTTGTTTTAAGTAGTTAAGAGAATCCAAACCTGAAAAAATAAAAATATATGCTTGATTTAAGCCCTACTCGGTGTCTCATTCCCTGACAAACTAAAAAAAATTTGACATGGATTGATTTTTTTAATTAAAAAAATTTATAACCTAAAAAAAATAATAAAACTAGTAGGAAAAAATAAACATGTAGCAATAACTTACGAATAGGATAAGAAACATGACACGGAACATGTACAGACAATTTTTACCTGATTTAAGGATAATCAATGTTTTCTTTTTTTTTTTTTTTTAAAGTGAAAGGATAAACATCAACAGAGCTAATTGCGAGCAGGTATAATCAGATCTTCCCTGAGTGTAGAAAAGATGAAAGACTCGTTCATTTTTTCGCATCATTGCATTGACTAATGTCATAACTAAGGATGAAGATAGGGTTACCAGCCATCCCAGAAGTTTTAAATTGGTATTCTTTTTCTTATAAATTTTGAAAATTTGAAAATATTACTTAAAAAATCACCCCTCACAATTTATTTCCCCCTCCTACCCAACAAAAATATAATCGTATAGCTCTTCTTTTATTTGATAGTAGAGGTCTAAATATATGTATTTTTTATCATTTAAAAATATTTTTTTAAAAATTAACATTATCATAGAGAGAAAATGAATGATTAGTGTTTAAAAATAAATTAAATTATTTAAAAGTAAAAAAATAAAAATAAAATATTTATTGTCTACCTTCTTTAATCTATACTAAACGCATAAAGATAACGATTTGTATTAAAAAAATAGAAGTAATATTTACCTTTTCCTCCCTAAACAAAGTTATGGCATCATCTTTTCGTTCATAATGACAACCGAATGCACCAAACTCTTGAACAACAACTTGTCTTAATCTGCATGAAGAATTCATGCCAAGTGTACACTTCATCTTGACATGTACAAGCCAAGCGTCAGTCTCCAACCCCAGCCACCGCCTTAACCAGCCCTCTATTTAAATAGCAGCAGTCCCCTATATTTAGTACTCTTCCTTGAGATCATTTAGAAGAGGAAACGTAATCTTTTGCCATGAGGCCAAGTGGTATTGTTTGTGATGGTAGTTGTGGCTGCTCTGTCCCTTGCCCCGGTGGCGTTGCCTGCAGGTTTGTTTTTGTTTTCTGTAGCTTCCTCTGAGAGGCCAAATTAAGGAAAAATTATAATTATCATCCATCCTGGTTTATATATGTCTTTATATATGGATATTGTGATTCAAATTCTTTTACACTATCACAAGATGAGGATATTGTAGGAATCATATATATGTCCGTCCGGTGTCTCATTTTCTATTCCACTAAGAAATTCATTTGTTTTAAATTTTTAATTGAATTTCTTAATTAAAATTTTTGTAACTTAAAGGAAATAGTAAAGCATGTAAAGGAAATGTAAACATGCAAACCATTTATCTATTTGTGAGATAGGAAACGAGAGATAGGATAGGGATTTATGATTTTTCCCCAGCAGGATGTGGGGACAATTTTTCTTCTCTATCATTCTTTCAAAAAAAATTAAAACATGCTTGACTTTTTTCTTGAAAGTCTTATTTTTTTTTGTTTGAGATTAGTCGTCATTTCATGATTTCTTTTTTCTATTCTTTTATATTATCCTAATATTTATTAATAACAAACACAATATTTCTGGAATTCAAGATTTCTTGATAAATTTTTTGGTCTTTTTACTTGAAATAACTGAGTGAATATTTTTTTTTAATCCATGTAAAAACTGATTTCTTTTCTTCTTTTTCCAAAGAACAATAATACAAAGTTTTATTTTTTATTTTTTATGATGCAGGTGTGCAGGTGGAGGGAAAAGTGAGGTTGATCCAAACATGGAGCACAAGAAATGCCCATGCGGAGAGCACTGTGGATGCAACCCATGTACTTGTCCAAAGAGTACAGAGATTAGTGGAATAGGAAAACAAAACTGCAAATGTGGAGAGGGTTGCACTTGTGCCACGTGTGCTACTTAGTTTATGTTTCATCATGTTAATTTGCTTGATAGCTTCATTAGCTTCTACTCTTTACTTTAGTACTCTTGTTTGTAGCCCTGAGGATGTTACACTACATCTAGTAAAATGTTTATGTAATTGCTCTCGAAGCAGTCAGTTTGTGTATTCATGGTCTAAATGTTACGTTAGTCTTTAATTCATTTGTTTCAGTAGTATCTGTTTTGGTGGTATTATGAATATACTAAGCCGGACTTCTGAATTGTCTTTTTTATTTTAGCATTCTGGAAAATGTAACCTTCACTGTAAAAGTCAGCTTACAAGCTGGGCATGAAGGTAAATTCGGAAGAAAAAATTCAGCTTCTGAAGCTCTAGAAATTCAGTTCTGAAGTGGGAGTTGCAGTCAAATATTTTAGATATTTGTCAGTCATTGCCAAATTTCTGAAAGACTACAGTCTCACATATGCCAATTGTCCAGTGAAGCTGAAGAATCTTTGGATCTTTTTCCATAAAAAAATTATGGCGGTGCTAATGAGGTCTATGATCGATTAAAGTTGTCGATACACATTTTTATCAAAGATAAAATAAAAGAATACAAGTTCTTTGTAGGCTAGTGATATTGCCAAGTAGATTTCCTCCTATTAGTGAATATTAATATTTCTCAATTAATTATCCTCTCTAATATTCTTTTTACCTAATCTATTCAAATTTAATCTCTAATTTTCTCTTTATTATCTCAAAAATCTGCACATGATCTCTAATATTTTTTTTTCTAATATATTCAGACTCAATTTTTAATTCTCTCTATTATAATGCTAGAATTTCACCCCCAAAAAAAAAAAACAAATGATATAAACTAAAATAAATTCATGGTCTAAGATTTTCATTCATTAGAACAAACAAGCAATAAAAAAGATCGTAAATTCATAGTGTTTAATACGGCTTTGATTATCTTCTCTACTTATTTCATCTATGGAAAAAAGATCAATGTATAGATATGACAAAATATTAAAGTAAAAGAAGAATTTATAGTGTTTGCTTGGTTAATCTGTGAATTTCTATTAGTATAAGAGAAAAAATTAGAGATTGATTGAAAAATATATTAGGAAAGAAAATATTAGAGAGATATTGAACTGATTCTTTTGAATAAGAGAAAGAAAATTAGATATTAAATGTGAATAGATTAAGTAAGAAATATTAGAGAGAATAATTAATTGAGAGATATTAATATTTACTAAAAGAATAATTTGGTCATTTAAACTCAAATTATCTTGGTAAGAGAAAATCTGCCTTGACAATATCAATAACCTTCTTTGTAAATAGACGAATAAATCGAACGAAATTTTAGAATTCTCTATTTCTAATTTCTTTTACTTCGAGTTGGATTCTACCATACATTATCAGCACGGAATTATAACATTGGGGTTGTTTGTTTTCATGAAATTGAAGCCTTCGAATTAGAAATGGTTTTTCAATTTCAATTTTTTATTTAATATTAAAAAATTTATTGAATTGGAACTGAAATTTCAATTCTCTTATTTGTCTCTCAATAAAATTTTGAAATTGAAAATTCAATTTTAATTTCAGCTCCTCAATTTCACAAAATCAATTTTATTTCATAATCAAATAATTTGAATTTCAATTCCACAAGATTTGCTTTTATATTATAAATATATTATAAATACAAGTTACTTTCTTTCTCATAAATAAAAATATATAAAATGATCAAAGTACCTTTAGTAGTTTACCAATCAACAATTCTCTCTCGACTACTGAGAGTTTTCTAAGACTACTCCACTAGGAGTTCTCTTCTACCTCTCAAGACTCTTCTTGAGGCTTGCCTCTTCTAGTTTCTTGAGTTTGTATCCCTTAGGATTCCCAGAATCCTATCACTCTCAAAGAGCAGTCATACATACCAATTAGGATGCCTAATTCCTATAGAGGTATGAGGATATTGAAACTCTTTACACATTCATCTAATTCTATTATAATAGGACTCCTTAAAAACCTAGGTTTTTCTAGGCGTAAAATGTATTATAAACGCCATACCTTGCTGCTTCAGATTCACATCATCATTAAGCAATCAAAATTTTTCCTCTCTTTACTACTTTCCCAGCAAATAGTTATGTCGACGACCAATGTCTCAGATCTCGTCTCTCGGCTCACCAGCTTTACGCTACGTGGGACAGAAAAACAGACCATGTCCTTTGAAAATACTGATGTCCAAGGCGGTTTGTCGGGGAAAAAGGCTCTGCTTGTTGGCCGATTTGTGCACTTCACAGATCACCTGCCAAGGTATTTTAATACCATGTTAGGCCGCTCATGGAAATGCACTGCTAGATTTCAAAAGCTGGCAAAAAATACTTACATCTTTTACCTTCCTAGCGAGAAGGATGCTGATTTTGTGATAAAAGAGGGACCTTGGTGTTTTGACAATGTTCTCCTTGTCACCAAGCGTTTTGACAGGACTGCCATGGTCACCGATGCTATGTTTATCATGTGTCCAATATGGATGCATTTGTACTTCAAAACTGGTATCCTGTTGACAGATGATATGGGTGTTAAAATTGCACGTACACTACCTAATTGTGAGACTATGCAGTTGAACGAAACTATGGAAGGGATTTGGTTCTACCGGTTTAGGGCGGAAATCAATGTGACTGAGGCATTACGCCGTGTGCTCAATGGTTAAGCTCCTGATATTGGTACTTTTCAGGGAGGTTTTCGCTATGAGCGACTGCCCGCTTTCTGCAACCATTGCGGGATGCTTGACCATGTCTCTATCACTTGCCCGGATTTGCCAGGTGGAGTACAACCTGCGGATCGCAGAAATTACCAATTTGATCCAATGATAAATGCGGTTTGGCAACCAAATATAAGGAATAATTGCACTGTTTATTTCAATCCGACCTTACTTGTCAGAGGTCCGCTTATTCCTCTTGCAGGGGCAGCCGGAGAAAGGGCTGTCTGGACTGAAAGTGATAGTTGTGAACCGGATGTGGCAGAGGCAGACCGAATCCAAAAAGGAAAAGGAAAAATTGTGGACACTGAGTCTAAACCTTCTGTCAAAAGAAGACTTGGATTCGGAGATGGAGAAAAGCTTCTGGGAGCGTCAATGGCAGCTGACCGGAGCCAGATGGAGCGGCAAGGTGGTGGTAGGGGAGTTGATTCGGGCAGGGGAAGAAATGGTGGTAGGAGGGGAAGAGGGGCTCGGGTTTTACACGGACGGGTCTCGGGTCACAAAGATCTCCGAAAGAAGCGACCGGCGGAGGGTGGAGCTGCCGGCTCGCCGGTTTCCAAGAAACAAATCGCTGACCAGAGAGAGCCTCAGTGGAGGCGACAGGAAAGAGTCTCTGCGACTATGGTGCGGGGGGCTGAGGTGGGAGAAGAGTCTAGACTTGGGCTCCAGGAGGGGGGGCCTTTCTTTTCCTTCCGGGCCGCATCCAAGGAATGGGCTAGATGGTGGGGTGACTGCTGGGCCCAGGGTGCAAAAGGTATTATCGCCAAGCCCAGCGGGGAGCCTAAATGGGGGGCTGATTCAGGCGCATGGTTCAGGAGCCTATTACAAGGTGGAAGGGGCTGAGTCGGGCCCACTAGCCATTTGGCCTCTAAATGTTGAACCAGTCCAAACCAAGGCGGCAGATTTGGACCCAAAAAAATGTGCACTTTTTTCTGGGGTTACTATCACAGAAATTAATGATGATGAATCAGAATTTTCCCCAAACTGGAAACACAAGTCTACTCATATAGATACTGGTTTTGATCATCTAGACTAGGTTGATGATTTCTTTACCATAGAAGACTTACTTTTTTCGGGGGCTCCTGCCGATTATCAGGGTATGGTGGAGGCTGCTAAGCAGCCCCACCAAGACTCATGAGTTACTTAGCTTGGAATTGTCGAGGAATTAATAATTCCAAGACAATTCAGGAATTAGTGCGCTTATGTAAAGTGCACAATCCAGCTATTATTTTTTTATCTGAAACAAAGTCTTTAGCTCGCTCTATGGACTTTATTCGTAGTAAGTTAGGTTTTTCTTTTCATTTTCCTGTAAGCCGTAATAGCCTTAGTGGTGGTTTATGTTTATTTTGGAATTCCTCAATAAAGCTGGATATTTTATCTTACTCTCCTGGACATATTGATTCTTGTGTAACATCCAATCAACAATTCAATCAACACGGCTAGGGAGAACCCATGACCACAAGTAGCCCTTCAAATTAAAGGAACCAAGCTGGAAGTAGTGTGAGACCGAGACTACTGCCCTTTACGAGTGGGTAGGGATGCTTACGAGCCGGTTTACAAATGACCCAATTAGAAGTTTGATTCACTTTTAGCTTGCCGGCTTCTTTCATAGCTGGATCCTAGGCTTTAGATCTTTCTTCTGTAATAGGTTTGGAACCCTTTTTCCATTTGCAGATCAAAAAGAAGTCGGGGCATTACCATTTATCTAGTGATGGTAACTTTAAGTGGCGCCTTACTGGTTTCTATGGAAACCCAGAAGCTTCCTCGCGAATCCATTCATGGCAACTCCTTAAAAGGCTTCATTCAATTAACTCACTTCATTGGCTTTGCATTGGGGATTTTAACGAAATTTTAAATCACCATGAAAAAACTGGTTTTTTCCCAAGAAGTCAAAAGCAAATTAATAATTTTCGTGATGTGCTTTCTGAATGCGGATTATATGATCTGGGCTATATTGGTAGTCCTTATACTTGGTGCAATTTTCGTGATAGTGTTGGTGAGGTTTTTGTTAGACTGGACAGAGGCTTAGCCAATCAAGATTGGCAAAATCTTTTTCCAAAACTACAAATCCAACACTTAGCCACAAAAGATAGCGATAATCTGCCTATTTTACTTGGCATACCCCCTAAAAAGAAAAAGCGAAAGCAAGGTCGTAAAAAACTTAGACCACTCCGTTTTGAACCCCTTTGGTTCAAAGAGCCTGAGTTTCTCGAATATGCAAATAAAAAATGGACTTCCCCTGCGGCGGCAACGGCAGAAAGCCTTAGTACAGCCCTCTCAAATTTTAGGGATGATCTTTTAAAGTGGAGCAATAAGGTTATAGGTGACTTAGAATTAATCGTGGAAAAAAAGCAAAAAGAGCTTGAGGCGATCCAGAAAATTAGAGGATTTCCTGAATATTCGCTCTCACAAGAGCTTGAAATTTCCAAGGATTTAGAAAAAGCTCAGGAACTCCAAGAATGTTACTGGAAAACTAGAAGCAGAGCAACCTGGCTAGCTGAGGGGGATAGGAACACAGCCTATTTCCACAATAAGGCTTCACAAAGAAAAAAAAGAACTATATTGAGGAAATTGTGGATTCTAATGGCAACATTCACACCGAGGAAGAGGATATAGAAAGAGTTGCCATTGATTTCTTTGGGACGCTTTTTACAGCAAACTCTGGGGGAGCTAGTCTCTCGCCTCATCTACTTACTAATAGTTTAAATGACCATGAGATTGATGAGTTAGAGCGCCCTTTTACTCAAGACGAAATACTCAAAGCCCTTAAACAAATGCATCCTCATAAATGACATTACATAGACTTATTGGTCTAAAGTGTGCCATAGTGATAGGTTTTGTAATTTTGGGAATGAGAGCAATATGTGTGGAATTTATAGCTGCTATGCTAGCTCCATCGTTCAACACCCCAAGAATAAATCTGGTTACTGACTCTCCCAGAATATGCCATAGATTCTGTAGGAAGATGACATGCATCCCATCAGGAACGAATAGGTTGAAGCTTGTTATGAACTCCCTAATCGATGAGGTCCAAAGTGCGTTTCTCAAGAAAAGGCTCATAACGGACAATGCTATTGTTGCATTTGAAGTGTTTCATAGCCTCCAAACAGTTAAGCCAAACGGCTCTCATCAACTAGCCCTAAAACTGGATATGAGCAAGGCTTTTGACAGAGTTGAATGGAACTATCTAGAAATGGTGATGTCTTGTATGAATTTTCCGCCAAAATTTCTCTCTCTTGTAATGAATTGCATTAGAACTGTGAAATACTCCATTTTGCTTAATGGGGTACCCACAAGCTCCTTCACGCCAACCAGGGGTATCAGGCAAGGAAATCCTTTATCACCTTTTCTTTTTCTCATCTGCACAGCCGGACTATCCTCCTTGGTACGTTCAGCTGAGGAAAGGGGGCTCTTGCAAGGGTTCCAATTCAGTTTAAGTGCCTCTATCACGCACTTACTATTTGCAGATGACTCTCTTTTTTTCGCCAAAACAGAGGAATCCTGCTTGAGGAGGCTTAAGGAGAAATTGAATACATATGAAACATGCTCTGGGCAATTAATAAACTATGACAAATCAAACTTGTTCTATAGTAAAGGAACCCCTGAGGATGTTAAAGATCTTGCCTTCTCTATTCTACAAATTCCAGAGGGAGATGGGAAAGGGAAATACCTCGGGCTACCATATATGACAGTTCAAAAAAGGAAGTTTTTCAGTTTGTCATAGACAAAGTCTGGAAAAAACTAAGCAATTGGAAAGAAAAGACTTTGTCTTTTGCGGCCAGAGTAGTTCTTATAAAGTCTGTAATCCATGCCATTCCAACATATGTAATGTCGTGTTTTATTCTCCCTCCATATATCATTAATTCACTCACAAGTATGATGCGTACATTCTTATGGGGGGAACGGAGAATAAAAGGAAAATATGTTGGCGGGCTTGGGCTACCCTTTGCAAACCCAAAGGCCAAGGAGGCCTAGGTTTCCGTGATTTAGCAGCTTTTAATAAAGCTCTTATAGCTAAACAGGGTTGGCGTATTGTTCATCAACCGCTCTCACTTTGCTCCAGGATACTACAAGCAAAGTATTTTCGCCAAGAAAGATTCCTAACTGTCCAACTTAAAGGACGTACCTCTATAGTCTGACAAGGAATCTTAAAAGGACGAGAATTACTCAAAGCCGGACTAAAATTGAGAATAGGTGATGGCTCAAAAGTCAATATATGGGGGAATAAATGGTTAAACACCCCGAACTCTTTCAAACTGTCAGAACCTCCTGACCTAGGACTATGGCAAAAGTATATGACAGTTTCAAGACTTATTGACCATCAAAGGGGTGTTTGGAACATTGAACTTTTGGGAGAATTTTTCTCCTCATATGAGATTGGGGAAATACTCAAAGTCCCACTCTGCGATACATGGCCACCTGATCGTCTTGTTTGGGGTTTTTCTAAAAATGGATTGTACTCTGTCAAATCCGGATACCACCTTCAAGTAGATATCCAAAATGGCAATAACGAAAAGCCTTCGACATCATCAAACAATGTTGTCGATCACTGGAAAAACATTTGGAAGCTGGCTATTCCCCCGAAAATACAAAGTTTTATTTGGAAAATCTTCCAACAAATTCTGCCAACTTGCCAAAATCTGTCAAAGCGGGTAAAAGCCATTAAATCACAATGTCCTGTCTGTCATGAGGCTATTGAAACTGCAGCACATGCTCTTTTTCTATGCCCATCAGCTTTAGATGTATGGAGCAATACAACTTTCGACATTCAGGCAATACTCAAGAAGGATGTCTTTCCTTTTTGTCTCCTGCCTATCCTTAAAGCTAGCGAAGAGGTTTCTACTCCTTTTGCATACACTGCATGGCAAATATGGTGCAATCGTAATATTTTTGTTTTCGAAGGGAAACAGAAACGCGTAAGAAATTGCCAATCTTGCCCTCATCTATGTCTGTCGAATATAGTAGCATTTTTCGCCTCATCTTTAGGTTTGAATGGAAATGGCCGATCATCGCCAAATGTCGACCAAGTACGATATATACTCAGGGGAAGGCAAAAATGTTTTCACGGATGCTAAGGGAAGAAATCCATGAAAGCCTTAAGGATAAACCGAACTATAGTTGGCAGGCTCCCAACGAAGGTTTCTTTAAACTTAATGTTGATGGAGCCTGGCATGAGCACTACGGAGGAATGGGATTCGTCATTAGGGATCATAAAGGATCATTTGTCGCAGGGGCTGCAAAATTTGCATCTCACTCTCCCAACCCTGAATACGTAGAAGCAAAGGCGCTGCTTGAGGGACTTCGGTTTACTATGAATCAAGGATATCAGCCGCTGCTCATTGAAAGTGACTGTCAAGCTCTAGTTAATCAAGTCCACCAAGCGGGAGAGGATTTGTCTTCTTTAGGGCATATAGTTAGTCAGATACGTACTTGTTTAGGGGCTAGCATAGCTAATTTATCGTTTGTGCACAGATCTTGTAATATTGCTTCCGATAGATTAGCTAAACATGCATTGAGGTTTAAAACCTCCTCTCAATGGTTTGGAGGGCCACCGCGTTTCCTCCTACCACATGTAACCCTCGTTTCTGATTAATGATATTTTAGTACTTTTATTCCAAGTACCTTTAGTATAAAATGATACAATGTCATCAATTTGAGCTAAGTATGATAGTCTTCTTACATCTATGGGGAGAAAGGGGGGAGGGGGTGGGTGATATGGGAATCGATCCCAGGGTCTTACCCCTGGGATGTGATGCCTTTTCCACTGGGGTAATCGTTTCCCATGTCTTTTTATATCTTTCACATCACTGAAAATGAAAAAGAGAATGCGCATTCTCTTTTTCATTTTCAGTGATGCGAAAAGATGTAAGAAGACTATCATACTTACCTTGCATTTTAGATCTTTCATTAAGTGTGCAAGCAAGTTCATTACAAGTGATCTTGTTATTCTTAGCCAATCTTTTTAAGTCATCATAACAGGGGCGGATCCAAAGGGTATTCATGATATTCAATGAATACCCTGAACATGAAACAAAAATAGTAGAGATGGTATAGTACTTCCTCTTATAAGCTAGAGGTCCAGGGTTCAATTCTCTCTAGCTGCACCATTTTATTTTTTTGGCTCAGGTTTGTTTATTTCCCCATTTCTTTTTGTTTGGCTTTCCACCGATGGGCTCACTCCGTGAACTAAAATGGGCCTCTTTTGTTCGCAAATTGACAACAACCCTGGCCCAATATTTAATGAATTTATTTCCCCCATTTCACTTTTTTGGCTCAGGTTTGTTTATTTCCCCATTTCTTTTTGTTTGGCTTTCCACCGATGGGCTCACTCCGTGAACTAAAATGGGCCTCTTTTGTTCGCAAATTGACAACAACCCTGGCCCAATATTTAATGAATTTATTTCCCCCATTTCACGATTACAAAGGGTTGGAAAAAGATCAAAGATTTTGGCTGTGGAGTGGACTTACAGTGAGAGGAGAAGGCGCGGCAAAGCTTCACTTTGGCTCAGGTTTGTTTATCTAATCCCTAAATTATCAAATTCAAATCCCTAAATTATCTAATCCCTAAATTATCAAATCCCTTTCTCAACTTGAAAGGCCTCTCGGATCTTTGTAAGACTCTTGTACGAACAAAGAAACACAAGACCTTTAGATTTGTGTACAAGCTTGTGAAGATGGCTTTGACATTACCAATATCAACTGCAAGTGTTGAAAGAGTATTCTCTGGAATGAATTACGTGAAGGATGACTTAAGAAGCAAAATGGGTAATGGTTGGCTTAATGATTGCTTGGTGACTTATGTAGAGAAAGAAGTGTTCAGCATCGTTGATGATCGAGATATTATTAACCGGTTTCAAGCAATGAAAGAAAGAAGAATGAAGATAAAGTTGTAGTTTCAATGGTCGTTACTTTTCATTATTTAATATTGGTAGCTTTTAATAATTTAGTCTTCTTATTTTCGTTAATTATATATTTTTTTTTTGGATTATGAAATGAATACCCCGTGTTTGAATCCTGGATCCGCCCCTGCATCATACAAATCATTTAAAAGCACATAAAGATCCTCCTCATTTTCATAGTCAAGATCAAGGGAAGAATTTGAGCATTGTACCTCATTGCATATAGATTTAGGACTTTCAATTTCATTTTGATCTTCTTAAATTAGACCAATGAGGCATGTAGGGTGTCCTTGATCTTGACCCCTTCTATCAGGGAGGTGCTTGTCCTTTGATTGCTTCTTCTTTTCATTATTGCATTTGTTGCATTAGAAGCAATCTCCTTGTGGTTTGTGGAGTCATCAATGATTATTACTTTGTTGTTCCTTGATGAATTCTCCACAAACTCATTGTCCTTGGCACATAACTATTTTCTTGGAGTTTTTGCTTTGCTTTGCCATTCCTTGAGGTTCCCTTCTTCAAGACGAGAGTTTGATCTTTTGGAACCTACAAGGAAAGCTTGAGAAATACATGGTACCTTACGCAAAGGTCTTTCATTGTCAATGTTTTCTCTCAAGTGGCAATTGTGTGTGCAATGATCAAGTTTTTCAATATTAAAACTACAAGAATAATTCTCATAAGAGTTAAGAAAACAATGGCAAGAATCATTCAAGTTTATGACATTGCAATTCATATATAACTTAGCAATTGAGGCATATAGCAAGTGAAGGTCATGCTTCAAGTTATCTATTTGGGTATGATCATATAAAGGGAGGGATGCAATGTCAATAAGATTGAAAGCATATAAATCAAAGTCACTTCTCAATTTATTGATATTATCAATTAAAGAACTTTGAAAGGATGAGGTTGATACATTTGCAAGCTTACCAGGGATGAGGCGTGAGGATTGTCATTATGGTTCTTTTCATCACATGTACACTTTGTTGAACATCTTGGTTTCTCAAGTTGTGTGGTTTTTTAAGTTTGATCTTTCCAAGAGCTATGGTGTGTGTGTTTTTTTTTTATCTTTTCCTTGACGAAAATCTCCATTTAAAGTCTTCATTCATCCTTGTCATGCCACTTCTCTTTGGATAGTTGTCATTGAAGTTTTGTGGCAATGGTGTTCTCTTCCTTTTGCAATATGTTTGATCTTCATTGTCTCCATCATAATTGAGTTCTTTTTGTGCTTCATAAATTTCTTCTTCAATCTCCATCTTGTGAAGGATCAACTTGTATGTTTTCTTTTGAGCTTGTTGAAGGTCCTTCACGTGATTGGGTACGACCCTTTTTTTATGTGAAGTGTTGGGAGCTATAATATAGCTAAATAATTGTCTAGAATTTCCAATTTTGAATTTAAAAGGTCATAAATGCCCTTGACGAATATATATTTATTTTGAAATTCAAACAAATTATTATTTTCAGCAAAGAAAATGCACACTTTTCAACACTTATCCATCCTACCCTAATCTACTATATTCTCTATCCTAAAACTATCATTAAGTGATTCAACTAAACCCAACCATTCACTCACCAAGCATTGAAGAGCACTGGCTTTTTTCCCCTTGCCAGAGGACCTTCTTGCCATTTCTGTAGAAGACCGGTGAAATTTCAGTTAACGGAACAGTTGAAGGACCGATGCAATTTCAGTGTAAAAATTGGCAAGTTATCAAACAAACACCCAAAGTATTTTACAAATGGGCAAGTTATCCAACATACCTTCAAATTAAATGCAATTTACCAAACAAACACCCAAAATAGTGCATTTCATCAGTGTATGAAGCATACAAATGGACATAAATTAATTGATTTTTTTTATAAGTTTAACAATAACAGAAATAAACACATAAAAGTACTACTTATATTAGTTAATTTCCGAACTACAAAGGATAATGTATAGTATATCTGAAAATGTATAACAAACAAGCCATTTGCCTAAAGCTAGACGCAATATATATATATATATATATATATATATATATATATATATATATATAATAATCATTAATGGTCCTTCCATGGTCTACTTAATGACTCAAAACTCGCCATATAATAACATGTCTCACCATAGTCAGTCTTGTACTTTTAGTATTCTTGGTGTCTGAGGGTTTCTTTTGCCGTCTTTCTCTAGATTTAAGGGAAAGAGGAATTGGGCCATCATTCCAGTAAAGGATCTGGTTTTAGTAGACTTGTTCGTAGGGGGAACATCAGTTGCTTCAGTCGCAGCAAGCATGCTTATGCAGCTGCTTCTGCCACGCGTATTTCTAAAGAGGAGACTCTTCCCCTTAAATACTGCTTAATGTCGGTATATTTACCTTAGGAGCCTGGTCAAGATTCTCGCCTCCGGTAGAGTCCCGATCAAGATTCTTGCCGTTGGCAGGAGTACCAACCGGAGTGTCTTATGGAATTGTTGCTTGGACTTGCTCATTGAAGTCTTGAAAATATGGGATTTTTAGGTGATTCGGGTTGCAACTGGAAGTCTGTAACTATTAATATTGACTTTTTCTAGTGGTGTTTCAGCTGTTGAAAGGACACCAGTTGTTTTCTAAGATGAGCAAATGTTATGTTGCTCAATGAAGAATTATATACCCAGGGCATATAATCAGAGCCACTGGCATGGAGGCAAATATGAGGAAGATTGAGGATATGATCTCTTGGCTTAAGCCTACCACTGTCGAACAACTGAGAGGATTAATTCTTGGGTTTGACGGGATAATTTAGGAAATTTGTTCAGGGATATGGCAGCATCAGCAAGCCCTCGACTCAAATGCTTCAAAAACGAGGGTTCAGTTGGTCACCGGAAGCAGAAGAAGCATTTGAAAACCTCAAACAAGTTATGAGTCAAACTCCTATGCTTGCCATGCCAGATTTTTCCAAACACTTCATTTTGGAAACTGATGCTAGTGACACTGGCATAGGAGCAGTACTTATTCAGGAGAAGATGCCAATTGCATTTATGAGCAAGTCATTGGGACCTAAGCTGATGACTATTTCATTGTATGAGAAGGAGTTGTTTTCCTTAGCCACTACAGTATCTAAATGAAGGAATTACCCTGAAGGAGAGCATTTCATTATCAAAACAGATCACCAGTCTCAAGTTCTTGTTGGAGCAAAGAATAACCACACTAGTTAAAGTTATGAGATCCAATATAAGAAGGGTTGTTAGAATAAGGTGGCTGATGCGATTTCCAAAAAGGATGAGTGCAATATTATATCACTGGGAGTACCAGCATGTGTGCAAGAAGTAATTGAAAGTTATGACGGTGATGAGGCAGCATAGCAGCGGATTAAAAACTGTATATTGGGAATTAACACCAATTTTAACATCACATATCAAAATTGTTTGCTGAGATTTGAAAAAAAAAAAAGGTTGTATATTGGATCTTCTGGAGGCATGAGGGAGAAGCTAATCAAAGGTTTGCATGCCTCACAACAACGAAGACACTCGGGTATTGAGGTAAGTTATAATAGTGCAAAAACTTACTTCTATCGGCCTAAGATGAAGGTGGAAATTCAACAACAAATTCAAGGTTACGATGTTTTCCAAAGGAATAAGGAAGAAAGGATATCATATCCTGGGTTACTACAACCCTTACCAAGATAAGAGAAGAAGTTATATCTCCACGAATTTTGTAGGAGGACTACCCAAATCAGCAGGAAAGGATTGCATTTTGGTAGTGATTGACAAGATGACAAGGTATGAGCATTTTCTGGCCTCAACTCACCCATACACAACTCAGAAGGTTGTAGAGAGTTTCATGGAACATATCTACAAGTTACATGAGATACCATAATTCATTGTTCCCGATAGGCATAAAGGTTTTTACAAGCTCTTTATGGCAAGAGCTTTTCAAGAACTGTATTACTAAGTTAAGCTTATCAACTTTCTACCATCCTCAGTAATATGGGTTAACAGAAGAAGGCTCAACCAAACTTTGGAAATGTACCTCAGAATGTTTCACCAGCTCCAGACCCAACAAATGGAATTCATGGCTTCCTTTAGCAGAATGGTGGTAAAAACACCCCAACGTCATAGCTCCATCAAGATGACTCCATTTGAAGCATTGTATGATTACAAACCTTCAATCTTGGCTTTTGGACCATATGTCACAGAGAAGAATGCAACAGTTGAAGATTATATTCAAGGAAGAGAATTGAGGCAGTACCCAAAACTTTCCTTGTTCTGCTTGATTTTTCTGTTGAATTAACTACAATCTTAGTACTTTTGGTAGCTTAACTGCAAATTCTTTTTAATAGCAACTGGTAATGTTGAATTCTAATAACTTTTGATTATGCTTCTGAGATTCTAACGGATGGCGGCGGCGGACGGCAATGGTGGGGGCCGCACGACAGCAATAGCTTGTTGTGGCGGTAGCTGGCAGGCAGTGATCAGTGATGATGGCTGCTAGTATTACTTATGGATAGACCAAGACTCATCCAATACCCAACATAGTTGGGTTCAGACCTTAATTGGAAAGGCCTAGACCTCACACAGTACGGCCTCGGACCCAGATCTTTCTTTGGTGCATTTAGGTTTGGACCCAATTACAACCATAGTGTCAATCCTAGGGTTCTTGAATCTATATATTCAACAAACTTCTATTGATAATCTCCAACTCCGATTTCCTAAAGGTTCTCATTGCTTGTTCTTCAAGGGTTGTCGGGATTAGGTCTGTAGTTGTAAACTTGAAAGGTTCTACATCCTTAGTTGTTCTAAGGTGTTTCATCTCAATTAGAAATGCTCAGATTCTCATAAAAATGTCTTTGTTTGTTAAAATAAAAAATAAAAAAAAAGTTCCTCGTTTTAGCTCTTCCATGCTTGTCTTGTGGAATTCGTGTAGTGATTTGAAGAGGTATTAAGAAGGATGACGGTGCTAACCTCAGTAATCATAAAAAATAAAAATCATGAAATATAATTCATAGTGCAGCAATACCTCAGCAAAAAAACTTGTTTCTGTACCGTCTTCGGCTTGCAGCAAAGAAAAACGTTCATGCATCTTTTCCCATCCAGCAACCACTTCTCTCCTTGCCCTTTCATGGTGGAGATGGCATGACAACTGCAGCATCTGGATTGAGGCCGTTTGCTATTTACTCATCACTGGTTACAGTAACGCGCCTGCACCAAGAGTATTTGGAAGGTCCGTCTCATCACATCAGGATAAGATTGGAAGATTTTAAAGCTCCCGTCATAACTAAACAAATAAATTTAAGAGAAAAGTCTAAGATTAAATTTTCTGCTCCGGTTTTACTTCAGTAAATTGGAGATGTAACTGGAAATATTATGTCCTGCTATTAATGAGACTGATCATCAGAATGGATGCCAACAACGTCCATAAACTCCTTTTAATCAGATATTCCTCAAAATGAACCTGTCTATCCAATTCATAACAATTTGGTTGGCTCAGATAAAATAAAACATCCTTAGATATCCTGAATTATATTTTTTAACATCCTGACAAATGAAAAGAAGATCCCAGAGAATAAAGGTTTTTAACATTAAGATTCAACCCCGCAAATATGTATGTCAATTAAGTCCAAAGCAAACAATTTCTGAGGAAACATAATGAAGTGCACAAAAAATAAGAATGAAAAGAATTGAAGTACACAAGCATATTCATTGGAACCTTCACTTCCACCCAATTGGTGAAACGTTCTTGGTTTTCCTAACTTATATTTTTCAACATCCTCTCCAAGAAAAAGAATACATGAAAACTAAAGTTTCCAAATTATAATTCAACCCACAACCAATATGTCTATTGAAGAACAAATCAAACAAGTTCACCAAAACCATAGCTTACCGAAAGTGGAGAAACGTCAAAATTGCATTTGGTTCATGAGGATGGATTTCTGTATCCATCTGCAGTAACAACCAGATTCCACATAGTGGATCTATCATTAAGGAAATGGATTACCTTTGGATGGTGCAGCACAAAGCATATAGAAACAATGATGGTTTCTCTTAGAAACAGTGATAGTTTCTTCCAGCAAGTAAGTTCTGATGGAAGAACCAAAAGTTTTCCCCAATTATCAAACTGTATCTCCAAAAATTTATCAAGCAACTGCCATACATACACATTATACAAAACTACCACAACTCAAGGAAACGGAATTTTAAGCCTGCACAACTTGAATGATTTCTTCTGTCTTTGCATTACCAAATGAATATAAACAAACAGACTTCAAACCAACCAAGGCTATCATCAGAAAATCCATTTGTTATTGTAATTGCAGTGTTTATTCAATCAAAAGTCTCATCCTAAAAAGCTAGTGTTGGCACTATGCAAGAAGAACAAAATTCACATCAAATATATTCAAATCAAAGTACTTACATTCCCACACCGTCCCTCAGATGCAGGTATCCTTCCATGTCAGCAAGGTACACTGATCCACTTCTCAACTAACCAAAATACACAGGCCTATCCCCTGGCATACCGTATGCCTGCTCATCAGGATGCAGAGTTTAGTAAGTATTCAGAAAACAGTATTGCCACTCAATCCTTAAATAGCACAGAATATAAAATTTTGCCTGTTTGCGGAATCAACAATAGCAAAAGGGTGCGGACTTAGCTCATAATAGCGTCTCCTTTATATTGTTCCATGATGTGCTCTCGCCATATAAACGAGCTAAATCTCTGTAAAGGGCCTACATCGATCAGTATACTACATGCATAGATCCGAAATCATGATGAAAGAAATAAAACACAGAAATATATGTTGCTACAGTACCTACAAAAATGAAAAGAGCAAGATTCCATTTTTTTTCCCCCTGCAAACTGAAGTTAGAATGTGATCGAAAATTGATTTGGATAGGAATTAGCAACAGGGAACAAGCCAAACCTAGAACAGAAAAAATAATATAAGGAAATACAAATAAGGCTTGGTTCAGAGATAGAACAAAGAAATCACAATATATTTCATTCATATTGAGCCAGAAACTCGGTTCATGCAAACAGGCAAACTTTGACATGTACACAAAGGAGCTTCAGCATCCTTTCGCTATACTACTGGATACATTAATTGCAACCTGCGATGTAGAGAGAAAAGGCATACATCACAACGCCATACTCAAAATTATCAGCTTTCAACACTATGCTTTTGCATAATTTATCTGAAGTGCTACTTCTTGGTGGTGGTGGACCGATCATCCGGAAATTGCTTGCTACTTTTCTCAGTATTCCCTTTTGCTCCAGAAATTTCACTAATCAAATGTGGTAGAACTCTTGACCAACTAACATTATGAAAATAGAGCAACTTGGGTGCTTTGGGAATTCAATAGGAGACCGTGGTAATTTTGGCAATTCATTGCGTCTTAACACAAAACTAAAAGCGGCCAGATTATACCTCCGCATCAGTCTAGCATGAACCTTCACAACCACAAACCTAAGAATTACAGCTATCACAAACTGCTTCAAAGCAAGAAAAAGAGAATAAACAAGATTAAATCAAGAAGGTAAAGTAACAATTTGCCTTCTCAACGATAATAACCAATATACAAGAGAAATTGATGTACACAGAAGTCCAACAATTAAACAGCAGCAACCTTCATTCAGAGTTATTATATCTATATCCCAACTCCAAATTAAATGAGCAGCAACTTTACAAATACAGTGGTCAATACATAGGAAAATAAGATAAAAACAATAGTTGGCTACAGCTATTCCTGTTTGATTACTGAGAAGGAAAATATACATGCCTCATATATCTCATGTTTTCCTGCCTCCTGAGTTGCGCTCTCCGGAGGTTCAATGTATCCATACTGCCCACCTAAGGAGCAGAACAGCTTGTCTATCCATCACAAAATTCTCCAAGTTCAGGAAAATAATACTATGTAAAGACATTGTCTTTGCCCTCAGCTCTCAATCTCATTGTCTAAAGGTGATAGGTAACGGCACAACTAAACAAGACAAGAAGCAAGAGCAACGAAAAACTCAAACAGTCCAAGAATATCCTCCATAATTACTTTTTCATCAATCTCTTGGATAATCTGCCTTCCTCCTCCTTGGAAATATGGGGATTAAGATTCCGAAGGTTATCAATGAACGTTATTGCTTCATCTCTCCGGCCAAGCTTATAGTATGAATCTACAATGGAATTATAAGTGCTGTCATTAGGTTTGCAACCATGCTTGATCATGTAGCGGACCACATCAATGGCCTCAACAAACATTGCATCAGCAGCATAAGTAGCCACAAATGTATTATATGTAATTACATCCGGAATAAGCCCTGATTCCTTCATTTCTGTGAAGACTCGAGAAGCATCCCTTATTTCACCATTTCTACAGTATGCATATATAACAGTGTTATAGGAGATCACATCAGGTTTAACTCCTTTTTTTAAAAGGTCTTTCAGGATTTCTTCAGATTTCTCATATTTTCTTGACCGACTATACATATACATCAAACTATTGTAAGTTGTCAACGTAGGAGAGAATCCACTATCATTCATGAAGTTCAAAATTTCATTTGCTTTGCTGACCAGCTGACGCCGTCCATATATGGAGACCATAGAATTCAAGGTCGTTATGTCTAGCGGGCAACCTTTTCTTTTCAACTCCAAGAAAGCTCTTTCAGTTTCCATAAGTAGGTCACTTTTGCTATAAACCAGAACAAGTGTCTTGAAAAGCACAGCATGGGGTTGGATGAGGCCAGAGTATATATCCTCTGCGAGAGCATGCATCCTTTCAATCTCTTTCCCATTAGCATATGCATGAAGCAAGCAACTATAGGTAAGCTCGTTGGGCTTACATCGACCATCCTTCATTTCAGCAAGCAATTTCTCAGACTGTTCCCAAAGCCCTCCACGAGCTAGAGCTGCTAAAACAGCATTGTAAGTTGAAAGGTCTGGAGTAACCCCTGCTTCGAGCATTCTCTTATAGACGGCCATGGCTTGATCAAAACATCCACATCTGCTGTATGCACCAACTAAGGTGTTGAAAGTATCCCTTTCAGCAACAAAGCCAGCTCTCTTCATCTCCTTGAAAACTCCAGACACTTCAGAATCCATGCCATTCTGACCAAACACTGCCAGAAGTGTATTCCAAGTAACAATATCTGGTGTACATCCTGATTCCTTAATATCATCGAAAATTTTCATCATTTCTGTAAACTTTCCTCTATTACCATACATCTTTATAAGTGCATTGAAAGTGCAAATATTTGGATTACACCCAGCACCTCTCATCTCATAAAAAACCATCATTGCAGACTCATCTTTACCGGCCTTCTCAAATCCTGATAATAGAGTAGTATAAGTAAACACATCAGGCTTCATGCCCTTTTCAATCATTTTCTCTTTCAGCTCCATTGCTTCCTTTAACAAACCATCCCTAGCATATGCAGATATCAGAGAGTTGTAGGTCACAATACTAGGACGAAAGCCATTACTTTCCATCTCCCACAAGACCTCCATAGCTTCCTTAGGCCTCCTAGATTTCCCAAAGACATCAAGTAAAGCATTATAAGTAACCTTATCCGGTGCAAACCCTGCCAATTTCATCTGCTCAAAAATCCCTTTAGCCTCAAAATACAATGAACCGCGTCTACAGCAAGTTATCAAGGTATTAAAAGTATAAGCATCCGGGGAAATGCCTGAGCTCTTCATACCGTCAAACAGTGCCATAATTTTATTCCAAGGCATACTCATTTTGCCATACACATTCAAAATGACATTGTAAGTAATCAAAGTAGGTTGGCATCCCTCTTCCTCCATTTTCTTGAAAACCAACAGAGCATCCCTATACCTCCCATTACTAGCAAAAGCAGTAATGAGCGACGTATAAGCATAGATATCAATAGCAAAACCATCTTTGTGAAAATTATGAAGCAAAGAAGCCGCAACAGAAACGTTCCCTTCTTTACCTAACATACTTATTATCACAGCTAAAACAGAATTACTCAATAGATGCTTCAAATCACTAGAATTCCAAAACCATTCAAACACAGACAAAGCCAAGTCACATTTCTTATAATACCCTAAACCCTTGATTAAACCCAAGATATCGAAACCAATAGTTTCGGAACTATTATCATTATTATGGGAACCAATGAAATTGAGCAACAGTTGGTCGATTCTTTCAACTTCGAATTGAGGGTCAATAAGGGTTTGAAGAATTTGCTCACCTTGAGGGGAGAGGCGATAGTGAGACCAGGGTTTGCCCTTATTGGAGTCTCTGTATTTTCCGATACGTCGACGATTTCGGCGAATAAACGGGTCGTTTTGGACTGGAGATTGGAGGTTTTGATGGTGAGGCTGGTGACTGAGGAGGTCCTGAAGGAGAGGGTTTAAGGGGGAAGGAGAGGTGGTGAAGGGTGGGGTTTGTGATGGTCCTTGGAAGAATGGTTTAGGGGGTGGTGGATTTGGTAGCAAAAGTGGAAGAGCTAGCTTGTCTGCCATTACCAAATAAACAGAGGAAGCTTTGCAACCAACAACTCCGTCTTTTTTTTAGTTTACTGGCTTTTTTTTTCTGCTTTAAAAGTTCGAAATCTACCAAAGATTATGGAAATTTTACCTTTTAAAGTAGGCTACTTTTTTTTGTCAACAAAAGGTTTGGCCCAGTGGGTAAGCCTTTGGCTTCCGGTCCCAAGTTCGACATCTGCTCCCCGAACAATGGGGCAATAATATATCTCCTCCTCTGGTGAGGCATTCTCTTCCTCCTCTGGTGAGGCAATTCCCTCCCCAGGCATGGGGCATGCTTCAATCTTCCCTATCTAGAGTATTCTCCGCTCTTCCCCTTCGGGGGCAATCGCCTTCGGGCGCTCAAAAAAAAAAAAAAAAAGTAGGCTACTTTTGCTCCTCTAAAAAAAACTAGGCTAATTATGCGATTATACTCTCTTACTTCTAAGATATGCCCGAATTTGCCCATTTTTTTAGGGTCGGCTAAAATTATAAATATCATAAGGTTAATTTTGTTTTAGGCTCTCTTAATTGAAAGTCACTGAAAAGTTCTTGTGTATTAAAGATGTATTAACGAAGTCATAAACCCCAATTTTAAAAACTTGAAGTAACATAATTTCAAGTAATCTAAGTTCAGCCTTATAGAAACAAGTTCGAAACCTTATTTTGAAAACATGAAGTAGTTCTAGGCAGGCTTAACAAACAAAGCTTGAAACTTATAGATGGGTTATTGCTAATTAAATCCGACATCATGTTACCCAATATTAGTCTTACACCAGAAGGAGGTTTCGATTTGCAAGCTATCTTATCTTTTTCTACATGTCAGTATTTTAGGCTTTTTATTCTTTAATTTCAGTCCAAGCTGAATTTCAGCTTTGTAGGCTAAGGATTGGATGGATTTTATCTCTATAAAAGGAATAAGAGGAGTCTTATTTTAAGCTTTAAGATGAATTAAAATATAACATGAGGGTTTTACCTCCAATAGATTCTTGCGAGAATCGTTTATCCACGATGGTTTGTAGTAGGGTTGCTTGAGATCTTTGTTATCTCTTGATTGTCTTACTCCATTCAATTGTTTCTAAACATGGTTTCTTGACGTCGTCTTGTTCCGTTGAATGTTTACAATCAGTGTTGCTTGAGGTATTTGTTACTTTTTGAGGTCTTAATCCATTTAATATTTATAATCACTGGTGTTCATGGTTCAGTTTTCTTTAATTCTTCACATTTTTTAAACCAAATTGAAATATTCGGTTGGAAAATTTGAAATCAATCTAAACCATTCAAAATGTCAAACTGATGCACTCGGTTTGTATCGTTTGGTTTGGTTATTTGGTTTTTGTGAGATAAAAAATATATTTATTATAAAGTAAAAATAAAACAAAAAATTCTTTATATAATTACTTTGCTGCTGAAAATATAAAGAAATATATGTGTGTGTGTGTGTGTGTGTGTGTGTGTGTGTGTGTGTGTGTGTGTGTGTGTTATTTTCACAAGTTAAACACAATAAAGAATACAAAACATAAGTTCTTGATCTTGATTCTTAAACTTAAAAAACATTACTGAAAAATTATCCTATAAAACAAGCAAAAAACCAAAAAAACCAAAAAATCAAAATTACACCATTATTAGTTCAAAATAAAACAAAAGCTCCATGTTAATGTAAAATCACATACCAAATGATGGCTCTTCAATTTCTTACTTTAGCACTTGAAGAACTTTGTTTGTCATGGGTATAAATAAAAAGTTATATATATATATATATATATATATATATATATATATATATATATATATATATATATATATATATATTGTTATGAAAATATTAAGGTTGGAGTCCTTATTCCATAACCCCTTCAACATTTTGGATACCTTAACTCTCTATTGAAAGAGGAGTTACAAGAAGTCCATAACCTACACATTCAAGCTCAATTATCTACCCTTTATGAAAGGTTTTATAACATACATTTTCTAACCCTATAAATAGAGGGCTTATTTTGATGTAAAAGAAAGAGATGAAATAATATAGAAATACTTCTTCTATCTCTTGTGTCTTGTCTACTTCATTATTATATTCTAGCTTTGTGGTGGAATTCACTCTAGAATTCCATCCATTTTATAATATGTTATCAGCACGAAGTCTCTTTAGTTTAAGAAAAAAATCCGGTTAATAATTCATATATTACATCTGAGACTTATATCAAAAGGAGGTTAAAGTAAGTTGATTATTTTTTTTGTTAAAGTTTATTTTTATGGCTAACTTTGCTAAGCTTGATTTTGTAGCGCTTGAGATCACCGGGAGAAATTACATGTCATGGAAATTGGATGTTGAAATTCATCTTGATTCAATGGGTCTTGGAGACACCATCAAAGAAAATAACATAGCATCAAACCAAGATCATGCTAAGGCTATGATTTTCCTCCGCCGTCATCTTCATGATGATTTGAAGGCAGAGTATCTTACGGTGAAAGATCCAATAACTTTGTGGACTAATTTGGAGGAAATATATGACCACCTGAAGATGGTCATACTTCCAAAGGCACGATATGATTGGTCACATTTACGACTCCAGGATTTTAAGTCTATTAGTGAGTATAATTCAGCCATGTTCAGAATTACTTCTCAAATGAAATTATGTGGAGAAAATATTAGTGATGCTAATATGTTAGAAACGACATTTACCACTTTTCATGCCTCGAATTTGCTCCTGCAGCAGCAATATCGAGAAAAATGTTTTACAAGGTATTCTGATTTGATTTCTTGTCTTCTTGTGGCTGAACAAAATAATGAGTTATTGATGGAAAATCATGAATCTCGACCTACTGGTTCCACTCCATTCCCTGAAGTGAATGCGACTAGATTTTATAACCGTGGAAGAGGTCGTGGTCGCGGACGTGGCCAAGGTCGTGGACGTGGACGTGGTAAAAGCATTCCCTATTATAATAATAATGATGATGGTTCCTCAACCGTGTAAAGGAATGATAAGAAAAAAAAAGGAAAGATATTGATCCGAAAGATCGTGAAGAAATTTGTTATCGGTGTGGAGTGGCAGGTCATTGGGCTCGTACCTGTCGTACAGCTAAGCACCTCATTGATCTTTATCAAGCATCAATTAAAAAGAAAGGCCAAGAATTTTGAGGCAAATTACACTTCCCAAAAGAATACTAATGATGGTGATGATTATATGGATGATATGTATGTTGATGTGACACACTTGGATGTTGCTGATTTCTTTGAACACCCTGAGGGAAAGATAGATCACCTTATTGGTGAGGGAACAGTCCATACGATTTAAAATTTTATTTTATTATGTCTATCTTTCATTTCAGTTATTTAAGATTTTTTTTATTCAAGTTCTCTTTTTAGTTTACTAGTTCCTTTTGTAATAAATAGTACATTTGTACTACGATGAATAAAAGTATTTTATTTTCTTCAAATTTATTAAATTATTTTAATTTTGCATTGAAGGAAAATGGCTATTGTTCCCTCTTCTGGATTAAAGATTGGAGATAGTGATATATGTCTTATTGACAGTGGAGCAACACACACAATACTTAAAACTGAGAAATATTTTCTTTTTTAAATATGAGAGAAACTAGTGTCCAAACCATAAATGGTAGTGCAAAATTAATAGAAGGCTCCGGAAGAGCTTGTATATTTTTACCTGAATGAACTATGTTGGTCATTCAAGATGCATTATTCTCTACAAAGTCTCAGAGAAATTTATTAAGTTTTAGAGATATTCGCAGAAATGGATATCACATTGAAACGATGAATGATCAAAATGCAGAATTTCTATGTATTTTTGCAAACGTTTCTAACAAAAAATATGTTTTTGAGAAACTACCATCTCTCTCATCTGGCTTGTATTATGCAAAAATTTGTGCAATTGAAATGCATCATTTAGTAAACCAGAAGTTTACTAATCCAGATAACTTTAGAGTTTGGCATGACCGATTGGGTCATCCTGGATCCATAATGATCGAAGAATAATTGAAAATTCACATGTCCATCCATTAAAAGGTCATAAGATATTAAGTTCAAGTGAATTCAAATGTGGTTCTTGTTCTCAAGGGAAATTAATAATTAGGCCATCACCATCAAAAGTAGGAGTTGAATCTCCTGCATTCTTGGAAAGAATTCATGGTGATATATGTGGACCTATTCATCCACCATGTGGACCTTTCAGATATTTTATGGTCTTAATTGATGCATCTACCCGATGGTCGCATGTTTGCCTATTATCAACCAGCAACTTGGCATTTACGAGGTTACTTGCTCAAATAATTAGATTAAGGGCACAATTACCAAATTATCCCATCAAGAGAAACCGTTTAGATAATGCTGGTGAATATTATTCTCATACTTTTGATGCTTATTGCATGTCAATTGGTATAACAGTTGAGCATCTTGTAGCACATGTTCATACACAAAATGGATTGGCAGAATCCTTCATTAAACAACTACAGTTGATTGCTAGACCCTTGTTGATGAGAACAAAACTCTCAATATCAATTTGGGGTCATGCTATTTTGCATGCAGCGGCACTAGTTCGCATAAGGCCAACTAGTTATCAGAAATATTCTCCTCTACATTTGGCGTTTGGCTCTGAGCCGAACATATCTCATTTGAGAATATTTGGGTGTGGAGTTTATGTCCCTATTGCTCCAAATCAGCATACAAAAATGGGTCCTCAAAGAAGACTTGGAATATATGTAGGATATGATTCTCCTTCCATCATCAGATATCTTGAGCCATTAACAGGCGATGTCTTTACTGGTAGGTTTGCTGATTGTCAATTTGATGAGACAATGTTCCCCACATTGGGGGGGAGAAAATCAACAACAAAATAATGAAATTACATGGAAAACATCAACATTAAGTCATTTGGATCCACAGACAGGCACTAGTGAACTTGAAGTTCAGAAAATAATTCATTTGCAAAGAATTGCAAATCAGTTGCCTGATGTTTTTTCCGACTCTACAATAATTACCAAATCTCATCTTCCGGCTATAGATGCTCCTATGCGAATAGATGTCCCTGCAGGACAAAGTATAAGCTCTATAGCTGCAGATTCCAAAACACGACTGAAGCGTGGCTGACCCATTGGTTCTAAAGATAAAAATTCTCGGAAAAGAAAATGATTAAATGATCAAAGTAATACTCCGAAAGAATTAGTAAGAACGGACCAAGAAATTATTGATCCAATGGTTCATGTATCTAAGAATAATGAGAACATAGAAAAATCCATAGATTTTGTTGCTACTAGCAAAAATTGGAATCGTATGAATACGATTATGGATAATGCTTTTGCATATAATGTAGCAGTAGATGTTCTAAGTGATGATCAAGATCCTGAACCAAGATCAATAGAAGAATGTCGGCGTAGGCCGGATTGGTTAAAGTGGAAAGAAGCAATACAATCGGAATTAGACTCACTTGCTAAACATGAGGTTTTTGGATCTGTAGTCCGAATACCGGAAGGGATAAAACCCGTTGGTTATAAATGGATATTTTTGCGAAAACGGAATGAACAAAATGAGGTCGTGAGATATAAAGCACGACTAGTAGCACAAGGTTTTTCGCAAATACCGGGTATTGACTATGAGGAGACTTACTCTCCTGTAATTGATGCGATTACATTCCGATACCTTGTAAGTCTGGCAGTGCATGAAAATCTCGATATGCGTCTTTTGGATGTAGTTACTGCATATTTGTATGGGAATCTAGATACTGAAATTTACATGAAAATCCCTAAAGGATTTAGCATGCCTGAAACATGTAAGTCAAGCACTCGAGAAAAATATTCTATTAAATTGCTAAAGTCCCTGTATGGATTAAAGCAATCTGGAAGAATGTGGTATAACCGCCTAAGTGAGAGTTTATTAAAAGACGGATACAAGAATGACCCAACTTGTTCATGTGTTTTCATTAAAAGATCGGAATCATTTTTTGTTATAATTGCAATATATGTTGATGATATTAATCTCATTGGGACTCCTGAAGAGCTTATTAAAGCAAGAGATTATTTACAAAAAGAATTTGAGATTAAGGATTTTGGGAGAACCAAATTTTGTCTTGGTTTACAAATTGATAATCTAGAAGATGGAATCCTTATTCATCAATCAACATATACTAAGAAAATCCTGAAAAGATTATACACTAATAGGTTACATCTCTTAAACACTCCAATGGCCGTCCGCTTATTAGATGTTACTAAAGATCCTTTCCGATCACGAGAGGAAGATGAAGAACTACTTGGTTCTGAAGTACCATATCTTAGTGCTATTGGTGCACTAATGTATCTTGCAAATAATACTCGCCCTGATATATCATTTGCAGTAAATTTACTTGCAAGATATAGTTCTTTTCCTACTCGACGATATTGGAATGGAGTTAAACATATCCTTCGGTATCTCCAAGGAACAATGGATCTCGGATTATTTTATTCTAAGGAATCAAAACCAGCATTGGTTGGATATGCAGATGCGGGTTATTTATCTGATCCTCATAAAGCACGTTCTCAGACTGGCTATTTATTTACTTGTGGTGATACTGCTGTATCATGGCGTTCTACAAAACAGTCTATAGTAGCCACATCTTCAAATCATGCTGAATTAATAGCTATTCATGAAGTAAGTCGAGAATGTGTGTGGTTGAGGTTATTGATTCAATATATTCGAGAGAATAGTAATTTATCTTTTGAGAAAGAAACCCCTACAATATTGTATGAGGATAATGCAGCTTGTATAACTCAATTGAGTGAAGGATATATCAAGGGAGATAGAACAAAACACATTTCACCTAAATTCTTCTTTACTCACGAACTTCAAAAGAAAGGTGAAATTGAAGTGCGACAAATTCAGTCATGTAAAAATCTGGCAGATTTGTTTACTAAGACATTACCGACTTCAACTTTTAAGAAGTTGATTTATAAGATTGGCATGCGTCGGTACAGAGATCTTAAGGGATCTAGTCAACAGGGGGAGTAAAATATAAAGAATGATGTACTCTTTTTCCTTCACTAGAGAAGTTTTTTTTTCCCATTGGGGTTTTTTTTTACTCTAGTAAAGTTTTAACGAGGCATATTCTTATTAAGGACTCCAAAGGGGGAGTGTTATGAAAATATTAAGGTTGGAGTCCTTATTCCATAACCTCTTCAACATTATGGATACCTAACTCTCTATTGAAAGAGGAGTTACAAGAAGTCCATAACCTACACATTCAAGCTCAATTGTCTACCCTTTATGAAAGGTTTTATAACCTACATTTTCTAACCCTATAAATAGAGGGCTTATTTTGATGTAAAAGAAAGAGATGAAATAATATAGAAATACTTCTTCTATCTCTTGTGTCTTGTCTACTTGATTATTATATTCTATCTTTGTGGTGGAATTCACTCTAGAATTTCATCCATTTTATAATATATATATATATATATATATATTCAATTTGGTTCGATTTGGATTTTAATTTTTTTTTTTAAAAAAACAAACCGAAAGTTTGGTTTTAATTTAGCCCAAACCAAAAAAATTCCAATGCAGCGTTCAAACCGAAAAATTGTTTTGGACTGTTTTGGAATAGTCAATTTCGATTTTTCATGAACACCCCTAATAATCAGGGTTGCTTGAGGTCTTTGTTACCTCTCGAGATTTTGATACTCGTGATCTATATACCGATTTTTTTTATTTTTCAATAAGAGAAAGATCTAATCGTCTGTGTTCTATTATTGATTTCGGGTTCTAGTACGCTTGTTTTGCTAGGGTTCTTCCCACATTATTCAAGCAAAAGAGAAAAGAAAATGGACCAACGACCAAAAACTACATAAGCATACAAAAAATCAGTCCGGCTCCTATGCGGAACAGGGAAAAATCCACACGTGCGGAACAATTTCAGCCGTCGGATGATAGTTTGAACACCCCAAATCTGGAGAGAGAAAAGTTGCGGCTGACTTAAAAAATAATAAATAAAAAACTTTTCTCTCTCCAGATCTGAGCCGTTAAAAAATCTCATCCGACGGTTGGGATGGTGTCCCGCACTAAAGCTGTCCCGCATAGGAGCCGGGAGCACAAAAAATGACTTTTATTAATCAGCATCAAGCTTCATTCCTCTCTCCCACCCTAAAACTTCAGCATTTTAACTCCCCCAAACAAAACCCTTTCCTGCAGCTCACAACTCCTCTTATAGCATGCCTCGTTCATAGGGGTTCCCATCATAAATAATTTATGTGGCTAATTAAACAGGTTATTTTTCCAACTACCCTAATCCTACACAGATGTTTAGGGCCCTAGGGCACGTTACAAAATCCAAATAAAATGGCCATCAAAGTGTTGGACTCAGAATAACCTTAAAGCCCATCTCAGATAACTGACCATTCACAGGCCATCCCCTCTCCCTCCTCTATATTGGGCTTGGGCTTATAATGGACATTTTAGTCAATAAAGCCACAAAAAATCCTAGAATTCTCAGAGACAGAAAGATACAGTACAAGTCTGATTACCAAATAATACGGGTTCAAGATTTTTCATACAAAATTGATAAGAATTGTCTTACTCATACTGTGTCTCAAAAAGAAGGAATAAAAAAATTGTCATATACCTATTTTTTAATTAAAAATATTATAAATTAAAAAATAATGGAACATCAAAAACAAAAATCAATATATTAATTTTTTTTTGACATTGACAAAACCCTTGGATTTTCTCTCACTCACTCACTCTTATCTTCTTCTACTCTTCTCTCACCCTCCTTCCTCAAGAACCCTCTTAACTTCCATCAGAAACAGGAGAAAAATCACCAATAATCCCTTTCTGCTTAGACATTTATTCTCAGAAATAGTGAAAATGGCCGTTACCTTGGGGATTTTTTCGAGTATGTTGGCTACTAAAACTCCGTCACTGTCCAAGTCCTTTTCGGTAAGTCTTTTGCCGGCCGTTCCTGCTCACGGTGGCCTGCGCACTGTCCGGTTTTCGACGTCCGCTGCCGTTTCGAAGCAAGGCACTGAGACCAAGAAGCGCGAACCTCGAGGTATCATGAAACCCCGCCCTGTTTCGCCGGAAATGCAGGACTTGGTCGGAGAGCCTGAGATTCCTCGAACCCAAGCACTCAAGAAGATTTGGGCTTATATAAAGCAGCACAATCTTCAGGTATTTCCATATGCTTTAGACCCTCTTCCCAATCCATGTCCAAGTGTTGGTTAGATTTGTCATTTCAAATGATTCATAGTGCTCTGTGGTTGATATTCCCCCCAATGTAGGGATAATGTAGATAAAAGAGAGATGGAAATTTTGCTTTGTTTTCTGTCTTTTGTTTTTGTCATTAATTACTTGGTTTTTGGGAGTGAAGTGGAGTTATATAGGCTGCTAAGAGCATTCATTTGCCAGGTTCTGATTTTATGAAGATGAGAATCATTACAATGGTTCTAAATAGTACTCCCTCCATTTAGTTTAAGACATGTAGTGGAAATTAAAGAAGCAAAAAAATAAAGTGTTTTTTAATCAAAATATCAATGTTACTGTATTAAATAGAATTAGTGATATACAAATCCTATTTAAGTGATTAATATTGATATTTTGACTAACAAAGTGCATTGTTTGTTGCTTCCTTAATTTTCGCTACACGTACTAAATGACTCACAATTTACAATGTGTATCTATAATTAGAAGAAATATCCAAATGGCGAATTCTGAGTGATTGGCACAGGAATGGGAACATACACACGGGTACGAACGATTTTCAGGGCTTATATTATGGAATGGAGGTAGTAGAGATTTTGTGAAGAATAAACTAAGTGAAAGGATATATGGGCGGAAAAAAGAAGGAAAAAGGATAATGCTATTGTGAATGGCGTTTTACTGCTGTGCTCAAGTGTAGTTTTGGTTCTTAATTGCAATATTGTTTGCAGTCTTTTCACATTGTTTCTTTCGGTGAAACTAAGCTTCATTGATTTTGTGTTATGTAACTAATGCTCTGATATATTTGTTTTTTATGTTTTGAATATTCTAACCATTTTGTTCAACCAGTTTACTCACTTACTCCGTAGGATATTTAACACTGTTTATGTGATATAGAGATATGTTCAATTAGGTATACTGATCTGGGTTGAGTGTTCTTGTTTTATAATAGCACTGCCTTGTATTGGGCAATCCAATCAATTAGCTTACATTTGAAAATATATATTTGTTTTCACTTTTGATGCAATTTATTTTAATTCATATTCTTTGATTATGTTGCAATTCATTTAAGGATCTATAGTTAACTTCATTTAGGTTTCAAGTTGCTTTTGAAACTAGTAACTCTTGCTTTCGTTTTTGAAATCTATGTGTATAATTCTTTTTCTGGATTCTGGAGTCACAAGGTTCATTTATCATGTAGGCAGCGTATATCATGATAAAGAGGAAGTCTATCTAACGAAGTTCTCGGCTTGAATCAAAGCATTCTGTATTTTGAGTCTCTTGTATGTTGCTTATCGTATCTGTGCATTCCTGTTGGGTAGATGGGGGTAAGTGTAAATGCTATTCTGAAAACATAAGACCTCTTGTGGACTATGGTTTAAGGCTTGTTCTTACACTGTTAATGTCTCCTTTGAAGGACCCTGAAGACAAGAAGGTCATCATCTGTGATGAGAAGCTGAAGAAGATTTTTGCTGGGAAGGATCGTGTTGGATTTCTTGAGGTCGCCGGGTTAATTAACCCTCACTTCTTGAAATGAAAAGTACGCTCACAGAGTAGCTCTTTCATTTTGCAAGGAATATGCTTCTTGGTTTGATGGGGTATTAAGTAAGGGTAGGAGATCTGCTTTATGCAACTTTAGTATTCTCTTCCGATCGATTTATGGCTGCCTCTGAAGGTTGTTTTATATGGAGTTTTGATGGATAATTTTGCTTAATGAACCATCAGCATTAGCTGCAGGTGTAGTAATTATCGGTATCTGGTTTCTTAATTGCATATTATGCCTATTTAGTTTCATTATGCGCAAATGGGTCGGGCGTTCTTATGTTAATATCCAGTTTAGAATTATAATTGGTGTGCAGTTGAATATCCATTAGTTCCTGAATCATCATATATATCACTTATCTGATGACTCTGAATTCTGATTTTTTTTTTTTGGGTTTCTTATTTTTCATTCCACTCAGCACTAGTTTGATGTCATTTTGATGATGTTTGAAAATTTTGATGAAACTTTGTCTTGGATTCTTCTCTCCATTTCATAGATTCTTGCTTTGCTGAAGCTGGAGCATTCATGGGAATACTATGTCATACATTTTTTTTATTTTTTATTTTTGAAAATTGAGGGAAAATGTTCCTTAAACAACTCTTTCTTCATAGCAATCAATTTTCTTTAGAAGAAATTTTAGGTCATTTTCAGGCAGCTGTGTGTGCTATTATTTCACGGGTGCTCCTTTAAACTTCCAATTTTTTTCCAAATTTGACATGTGAAATTCATTTACTTTTAAATTGCTTCAGCTTATTTCTTTCATTTAAAACTCTCATGCCAACTATAGTTAATAATTTGTTTCTCCCTGTGATGTGTCTTGGACTAACAGACTCCGGTCTCTGAACTCCGTCCTTGCAACAAGCTATAACACCTTGCGGATGAAAGAAGTAACCTATAAGATAAGAATAATCAAAAGGACTGGTGAGTATGTTCCCAGAGACTCTACGATTAGGGGTGTCAATTGTGCCCAAGGACCCAGACTGCCCGCCCTGCACTCCAAAATATCCGATTTGGATCTGAGACTCATTTTTTTATACCCAAATCTAATTAGGCTTTGGGACTCACTGATTATCAAAGCAAGTAATAATTGATTTAAAAGACCCACTAAGACTCACTAAGACTCCAACAAGACCCATTATGGCCCAAACAAATAACAAGATTTCTCTCAAACTCACTAAAACTATGTTAGGTCCAAATTCAATTTTAATTATATATCTTTGTTTATAAACAGATTGCAGTAGGATTAATGGTCTTTCAACAAAACTTTGTATTCTCTGTAGTTTTTAATATGCTATTGAAATTTTCTAGTTTTCTTTCTCTATTTATAATTCTAATTTTGTAATTTGACAAAACATTTTGTATTATATCTAGTGTCTAAATCACGAAAAAGGGTACTAATTTATCTTTTTAATACATAATTTTTCTTTTTTTGAAGTGACACAATGCTTTTTCTAATAAAAAAGAATAATATAATGCACATCTTATTCGCAGAGCAAGAAAAAAAAATTAAACTCTATAAATCTAAATTCCTTTAATTTTTACTCGTCCAAAAAATTAATTATTCCAAAGGCAGTGATTTCTGTCCCGTAAATTATTTTTTTCCAAAGTGTGCTTTTTTCTGTCTGTAATTTATTTTTCCAAAGGTAATTTTTTCTCGTCTAAAATTATATTTCGAGCTTACCAGAAAAAAAATATTCCAACACTTTCTTCTTCAAATCCCAGGGAAAAAAAATCAAAATTAAAGCCCAGAAAGATCAAATCAAATCCTCATTTTCATTTCCTCAAAAAAAAAAAATTACCATATTTCCTGTCTCCTATATTAATCTTTTTACCCCCTTGAAAAAACAAAATTAAAAAAAGAAAAAAAGAAATTTCCAGACTGTTTAGATCCAGACTCATCCAGACCTAACATAGTTGGATTTGGATCTTAAGTGAAAAGGTCCAGACCCAATATAATTGGATTTGGACTCAAATATTTTTTTGGTGAGTCTGGGTCTGGATCCAAAATTATGGACTCAATAGACTCATTTGACACCCCTATCTACGATCCCCAAGTTAACTTTGAGAGAGAGACATAGAAAGCTCAATGTCCAAAGGCCAGTAATCAAAGTGTCCCAAAGCAGTAAAAGATACCTAATAGTTATAGTAGATAAAATTCAAAGAGTATATTAGTTATTAATTTGATTCGGATTATACTTACCATAAGTGTTATAGTCGAATAAGGTTAGGGAAACACACTCCCGTGAAGAGTTGAACTTTATAATAGTTGAAATAAACCAGGACATGTCTAATTCGCACATGTCAATAAGTGTTGGATCGGGTCGACCCAGATTAGGAGCAACTCGGGACCCCAATATGGATTTTGAGCAAGAACCCACCATAAGCCCCCAAGACTTCAAGTGAATTTGCCTGAAGGTGAGGTCTTGAAAAAGTATCAAGAGGTACGAGATAAAGAATCCTTAAGACCCTAAAGCTCGAGAAAATGTTCAACAAATTTGCATTGTTTAAATTGTACTCTTCGGGTAAAGTATCTCGATCGTTTCGACCTCTGGAATAAAGTAGCAGAATATTATTATTCAACCTTGGGCATATTCAATACGAGACATTCGAGAGTGATCAAATGTGCAAAGTCAAGATATTGCGAAATGAGTTCGGGAATTGAAATTCTACCAGGGTGTAATTTGCAAATTTTATGGGTTGTCACTCAAAAAGTGCTCGAAGAGATCCTTTATGAAACGTATGTCTTTATAATTTCTTAAAGACGAATTGCTTCATATTCTACCAATGTATAACGTTCATGTGGGTAATAAAGCACTATGAAATAATGCTTTTAATTTTGGATAGTTGATCTTGAACTATTTTGAAAATTGTGGACTTTGATTTGGTTGTACTTGAACTATTTTGGATAATGTGAACTTTGATTTGGTTGTTCTTAAACTATTTTTGATTTTTTTCGGATTTGATCTCTTTGCAAAAAAAGCACGTGAGCCTACCCGTTTGCCCGCGAACATTCGGCAAGCAATTACGTGCACTCCTTTTAATGACTTGTTAAAAAAAGTGGGAGTACCCGCCCCGTTAAAGGTCATCCCTTGACGGGCGTACATACTAATTATGAACAATGATTTACAACCACATCTTACTCTATACAAGGAAAATAGTATAATCAAGTAATTGATTCCGAAAATGAGGAGAATTAGAGATCTGTGAAGAAATTCAGGGAGAAAGAATACACATATTAACAGATTTCTACTTTATTACAATAATGAATAGTAAAAAACCAAAACAAAACAAGAAAGGCAAACAGAGATTATGGAGGAGAAGAAAAATGGGTCAAGCCCACTTGGCTAACATTGACATGCAGCCAGCACCAGCGAGAAGTGAAGCATTTGCTCCTAATTGAAGCTTTCCATTGCTTAGCATTCTTGGGTTCATGAAGTCTGCAGCAAGAAGGTCAACGAGAGCCATGTAAACTAAAATTCCAGCAGATGCCGAATCAAAGATTCCTTGAACAATCAAAGACGTTGGGCTGTTCTCCTTGTACACATTTCCTATTCCAATGCCGATTGCTATTCCCATTGGTGTTGTAAGTGAGAAGAAAACAGCCATAACTGTAACAGCACGGTTTTTGAATTTCGCCTGCAGTTTGGAGTGTACCTCAATAGCAGCTAAAAAAGATTCATTGCCAAAACCTATTTATGTTTTAGAAGAATGATTCAAAATCTACATTTTCAAAAAGTTCCATCATAATACAATTTATATTTGGTAGACTTAATCCTTCCGTCAGAAACATCAGTCAACTGTTAGTTTGAAATTTGGATTTGGTCAGCGCTAAAGCTATAAGGGGCATTTTCGATTTTTTCTTTTAAAACCCCCTCCTACAACTCAATCAGCCCACCAAACATAAATTGTTTTAGGATTTAACTTTTGAAAAATATAGTTTTTAAACTATTTCTTTTTAAAACGCAAATAGTTTTTAGACCTGAGGCGCAAATTTAACTTAAATTAATGACATTGAAACTTTTTTTAAGTAACAGTGAAAACACTTTTAAATAACACTTGTGAATAACGGTGGAAACACATGTAAATAATCAACTAGTGAGTGGTGATGGTAGAGAAAACCAAGAATAAGAAGGATAGATACCTGAGTGATGCAGCCACCAAGTCCGATACCTTCGAAAAACTGATGGAAAGTCAACGCAGCGACGAGAGGCCTAATTGTTTTTGGACTATCAGAAGCTCCTAATGCAATCCCAATAATTACGGAGTGTACGATTATTCCCAATTCCAAGACCTATTTGTCACTCACCAAAAATACAGAATTAGTAAAAACAAAATTAAAACTACACAATTTATGAATAATTGAATACCCAAGGCCTATAGGTAAAAAATTATTATTTTGTCACTTAACAAAAAGGAAAGGGATTTTAGAATCAAGATCATCCGGATAAAGAGGGGTATTAGTGTAAACTTTTTCCGAGATAAAATAAATAATTTCAATTATGCCATCTAATATTGAATTTAAAATTTTAAAATTTTAAATTTAAAGTATTAATCAACTCTCTCTCCAGTATATTGATAGAAGTGTCGACACCTTTAGTGTGTATATAATGAAATACCGATTAAAATGATACCAATTAAGTAATTACAATATCATTATTAGTGAATCAAGCAATTTGTTATTTACGCATAATTATGTTGAGAGATTGACCCACAGAGATGGTGTGAAAGATTTACAACGGAAAAAAATATAGAGATTACCCATACTAAATTTTTTTTAACGGGAGAGAAAAAATATTTTAGGATGAATAATTATTTTTCTCGTATTTTAAGTTTAAAATATTCCTAAAATCTTATATATACCCAATTTGATCCCGATCGAACTGATACATTTAGAAGTATCCAAAAAAAATTACAGAATTAGTAAAAACAAAAAGGAAACTACAGAACTTAATTAATCACGTGATTATTATGCCTTGGATAAATACTTGAGTAAACAAAATTAATAAATTAAGGAATAACATTAAGAACAGAGTTTTTCAATAAGTACTTATTGAACAGGACTGATTGAGAAAATCAACTAGATTTTGCAAAGAAAGCGATTTTTAAACTCCTCTAGGTTTGAAGTCAACCCCGAATCCCTTCGAGGACCAGGTATTCGACTCACCAGTATACGATTGGGTTGAGCACAGTTTCAAAACAATGCTCGCTAGTAAATAGTCTAGCGCACCAAATAAAATATATGGCATGAAACAACATTATCGTGCTAAGAAAAAATTAATGAGTTTTGACCAAGGACGAAGCCATGACTTTTAAATTAATGGGGGTAAAAAACTACAATAGTATTCCGAACTACAGAATTTGAAAAAATATTACTAATTACATATAAATGTTTTAAAAATCTCGCCCCCACCCGCCCCTTGTCACCGTCCCTGGTTTTGACTAATCATATAGTTTCATGTTATACAATTTAATTGTTTTACTAACTTTATAAAGTGCATTGGAAGATCTTGAGCCCTACAAAGTTGAAGTATGACTCGCATGACTTGTTTTCATAGGCCCAAAATTATATTTGTATCGTAAATTTGTACCCGAAATTAATTTAATTTTTTTTAAAATTATTTCAGTGTGTGATTAGTAAATTGAAACAAGAAAATACAGTTTCACAACAAATTAAGCAAATTCTGGGGAAGAAGTGGCAAAAACCTCTATATATATATACCAACACTTGGAGAAATACCTTTCGAGATAATTATATTATTCTTAGAGGCTTAGAGCACCACAATTCAAAGAGCAAATATTACCTGCGATATCACACGGTAACGAAGTTCAGTGGATAGAGAATCTCCATCAATGGAGATTACCGGACCATGCGCATGTCCATGAGTAGTATGAGTATGAATATGATCTTCACCAATTCTTCTCTCTTCATCACTTTCCACTCCCTGAACAATATTATTATTCTTCGAAGACTTTCTATAATGAGACGTTGCATAAACGTCCACCATTAGGGTTCCAATTGCAGCCACCATCGCAACAAATCCAGCAAACGGGAAATTTCCCCAAGGATTTTGGCTCAAACATGGCGAAGTTAAACTCTCAAACGCATCCGGAAGAACATGTATAAATCCCGTGGCTAAAATAACACCAGCAGCAAAAGCTTTAATGACGAAGAATAAATTGTTCTCAGGACTCAAAGCTGGGATTTTCTTTCCTAATACAGGAAGACAAACTCCAATCAGGCTCGCCACAAGGATTGAAGCTATGGCTCCTAATTTATATTTTAGGGCTTTACTTCGATTGCGATCTTCTTGATCTTCTTGATCACATGTACATCCTCCAAAAACTGCAGATGGAACAAGTATCAAAAGGGATATGAAAAGAAGCTTTTGCTGATGATACTTTGTCATGAGATTTTCCTTTATTTTTTTTTGGATAAATGTGATTAATGATGTGACAAAATAAACATAGACTTTTATACTACTATGGAAGGAGAACTATAGAATACAAAGTCAAAGTTGAGAGTAACATTTTACTAAGAGTTTTATAAGTATACAAAGTGTGGTGAAGACATTATGAAGCCATCGCTGCATAACATATTGACTTTGCATTTCAAAACAACCAATAGAACGTTGATAAATCCAACGAAATTTTTAGATATTAATTTGGTTTAATATATTTCAGCTATGGTTGGTAGAGGAGAATTCAACTAAAACAAAGATAAGAAGAAATACTAATGTTAAATTGATTCTATGTAGAGTTTAAAATTTTAAAAGAAACATTCACTTTACAAAATTAATTCCCTAATTTATTTATTTTTTTACAAAATTAAGTATAAAAAGATCTAATTTTTTGTTTTGTTTTTGAGAGGATTGGATCTAAATATTTTTTAACCATATATAAGGAATTAAAAGGAATTAATTAAAAGATAGTTTATATGAAAAGTCTTTTCTGAGGTTCAAGAAGATTTGACCCCGCTAGGTCATATTGTTAGCCAACTAAGAATATTGTTGGGGTCTAATATAGTTAATTTATCTTTTAAGCACATATATTATAACATTTATGTTGATATATTAGCCAATTACGCAATGAGGCTTAAAACCTCTTCTCAATGGTTTGGAAAACCACTGAGTTTTCTCTTACCACATGTACATCATTAAATGATATATAAATGCATTTTTATTCAAAAAAAAAAAAAAAGCCTTTTCTTTTTGGAAGGAGGAAAAGGTCTATTTGATTAGAAGGAATATATGATCAAGTAACTCTACTGATTAATTAAAAAAGATTTTGATATAAATGATAAGGATGTCGACATAATGGCAAGAAGAGTAACAAAGTCCAAGGCAGATATTCCTTAAAAACAAATCCAAGACATAATAGTTATAGGATTGTCAAATTCAATAAACAACTGTAGATTCGCTCGGTACGATTATCTGATGGGTCCTAGTGGTGGCTCCAATGGGTAGAATGGGGGCGATTACCCTTACAAATTTGAAAAGCCGCGTATTTACTTGTCGAATATTTTTTTTAATAAGAAATTTATTAAAATACTACCTTCACTCCTTAATATAAGATTTTCATTATATATTGGGAAAATTAAGAAAGTAAAAATCAAATTTTTTTAATAAAAATATCAATATCACTCTCTTAAATAAAATTAGTGGTATAAAAATTATATTTAAAAGAAAAATATTTGTATTTTAACTAACACAATATTTTATTTTTTTGCTTTATTAATTTTCGCAACGACTAATAAAAGTCTTATATTAAAGGATGGAGGGAGTATTAGTTTTCATCCTCCCAAAAATCATTGATATTTTGTGTTTGATTTTATATATATATATATATATATATATATATATATATATATATATATATATATATATATTTCGCTTTCTCAATAGGAAAACACTGAACCTGCTTCTATTGATAGGGCAATTAATCGTTTGTACCCGTCTGTATACTCATTTTTGTGCCCAATCAATCACAATTCACCATGTATTTATATAATTTAAAAAAAAATGATCATATGGCGTGTTAAGAATAATAGATTTATTATATTAATAGATTTTTAGTAATTACCTATTATGGTTTCTTAGAGTTAGATTATTATTTGTTTCCTTATTTAAATAGAGTTACATTGTTAAGTAACTTCTCTTTTTGTTTAGAATTCTCCTTGTATTTATATGAGAAATTTCCCTTGTTAAATTAATCAATTCAAGATTATTGATTCCATATATTCTTTCATGGTATCAGAGCAAGGTTAAAATAACCGCTCAAAATTCATAGCAGAAAACCTTTGATTTCCAAAGGAATCCTTCTGTTTTCTTTTTTTGTTAGGTGTTGTTAGTCATGGCCGACACAACTCCAGCCAAGAAAAATCAACAAGAGACATTGTCTCTTACCAATCCCAACTCCCCATATTACATATCCAACAATGACAATCCAAGCATGTCAATTACTCCTATTCTATTTGATGGAGACAATTTTAGTTCATGGATATCCGTCCTTGAAAATAGCTTGCAGGTTAAGACCAAGATGGCTTTTTTTGAAGGATCCTTAGCTCGGCCTTTTGATCCTAACATGGCCCAAGCTTGGGATCGATGCAATTCACTAGTTAAAGGATGGATAATGGCATCCGTCGAACCAAAGTTTAGGAGTATGCTGACCCATGCAAAAACTCCCAATGATATGTATGCCATTTTAAAAGCTCGTTACGCTCAAGAAAATGGACCCAAAATTTATCAGTTACGAAATCAAATTCAAACTCTTAAACAAGGGTCACTGGGAGTAACTGAATATTTTGGAAAACTTGAGACGTTGTGGGAACAGCTGCATCGTTATATTCCGCTCCCGGTGTGTGGATGTGAAGACACAACCGCCGCTTTGATTCGTCAACGAGAAGAAGAAAAAGTAATTCAATTTTTACTCGGTTTGAATATGAATTTTAAAACTATAAGGAGCCAAATCTTGAATGTGGATCCATTGCCGAGTTTAAACAAAGTCTTCTCAAGTGCGTTAAGAGAAGAGAATCATCACTCTAGCACGAACGAAATCGAGACAACCGGTAAGATGGAAGGAGCCGCCTTGCCGCACAAAATTTTCAAAGTTAGCCCCTATGGTTCTCGGGGCAGCTTTGTGATGTTTGTGGCAAAACTGGCCACACAAAAGAATCCTGCTGGCACCTATATAGAAGGCCATCGGAATTTAATGGCAAAGGAAGAAGGGGCAACAATGGTGGCCGGAGTAGCCGGAGCAGCAGAGGCGGACGCAGTGGTGGCTCATTCCAGCCGGCTATGGCTAACAATCTTTACAGCCCCTTTTCCGGTTCAGGTAACCCCCATGTGAAGGACACTGGCGGCGGACCACTCTTCACCGGACCAACCGCGAGTTCAGGCGACTCAGTCGGCGGCCATGATCTCAGCAACGGCAGCGGGAACTTCACATCAACAGGGACGGCCTATTCTGCAAGGAACAAAGATTTGGGCCAAACAATGGGCCCATCCATAGGTCACTCTCCAGATTCAAATTTGGGTCAAGCCCAAATATCACAAATAGCCTATGAAGTGGCTAATATACTCAAAGGGGGTAAGAAGGATTTTGTTATGCTTGGTAAGAAATTTACGCTCCCATGGATTTTGGATAGTGGTGCTAGTCATCATATGACTTCCGATATTTCTATTATTGACAATTTAAATTTTTTTCATCCACCCATTAATCTTTGCTTGCCAAATGGAACCGTTTTCATGGTCAATCAATGTGGCACCGTCAAATTTAGTCCGAATATGGTGCTTCACAATGTTCTTCATACCTCATCTTTCACATGCAATCTTATACCCATTTCAAAATTGACAAAGCAATTACAATGCTATTTTGTGTGTTTTGATGGTGTTTGCTTTGTACAGGACCCAATCCAGAGGAAGATTTTTGCTAAGGGGGTTGTTTGTGATGGAGTTTATCGGCTGACTGACGTAGCATCTCAAACTGCAATTGTCGGAGCAGCCCATAGCCAAAGTACCACCGAATTATGGCATAGGAGACTCGGTCATCCTTCTTTTTCAATTTTAGACAATTTATCTTTAAAGAATAAACTTAGTAGTTGTAGACCTATTAATCCATGTGATATTTGTCACAAAGCCAAGCATATTCGTTCTTTTTTTCCTAACAGTACTAATAAAGCTTCCAAGCCTTTTGAATTAATTCATTGTGATCTTTGGGGAAAATGTGCTACTCGTTCACTCACAGGGGCCCATTATTTTTTGTGTATAGTAGATGATTTTTCACGTGCTATATGGGTCTATTTACTTCATGACAAAACGGAAACTAGGAAAGCATTCATCAACTTCCATAACATGGTTCAAACCCAATTTAACTGGACTTATCCAACGGGTTAGGAGTGATAATGGTTTAGAATTCATCGCTAAGAGACTATTTTTCAAATAAAGGGATACTTCATGAAACATCTTGTGCTGCCACACCGCAAAGAAACGGGAGAGTTGAGAGAAAGAATCGTCATATTTTAAATGTAGCTCTCGCCTTAAAAATTTGAGTCGGGGTTATTTTTTCAATTTTGGGGGAATGTATCCTTACTGCTACATACCTTATAAATAGGACTCCTAGTATGCTACATAAGGGTAAAACACCCTTTGAAGTTCTTTTTCGGGAAAAACACCTTCATATACTCATCTTCGTATTTTTGGGGTGTCTCTCATTATACTCGTATTCTTACTAAAGATAAATTTAGTGAAAGATCCGTTAAGTGTATTTTTTCGGGGATATCCAATGGGGCAAAAAGGATGGAAAGTTTTTGATTTACAATCCAAAAAAATTATTATATCCAGAGACGTTCACTTTTACGAGCATATTTTTCCCTTAAAGAATGATGAATTTTCAAATTATTTAACTGAGCCCCTATCTCCTACCTTAGATTTTCAGTTTGGTCCTTCAGCCTTAGACCTACCCGACATTTTTCTTGAGCCCAGGAGTCCAGATGCTGATCTGGCGGACTCCCCACAGCCCAGCTCTCCCAATTCCAACTTGTTCCGGCCCAATATCTCTAAAGCCCAGTCACCACATAATGTTCCGCCTGGGCCCCCTGATCTGGCGGACTCTCCCAATCCCACCCAGCTCCGGCCCAATGTCTCTGAAGCCCAGTCGCCCCCTGCCTCCCATAATGTTCCGCCTGGGCCCCTCTTCCAACCCTCACCACAGGCCCCTTCAGCCGAGCCCATGCAATTAGACATTGGCCCTCCAGCACCTTCAGCCCCTTATCCCTTAGGCAGTCCAAATATTCCTTCCACAGACACAGTGCAACTTGTCTCGCCTAAACCGCTCCGCCGATTTGAGAGGCCAACAAAGCAGCCCGGACATTTGAAAGATTTTGAGTGCTATGCAGCTGCTGATCTCTCACAAACATCCTCCTTAGTGGAAACTTCCTCAGGTATTCCTTATCCTCTCCATAATTTTTTGACTTATGAAAATTTCTCTCATTCACATAAATTGTTTCTAGCTTCTATTTCTTCCGGTTTTGACCCCAAAAATTATTTTCAAGCTATACAATATCCGGAATGGCGTAAATCGATGAGACAAGAGTTAGCCGCTCTTGAGAGTAACAATACTTGGGTCCTTACCCCACTTCCTCCTGGTAAAAAATCTGTTGACAGTCGTTGGGTTTATCGTCTTAAGTATCGCTCTGACGGGTCCATTGAGCGACCCAAATCTCAATTTGTGGCTAAAGGTTACTCTCAAGTCGAGGGGGAGGATTTTACCGAAACATTTGCTCCTGTTGCGAAAATGACCACTGTTCGTTGTCTTTTGACATTAGCTGTTTCTCAAGGTTGGTTTCTCTATCAGATGGATGTCAATAACGCATTCCTCCATGGTGATTTGAAGGAAGAAATTTATATGGATCCTCCTTTGGGACTTTATTTGCCTCAACCCAATTTATTTTGTAGGCTTAAGAAATCCATCTACGGTTTGAAGCAGGCAGGAAGAAATTGGTTTTCAAAGTTAACAAACACTTTGCGAAAGTTCGGTTTCAAACAATCACCAGTTGAGCACTCTCTTTTTATCTATAGGCAAGGAAGCATTATTTTGGTTGTCTTGGTCTATGTTGATGATATAATTATTGCTGGAAATAATTTACAAAAATGCAATGAGTTAAAAAAATTTCTCAATGCTATTTTTAAAATTAAAGATCTGGGAATACTTAAATATTTTTTGGGAATTGAGGTTGCTCATTCTTCACGGGGATTGTTTTTTAGTCAGCGAAAGTATGCTCTAGACATTTTGACTGAATGTGGTTTATCTGGAGCAATGCCTATCAACACACCAATTGAGTTGCAACATAAATTATCCGATGAAGATGGTGAAGTTTTTAGTAATCCAGGACGTTATAGAAGACTAGTTGGCAGACTTCTTTATTTGACTATTACAAGGCCTGACATCACATATGCTGTCAACATTCTAAGTCAATTCATGCAAAAGCCTAAAGACAGACATTGGGAAGCGGCAATCAGAGTTGTTCGATTCATCAAAGGCAATCCAGGCAGAGGGATTTTATTACCCAAGAATAATCCCAATTTAAATTTAATTGCATATTGTGACTCTGATTGGGCAGTATGTCCGATGACGAGGAGGTCTATTACAGGATATTTTATCAAGCTTGGTAATGCACCTATCTCTTGGAAGTCCAAGAAACAACAAGTTGTATCGCGTTCTTCTGCAGAAGCGGAGTATCGATCCATGGCGAATACAACTAGTGAATTAACTTGGCTTCGTGAATTGTTCAGATTCCTTGGAGTATCGCTTGGTTTAGCTAAGCTATTTTGTTATAATCAATCCGCCATTTACATTGCTACCAATCCTGTCTTTCACGAACGTACAAAACATATAGAAATTGATTGTCATTTTGTTCGTGAAAAGATTGATAAAGGGGATCTTGTTACCTATCACATTGGTACACATGAGCAATTGGCAGATATTCTTACTAAAGCCTTAACTCAAAAGCAATTCGATTATCTAGTTTCCAAGTTGGGTGTTCTTGATTTACACACTCCAACTTGAGGGGGAGTGTTAAGAATAATAGATTTATTATATTAATAGATTTTTAGTAATTACCTATTATGGTCTCTTAGAGTTAGATTATTATTTGTTTCCTTATTTAAATAGAGTTACATTATTAAGTAACTTCTCTTTTTGTTTAGAATTCTCCTTGTATTTATATGGGAAATTTCCCTTGTTAAATTAATCAATTCAAGATTATTGATTCCATATATTCTTTAATGGCGAATTTTTACTGGCTAGGCACAAAAATAAATACACAGACGAGTACAAACAAGTAGCGGGTTGGTGAAAGTCATAATTGTTTCCCGTTTTCTTTGACAATAATAATTTCGTAGCTTGTTTGAAAGAAAATGAGATGAGAGGAAATCTATATAAATAGAGAAAAAAAGCTTCAGTCGTCCCTCAATTATTTTTATTTCGCCTTCATAGTTCTAGTATATTTTTTCTGCCTAAAGAAACTTCTAAAAATTTACGGTTAGCCTAAAGAGTTTTTTTTTTGGTCAAAATGTGATGAAATTCATCAATTTCAGAGGTAAAATAATCATTAAACAAATACCCTCTTCTTCTTCATCATCACAGTCACCTCTTTCACCAGCTACCACTTCCCACCGCCGGCCACCACCTTTGTCTCTTCCTCCACCTTCACCACCACCACTTTCCAAATCCAAGTACGTAGAACCAAACTAAATTCACAACTTGATATCATAAACATTCCAACAAAATTATACATTCCACATTTCATATAAACAAGCACATTCATATATTACCCACATAGAAAAAATCTAATAATTCGATAATAAAAGAAAAACTCACCATTAAAAATCCAATCTTGGACCCTTTCAGAAAAGGGTTCACACAATTGATAAAAAAAAAGTGACCAAAAATTAATTAGATTTTTTCTGCCCAAAGAATCCTCTACAAATTTACGGTTGGCCAAAAGAGTCTTTTTTTCGTCAAAATATGATGAAATCCGTCAATTTCAAGGGTAAAATAGTTATTAAAAAAATCCCATCTTCTTCCTCATCACAACAACTTCCTCCACCGGCCACCACTTCCCACCACCTCCACCTCCACCTCCACTTCCACCTCCACCTCCACCTCCACCACCACCACCACCACTAGAGGTGTGCAAATTCGGTAAAAAACTATTTACCGATCGACTTCGATTTGAATTTGGTAAATCGAATTCGGTAATTCGAATCATATCGAATTCGAAAACTTCGAATCCGGTTCGAATACGGTATTTGATTTTAGTGCAATCGGTAATACCGATTTCGAATTGAAATCGGTGAATACGGTCGGTATTACCAAATTCGAATTAAATTTCGTATTATAATATTATTTAAATATATATTTATTTACATAGATATTTATAATTTTTAGAAGAATATTTTAATAAAAATTACTGTTAAAAAATAATATTTAATACCCACTAAAAAAAACTTAATATTTAATACCCACTAAAAAAATCTTACTATAACTAGTCTCTTACTCTCTTTGTTGCCCTAAAATCTAACCCTAATATTCTTCTAGGAGCAGCGCCGCTGCATTTTCTTTCCAAAAATGAAACCACCATCACCCGTACATCTCTCCAAATTTGAAGAAAACTGCAGTTCACCCCTACTCCTCAGTCCCTAGCAGAGCAGAATCCACCAACGCCGCCGTCCAAGTTCAAGTTTAGTTGTTCAGGTACTTTGTTCAAAAGCTTGAGAACATTGAAAAAATGGGAAAAATTGATCTTTGAACTGAGAACGTATTGATAATGATTGGAGTGGGGAAAAAATTAATCTTTGACTCTGTCTTAGCAAAAATTCATGGGCTTAGTCTCTGTCTTAAACTTGAGAATATTGAAAAAATGGGAAAAAATTGATGTTTGTCTCTATCTTAACTTTGGAAGCTTGTTGATTACAGGGTAATTATGTCTTCCGATTTAGAGGACGAGTTGGAACATGAAACATCATCTCCGTATTCGGATAGTGGTCAAGAAGCTGGTAAATGTTTGAAAAGAGGAGAGTACTGAAGAGATTCATGGGTGGAAACTCGTTCCAAACACCCATGAGTCCTCCCCTGAAGGATCCGCTCATACGTAAACGAATCGAAAACAGCAAGAATTACAAGAAATAGGACTTACGTTTCTTGGCTACAGAATATGATTCTTGAATGGAAGATTACATCTTTATGCTCTCAACAATGATCATCTTGAGTCTTCCCTTGCGGAACTACTCCCTACCGGTATCCACGCGACGAAACGGGCAGCGAGTGCTAGCTCTTCGATTTTTCTAAATTTCGGGAATTAGGGAGAAAGGGAGCCAGAAACAGTTTTCTGGATTTCTTGGTATTTCGGCTGAAAAATCTCACCCTAGGGTTTCGGCCAAGAGAGGTTTATATAGGGAGTGAGAGGTTGTTTCCAGAACAACTCCCACGTCCGCTCCACCTCTTCTGGCAGTGGGAGTCTTTAACTCCCACGTCCCCTAGACTTCTGCTGGTAGTGGGAGTCCCTATCGGATAATAACTCCCACGTAATCCCAGCTATACCGAAAATGCCCCTTATCTCTAATTCGAATAATAACTCTTTATTATTCTCAGAAAAATGAGTCAGATACAATGAACCTAGACACATTCTAGATTCATTGAATCTGGACATGAAGCTCGTTAGCTCGTCTATGCGTGTGACCCTGTAGGTTCATATCACAATGGCAATGAAAACACACTTAGTAGAAGTGTGTGTTCATAAATCACAAGCGGTCCCTAGCAGGACATTGTGACTACCCAAAGTGAATGAATTTACGGTGGAACCTAATATCAACCCACTATTTAATCCCTTTGTCTCGCGATATCCTAATTAAGCATATGACATGGTAGTCGTCACCCTTATTAAGCTTAATTGTATTTATGCTCGATCTCCAGGTAGAATGTTCCAACAAACTTAATAACCACTTTATTAAATACATTTGAGCACGGCCATGCATTTAAACAATCTTTCCCTATCGAGGGGCCCATGGATATCTCTCTCTAATAAGAGAGGGACAAATTCCTTACAATGCCTCTCACATTCAAGCCATGATAGGACACTACATCCGATCATCAGTCGTATTGATTACTCGATTAAAAGCATCATACGACCGAGTCAAAACGTGGCTCCATTCATGCTAGAATCAAATGGAGACATAAGGTCTAAGGATTCTAAAATAGTATTGAGGAAGTAATACTTATGACTAAGGACCATGAAGTATTACTTCTCCAACACATCACGTCCGATACGATATATCTCAATACATTGCATCTATGATATGATTTGTACTCATTACACATGATTAGTAAAACGTAATCATCATTCAAACATCATACTAGTTTTATTTCATTGTAAAATAGATTACATAAAACTAGGGACAACTAGAATAGTAATTACATAAGCAAATGAGTTTTACTATCAAATCACGCATTTGATGTTCATAAGCAAAATTAACTATTCATATGAAATGCTCAAATAGATATAAAACGTACAACATATGCTAATGGTCCTAGGGCACTACTAACATTCTCCCACTTGCCCTAGGTCCAATCATACATGATCCTCAATCCCATTGACATAGTATGACTCTCATGTTTAGGCTGTGGGAGTGGCTTGGTCAATGGATCTGCAATGTTGTCGTCTGTATGAACTTTACAAATACTAACGCCTTCTCTGTCGATGATCTCTCTAATCAGATGGAAACGCCTGAGAATGTGTTTGGATCGTTAGCGAGATCTAGGTTCCTTAGCTTGTGAAATGGCACCAAGTACTATCACAATAGAGGTCCACCGGGTTCACAATGCTAGGGGACGACACCTAGTTCATCAACGGACTTCCCGATCCAAACAGCTTCTTTAGTCGCTTTCGTGAGGCGACTAGATACTCGACTCTGTTGTAGAGTCGGCCACGGTTTCTTGCTTTGAGCTCTTCCACTCACAAAGCACTTCCATTCAAACAAAACACAAAACCAGATTGTGATCTATAATCATCTACGTCGGTCTGGAAGCTTGCGTCCGTGTAGCCATTTACAACTGGACTTCCTTCCCGACATCCAGTAAAAGTAAGAACATATTTTTTAGTCTTTCTCAAGTACTTAAGAATTCTCTTGACTGCAATCCAATGTGACTCTTCAGTGTCGATTGATATCTGCTAGTCATACTTAAAGCAAATGAGACATCCAGGGCTAGTGCATATCATGGCGTACATAATAGACTCCAATGGTCAAGCATATGGGATCTTACTCATGCGCTCTTGGTCCTCCCTTGTGGAAGGTCCTTGAGTTCTCGCTGAGTTTAATGTCATGTGACATGGGTAAGAATCCCTTTTTGGAGTCTTGCAACCGAACCGCTTTCAGTACCTTGTCAATGTATCCACTCTGGCTTAGGCCAATCATTTTGTTAGATCTATCTCTATAGATTCTTATACCCAAAATGTATGTAGCCTCGCCTAAGTCTTTCATGGAAAAGCACTTCCCCAACTAAGCTTTTACGCTTTGTAATGTGGGGATGTCATTTCCAATCAGTAAGATGTCATCCACATAAAGCACAAGGAACACTACTGCATTATTAGTTACTTTCTTATAAACACAAGGCTCGTCTTCGTTTTTTATGAAACCGAATTCTTTAATACGTTCATCAAAGCGACGATTCCAGCTTCGAGATGCTTGCTTCAATCCATAAATGGACCTTTGAAGCTTACACATTTTGCTAGGATTTGTTGGATCTACAAACTCCTCAGGTTGTGTCATATACACATCCTCGAGAAGGTTTCCATTAAGAAACGCAGTCTTAACATCCATTTTCCATATCTCATAGTCATAATATGCAGCTATGACAAGTAAAATCCTAATAGACTTTATCATAACAACAGGAGAAAAGGTTTCATCATAGTCAATAACATGAACTTGTCTATAACCTTTAACTACTAGTCGAGATTTAAAAGTGTGTACATTACCATCCATGTCGATTTTCTTTTTGAAACACCATTTGTTATCAATGACCTTACACCCTTCGGGTGGGTCAACCAAAGTCCACACTTGGTTATCGTACATGGATTGCATCTCAGACTTCATAGCTTCTAACCACTTATCTGACTCAGAACTATGAATTGCTTCTTTGTAGGTAGTGGGTTCATCTTGATCAATTAGTTCAACCTGATGATCATCAGTCACGAGAAATCCATATCTCTCAGGCTGTTGATGTACCCGACTCGACCTCCTTGGGCCTTGTGTCAAAGATTGAAGCTCAGTATCAGCACGTGAGCTTGCTTGAACTTCCAAATTTGGTTCAGATGTTGTTTGGGGATCTTGAATTTCCTCAAGATAGATCTTACTCCCACTATCCTCTTTGGAAATAAATTCCCTTTCGAGGAATAAACCATTACGAGCAACAAACACTTTGTTCTCTGATGGAAGATAGAAGTAATATCCTTTAGTTTCTTTAGGATATCCCACAAACAAACACTTGTCAGATTTTAGGGGCGAGTTTATTAGATAACAAGCGTTTTACATACGCCTCGCACCCCCAAATTTTGAGAAATGACAAACTAGGTCGTTTCCCAATCCATATCTCATATGGAGTTTTCTGAACCGCTTTAGAAGGAACTCTATTTAATATAAATGCAGCAGTTTCTAGGGCGTAGCCCCAAAAGGAAATTGGAAGACTTGTTTGACTCATCATAGATCGAACCATATCTAGTAAGGTGCGATTCCTCCGTTCTGATACACCATTCCATTGTGGTGTGCCAGGAGGAGTTAATTGCGAAACAATTCCACAACCCCTAAGATGTTCGTCAAACTCTTGGTTAAGGTATTCGCCACCTCGATCTGATCGAAGTGTCTTAATACTTTTACCAAGTTGATTTTGTACTTAATTTTGAAATTCTTTGAATCTTCCAAAAGATTCTGATTTATATTTCATTAGATAGACGTAGCCATATCTACTGAAATCATCTGTGAATGTAATGAAGTACTGGAACCCTCCTCTAGCACTTGTGTTTATTGGTCCACAAACATCTGTATGTATGAGGCCCAACAAATCAGAAGCTCTCTCACTTTGTCCAGTAAAGGGAGCTTTAGTCATTTTGCCTAACAAGCAAGAATCACAAGTCTCATAAGACTCTAACTCAAATGATGTCAAAATTCCATCTGAATTTAGCTTTGATATGCGTTTCTCATTTATGTGGCCCAACCGACAGTGCCAAAAGTAGGTCTGGTTTAAGTCATTTGATTTAAACCTCTTAGTATTAATGTTATAGATGGGCCTTTTAATGGAATCATCGAGGTTAAGAACATAAAGCCCATTCATCAAAGAGGCATCTCCATAAAAGATACGATCCTTATGAATGGTACAAATTTTATTCATAATATTTAATTCAAAACCTTCAATATCCAAACAAGAAACTGAAATAATATTCCTACTCAAAGTTGGAACATAAAGACAATTATTCAGTTTTATAATAAGGCCACTTGGCAAAACTAAATTAAATGTCCCGGTAGCTACAACAACAACTCTTGCTCCATTCGCTACTCTCAGGTCCACTTCTCTTTTTGCCAGTGATCTACTCCTTTTGAACCCCTGCACATTTGCACAAATGTGAGATCCACAATCGGTATCTAATACCCATGAAGTAGGAGCAGACATGTTAATTTCAATAACATAAATACCTGGAGAGACAACCAAACCGGCTTTTCCCTTTTTCTTCTCTTTTCCAAATAGAGCTTGTAGCTCCGTTTCCAATGACTCGGTTCATTGCAATGGAAGCAAACTCCTTCCTTTGGTGCCTTGGTCTTGGGTTTGGGCTTGTTATTGCCTTTGCCCTTCTTGGCCATGGGCTTTCCCTTTCCTTTCTTCTTGAAATTCCCTTTTTGAACCATTAAGACTTCAGGGGTCTTCTTAATGTTCGGGCCTCACTGCTGAGCATCCTCGTATTTCGTGTATGGTCTTCTCCATGGCATGCAAGTTGAAGTTCATAACAAATTGGTCATACTCCGGTGGGAGTGAGCCCAAGATCATATCTCGTGGCCATATCATGACCTACTGTGAGCCCCAAGCTTCTCAAGTCGGGTCAAAATAGCCCTTCATCTTAAGAACATGTGCACTTACAGAGGTGCCAGGGGCCATTTTGCAACTATTTAACGCCTTAGTAGTGAGGAATCTTTCATGACAAGCTTGCTCTTGGAACATTTCTTTGAGCTGGCCCATCATCTGGAAAGCCTCAACTCCTTCAAACTGTTTTGAAGGTCAGTGTTCATTGTGACTAACATGAGACAAGTCACATCGTTAGAGTCATCGAAATGCTTCTTCCAAGCATCTCTTTCACCTCTAGGGCGTTGTTTGCAGTGTCGTTCGAGAATGTCCGTATCAAGAACGTATAACTTTCTTTCCCCGCTTAGGACAATCCTTAAGTTGCGGGCCCAATCAAGGAAATTGGTCCCGCTTAGTTTTTCCTTCTCAAGGACGGATAGCAATGAATTGTGTGATGTATTGGTTGCCATTATCTACATTAAATTATTTGCAAAGTTATTAGTTTTGAGCAAAAATATTTTCCACAATTTCAACACTTGATAAATAGTGGGGAAAAATATTTTACAATAGTTATAGGAAAGCTTTGGCTTAACACCCATAATTAAAGTAAAATCATCTAATGGGAATGACATCTATATGTCCCGGCTTTTTCCCATTTTATGCCCTAGGCCCAAAACTATTTTGATGGCCTAGCTAAGTTGAACCATGTCTAAGCTTATGGAAATCACTATTTTCCCATCTCTCTTTGCTTAGATAACCACTTGTCTGTTGCTTTGGCAAGCAGACAAAATGATGATCCAAGCTCAATGAGTGCTTAGAGTATGGTAGACATTTTAAGACTTAGTTAAAACGTTCGGTTTGAATAAGACAGTAAAACGTGTAATACAATTATACAAGCATCTCATGCAATATATAAAGCATAAAAAATTAAACGTGAGATAGCATGGCCTAATCCTATGATGACTCACACGAGCCTTGTGGGAGCCAAAGGTCAATCTAAGTCAATATCCATCTCATGGATAGAGTCTTCGATCCAGCAGCCTCCAGCCTTGTTACATAGTTGCATGGGCATACCCAGCCTTCAATGTAAAGTAATAAAGCTAATCTAAGAAAGTGATTATAATTTTACAACATTGAAAAAACAGCTCGCATGCCGTATTATAAAATTAAAACCAAAAATATGTAAAACAATGGGTATAATAGGCCATGCTATTCACCATGCTAAAATCACATAAAGCACAATGAAATTAACAACGAGTACATATACAAAGTCTTAAGTCAGCGGAACGACGAATCTGCGCGACAACTGTTAGTTTTTCTTTTGAACATCAAATATGTGATTTGATAGTAAAGCTCATTAGCTTAAACAATTACTATTCTGATTGTCTATAGTTTTACGTAATGTCCTTTACAATGAAATAAAACTAGTATGATGTTTGATTGAAGATTATGTTTTACTGATCATGTGTAATGGATACAAATCATATCATAGATGCAATATATTGGGATATATTGTATCGGACGTGATCCGTTAGAGAAGTAATACTTCATGGTTCTTTAGTCATAAGTATTACTTCCTCAATACTATTTGGAATCCTTAGACCTTATGTCTCCATCGTTTCCAACATGAATGGAGCTACGTTTTGACTTAGTCGGATGTTACTTTTAATCGAGTAATTAATACGACTGATGATCGGATGTAGTATCATATCATGGCTTGAATGTGAGAGGCATTGTAAGGGATTTGTCCCTCTCTTATTAGAGAGAGATATCCATGGGCCCCTCGATAGGGAAGACTGTTCAAATGCATAGTCGTGCTCAAATTTATTTAATAAAGTAGTTTTTAATTACCATTTGTTACAATAGTCTACTTGGAGATCGAGCATAAATAAATTAAGCTTTATAAGGGTGACAACTACCTGCCTTATGCTTAATCTGGATATAGCGAGATAAATGGATTAAATAGTGAATTGATATTAGGTTCCACCGTACATTCATTCACTCTGGGTAGTCACAATGTTCTGCTAGGGGCCCGCTTGTGATTTATGAACACATACTACTACTAAGTGTGTTTTCATTGCCATTGTGATATGAACCTACATGGTCACACGCATAGACGAGTTAACGAACTTCATGTCCAGATTCAATGAATCTAGAATGCGTCTAGGTTCATTGTATATGACATTTATTTTTTTGAGAATAATAAAATGTTATTATTCGAATTAGAGATTAATGATGGCATTTTCGGTATTTGGTTTTAGCTGGGATTACGTGGGAGTTATTATGCGATAAAAACTCCCACTACCAGAAGAGGTTGATAAGATGTGGGAGTTAATTTTCGGAACAAACTCTCCGCCTATATAATCTCTTTTGGCTGAAACCCCTAGAGTTAGACTTTTGAGAGTTGAAAAACCCCAATTCCCGAAATCAAATTTCTGCCTTTCTCTTCTCCCTAGATTCCCGAAACACAGAAATAAAGAGTTAGCACTCACTGCTCGTTTCGTCGCGCGGATACCGGTAGAGAGCAATTCCGCAAGAGTAGGCTATTGGTGGCAGCATCACAACATTCGAAATCAGAACCTTTAACAGAAAATCGTAAGTAATTTTCGCCTATTTTTCGATTCTTTTGGTATGAGCGGATCCTTCAGAGGAGGATTCATGGGTGTTTAGAACGAGTTTCTGCCCATGAATCACTTCATACCCACATAGAAAAAAAATAATCTAATAATTAGATAATAAATAAAAACTCATAATTTAAAATCCAATCTTGGGCCCTTTTAGAAAAGGGTTCCATACAAATGATAAAAAAAATTGACCAAAAATTATTTAAAAAAATTGAAAACTCATCTTCTTCTATTTCCTGAAAAGCTGAAATTTTCATCCTTACGAGTTTTTTGGCCTTGGAATTCATCAAATTTGGCATGCATTCATATGAGTTTTTGAAGAAATTATTGGAACTAAAAAATTCATCAAGACTTTTTTCTTTTGATGAATTTTTTGTTTTGGTGTGGGGAGGAGGAAAGAAAGAGGAGTTTAGAGGTTACTGGGTTGTAGAAAAAATTGACAAGAGATGTGGTGGTTGTGGCCGGTGGAGGTGGTGACTATGATGAGGAAGAAGAAGAGGGTATTTGTTAAATGACTATTTTAACCTTGAAATTGACGGATTTCATCACATTTTGACAGAAAAGACTCTTTAGGGTAATAATAAATTTTTAGAGGATTCTTTAGGCAGAAAAAACATACTAGGATTATCGAGGCGAAATGAAAATAATTGGGGGACGATTGTGACAATTTTCTTATATAAATATAATAAAGTTGGGGCTAAAGTCTTTGGAGGCGACATCTAGCAGGTTTTAGATTTCTATCCAATATGGAGCTTACATGTGTTAACTTGAGCATTTACGATGTCCATACGTGTTGTACCCCATTAAGAAATACTAGCTCCGTCCCAAATTGTTTGCAACGTTTCACATTTTTACACTGACCTAGGTAATTCTTAGAAGACATTAATCATGAGGAAGAAAGTCTAAATTACCCCTAATTAATGACTAAAAAATTATTATTAGTGATTAGTTGAGTAATAAATTAGGGGTATAATTAGAAAAATAACAATAAAGATTCATTGATTTCTTAAACGTGACAAACAATTTGAGATGTCTCAAAAAGTGAAACGTTGCAAATAATTTGGGATGGATTTAGTAACTAAAGCTAAAATCTGAAGTTGCTATGTATATTGAATATGAAATAGAAATTCAGAGCATAATTTTTTTTAAAAAAGAAATTAATATCATTAATAAATATTAGGAACTACATGAGGGAGGCGGAATTTTAATGGATCCCCTACCCTTTGAAATGAGGCATCAAGCCTTAGAAAAATTTCAGCTAACCAATGAGCCAGAACATTACAAGACTCGCGGTCATAGAAAAATATAGAGAATAAGTGCCCTATAGTACAAAATTTTATGACCGTATAAGCAAACACTATTACCAAAAAAGCAATAGTAAAATTAGGAGGGGAGATCAGCTGGAAATCTTGTAGAGTAGTTGGCCAGCGACCACGCCAAATACGAACAGAATGTCCGCTCACGATCCTCCATTCGAAGTCATGTTGCAATAAAACTTTATCTTGATGGATGCTTCTCCAAGTTGGAGACGATCGCCCATATCGATTGCTTACAAAAAAAACTTGAAATAAATCCTAACTTAAAACATGGAAAAAAAACCTAACGCTATCATGATATTAATCATGAAGCCAACAAAAGGCTTTATTATGAAAAAGAAAATACTAGTAGAGTTCTGCACCATTCACGAACAAGCGACTCATGGATTTTGGTGGGGCCGACTTGCGGCCTCCACCTTACCTTGGTTAGCTCTAGGAGGCCTCGTTTGAAATACATTAGCAAGTCAAAATAAGTCAACAATTGTGAATAAGTCATCAGAATCGAGTATAGGACAAGCACCACGCGTTGCCCATCCGGTACACCCAATTACAGCTCCGCCTAGACACTTAGAACATTGCTAACGCTATGACACACAATCCCACCACATGAGCTTACTCGTCTAGTCACTCATACTCAGCAATAACGATAGTGGTCCCAGTTATCAACCAAACTAGGAAGGTTCAGTATCAACACGTGGGTTCGAATTCTCCCCGAACGAAAGGACCCGGGTTTAAGGATCCATCCAATCCATTGTATCATCATTCCCCCAAGGGGAACTCCACAAAACCACTACCGTACTTGATGATTTGCCCCATCAAGTGCGGACCCCGAACAGAACAGAGAAGAAGACCACTTGGGTAACAGTAACAGATCAAGACAGAAGGTGGACAGATCCTAATAACTACTCGTTCCTAGAAAAATCTCATTAGGGGGCGACTAGGTCGACCAAACCAATTAGGACTACAAACAAAGACTCCAATTATGATGACTCGATTAACACCCAAATAAAGAAATTACATAAAGACTCCCAACAACCTATAGTTCAAAACAGTTCCAGTAACATTTTATGTGAATTTAACAATTAATGAAAGCAATAGAAAGTCAAATACACCAACATGCTTTAATTCATCAATAAACAGGAATTCAATTAGGCCAAGGCAGTTTATGCATTCAATTATATTTAAATCACATAATTACAAATATCATAACAGCGGAAATCAACAATTCAGAATAGTAATTGACAATGGAAAAGGGGGTCCCCACCGTTACGAAGACGAAAAGGAAGATAGAAATGCGAAAATCAGCCTTGCGGTAAATCACTCCTCGGGGCAAGAACTCGCGATCCGAGCTACTCGGTTGGTAATCCGTCTGCGTTCCCACGAAGCCTCCGAGATTGTCTTCGATTCAGCGTATCCCGCGATGGAATCTTATCTCTCGAACCCCTTCAATCGTCCTCTCGAAGCTTTTGACAGAAGTTCTCTCTTTCTCTCAACTCTCCAAATCGTCTGTTATGTTTATTTTTAATCGTAACGAATTATTATCCCCTATGACCCCTCATGTTAGGAGACTAAAGTTTAGCTTAATTATAAATTAGGTCCCTAGCCATGTTTTAATTACTCACATGTGCCCACACATACAAATAACAGGTAAACGTAAATAACACATGGAAATTGTCATCTAGTACTTAGCACTTAATATGGTATTAAATATAATTCACATATTATGCAATTAAATCAATTAATCACATAAATCAAATTGGGGAAAATCCCGGGTATCACACCTTGCGCTCCGATTTTTTTTGTGAAGAAGAATGATGGTAGTACACGGATGTGTATCAACTACAGGGATTTGAATAAGATAACGATCAAGAATCGATGCCCTCTACCACGTATCGATGATTTGTTTGATCAGTTGAAGGGGCGAAGGTGTTATCTAAGATTGACTTGAGGTCGGGTTATCATCAATTGAGGATTAAACCCGAGAAAATACCGAAGAGTGCCTTTAGAACCCATTATGGGTACTATGAATTCTTTTTTATGCCGTTTGGAATGATCAACGTACCTGCGACATTCATGGATATGATGAACCCGAGTCTTTCGGGATTGTCTGGATAAGTTCATGGTGGTTTTCATCGACGATATCTTGGTCTACTCACCGTCGGATGATGCTCATGAGAAGCAGTTGAGATTGGCATGGGGGAGAAGTTGATAATGGGTCCGGAATTGGTTCAGGTAACTATGGAGAAATTACCGTTAATTCGAGAACAAGTCAAGGCAGACATAAGAGTTGGGGATAAAGTGTATCTTCGAGTTTCACCAACGAAGGGAGTTATGAGGTTCGGGAATAGCGGAAAACTAAGCCCAAGGTATATCGGTCCGTATGAGATTTTGGAGAAGTTGGAGGATTTGGCATATCGTTTGGCCTTGCCGCCAACACTGTCACGGGTACAAAATGTATTCCACGTGTCACAGTTGAGACGGTATGTGCCTGACCCGAGTCATTATTTGGAAACTGAGCCGCTGGAAGATTGAGAAAAAAATTCTTATGAGAAGATGCCGGTTCGGATAGTGGGTAGGAAGGATAAGGTCTTAAGGTGAAGAACTGTACCGCATGGGAAGATTCAGTGGTCCAACCATTCATAATGGGAAGCCATATGGGAGTTGGAAGAAGAAGCTCGGTTGAAGTAGCCTCATCTTTTCGGAGACCATGGTTAGTAAGTTTCGGGGGACGAAACTTTTGTAAAGGGGGGAATGATGTTATACCCGGGACCTTTCGCCTAAGTGAATTATGTGTTATGTGTTTATTTCGTATTCTCGTAATTAATAATTATGCCATGAATTAATTGTTATGTGTTATATGCCCTTTTTATGTGTTACATTTACATTTTATATGTGTGAGGTCATGAGTATAGTTATGTGATAAGTGAGGGACCTAAATTGTAAATAACATAAAATTAAGTCTTCACAAGGGCTGGGATTTGGGAGAGTCTTGGATCACAAGAAAACCTAAAATCTATCAATAGAGAAAGAATGGATAAGAGAAAACTTTCTGTCCAAAATTTTGAGTAGACGGTTGAGGGGGCTACCAGTGTCTGATTTCGACGCACAACATATCAAATCGAAAGAGCTTCGAGTGAGCGCAGAAGGAATGCAATTCGGAGTTTCCAACAGATAGTTATTGCTCCGCGAGCGGGATTGGAAAGTGCAGTTTCGGGTTTCTTTTATTTATTACATTCGTGAGAGGCAAGGACCCCATCGTTTGTATTTCTCTATCTTAATCTTATGTAAACAGTGGACCCCATCGTTGTGTAATTCTCTGTCTAAATCTTATGTAAACAGTGGAGTGATGTTGGGTTATTGATTCAGGACTGTTTGGGAGATTAAATATCGCATATGTAACACCCCACTCCATGAGCATTTTTGTATGTACCCATTTTGAGTCAGCTTCCGATTTGAAATTCAATTTTGATTTGAGAATTATAAAAATGACACCACTTTTATCTTAATAAGTTGAGTTAAAATTTAACAAGATTAAATGTGCAAGTGAGATGTGATTTTATAATTAAATAAAAATAAAAATAATAGAACAAAATGTGTTTTGTAAGAAAGACACTTGTCTAATTCTTAATGCCACTTGGTAAAAATTTCTTGCCACTTGTAATGATCACCAATAATCTTCCATAATATTTAAGGCACAATTACCGTCTTTCTCTTCGGCTTCCCTAGTTGTCTTCTGTAGTCGGCTTCCCCGAGGTATGTTAATCTTTTTCCTAATTCATTATTATTATTATTTTGTTGGTTCTTCTACGGATTTTGGAGCTTAAAGTTAAGGCTCAATGATATGACCTACAGGCTAGATATTAAGTGTAGGAAAAAGTGTTGGAAAATATATATTTTATTTATTTATTAGTATTTTCCTTATGGATTTTAAAAGAAAGGCTTGGAAATCTTTGATTGTTAAGTGGTTTTTTTTCAGATTCCTGATGGATGTAAGACTAATTTAAGCATATATATAACACCTATTAATTTTTGTGCTAAATATGTAAATGGATCTATAGAAATTATTTTTGTATACATTTGATAAACGTCATTCTTTCAAGAAATCACTCAAAATTATTAATACTAGAATTATTATTATTTATGTAAGTAAATAAGTTTTAGCTAGAAATTCTCCTAGACGATCCGATTAAGATGGATATGGGATAGTTTCACAAACTAGAACCTTGTACCGTTAATAAAGTTTGATCGAGATGAGTCATTTTGGTTGGTGTGAAGATTTTAGTTGACTACCGCGTTCAGGTGAATTTCGCAACCTAAAACTTACTGAATTTATTGTGCTTATATTATTTTATAAAACGATTATGTTTTGACAAATGAAGCACTTTGGAAAAGTTTTCAAAAAATGGAAATTATTTATTCTTGAGTATTTGGTTATTTGTCAATTACTTTAAAAGTTATCCAACTTTTGTGTAAAATGTGCATTGAAATTGCGTAGGAGCGGTGCTCTGGTTAAGAATATATGATTTTTGGAATAACCTCTTTTTCGCAGGTTCGTTTAACACAGGTAAGTTTCGAAAAATGATTTGATATATGAAAACTGCATTGTTTTGGAAACGCATGTGCATTGTCATGGCATATTTGAGAAATTGTGTATTTGTATATTTGGACTAGTGGACGGGCGAATATTTTGAATTAGATTTAAATATGATTATGTTGGCCCTTTTGATTGTGAAATTTGCATTAAAACCCCGTTCCGACCAGCTTTGATTTGGATACGATTTGAAAATGATTTGATAGCCTGAAGCGTCAGTGGATTGCACTGTACATGGCTAGTCACCTGTGCTAGGGCCTCTTCTACTGGCGTGGAACACATAGACTCTGGATTGTGGTACAACTTGAAGGGGGTGTAGTTTTCAGGGAGGGTTTGGCCCAATCGGTACTGCGTTTATTTGTGTGGAACATCGTTTTGTGGTGTTCGGCTTCTCTGCGGCGAGTCAGGAGGGGCTCAGCGTGGAGTTATGTAAGCCCTAAGGGCGA